>JAGPOW010000261.1:27737972-27749064 GCA_030014935.1 Caiman crocodilus
CTCTGACTGCTGTAACACGGAGCAATAAAAGCAACTACTAACAACAAACTGTGTGAGTATTCTCACCTTGCTTCAGCAATCTCGCGGAATCTGATCTATCTAGCAGCCTATTAAAGGGGAAGTCAAAGTCTAGTGCGGGAAAAAGAAATAAGCTAGAGTCCGTCCGTCTCGCTCCAGGGGCCTGTCGGGATTAAGGCTCCGGTGGTGCGACAGCTCTGAGATCCCCTCTAATTAAAGCACCTGGACTGTCTCATGTATCAGGGTCCCTGCACCTCAAAATGGCAGTGGGGACTCTTTATCTAAAGCTCATTGAACAAACTTTACATAAGTCACCCTTGCTACAATTTTGAAGCATGGGGACACTGATACACAAGACATGGAGGCTGGATGGAGTGTGGTAATTATCACACTTCAGCAGACTTGACAGCTCCCATACACTGTAATTGCAACATGTTGAAGCAGCCTCCTGGCTTGTGTACAGGCATCCCCAAAAGCAAAAATTTGGGTCCTAAATTACTTTAGGCAGCTTAAGGCTTAGCCAGATGTTTGTGAATACCCATGGTACCTAAGGTTCATCTCGATCATCTAATAAGGCACACAGGTACCTAGATCTCTCTTTTGAATGAATCCCTTACTGTTCCATTGAAATGCCATCCTCTTACCATGATCATCATCCTGTTACAGTCCTGTGGCTTCTAGACAACAGTCAAGCAAAGTAGAGCCCTTCCTAAGCCCATTGCCCTGTAAATAAATATCAGATACTTTAGTAATTATGATGGCTGGACCAAGAGAAATATACTCAGATCCACCATAGATTGTACCACTGAAATTTTATCTTTAAGACTGGTATCAAAGATTCACTTTTTACTAAAGTTGTCTCAATACTTCCATTAAATCACTGGATCTATACAAATTTATCCCAGCTCAGGGTCTGGTCAAAGGAACAAAAGTGATGGGTGAGATAGACTTAACTTTATTAGTCAAACTCATGCTATCTATGGTAGAGAAAGCTGCATGCAGTTACCAGGAAAAAAAAGGAAAAGCAAAAAAAATAGTTGTTTTAGGTATTCTTTTTCTAGCTTTGGTTTAGCTCTGCATTGTACTTCTGGATCAGTATGTGAAAGGGAAGAATGTGTACTATCTATCCATTATTATAGAGTGAATAGCTCTACTGAGGTGTTGCTGCAATTACTGCAGCAAGTTAGTTTATCTTCCATTCAGTTCCTTCTCTGCAAAGCAGGAATTAACAATGCTTATTCTCTCTCGTCCTTTGTCTTGGTGTATGCTTTGTCTTGTTGTATGCTTGTTGTATGCTAGAATCCATGTAGACTGAGGCAGACTGCCATTACTGTGTATAATACATAATTCTATGTGCATTTAGCACAGTTTGTCTCCAATTTCAGCTAAGGAACCCAGTGCATATAAAAATAATTTCCAGCTCACTGGCATTGAAAATAGCTGAATCTCAAATTGTGCTTTGGCCTTCCTAATTTTCTCCCTGTATGTCTGCGTGATACTCTCATACTCTTCCTGCGGTACTATGACCACATTTCCATTCTTTACAACCAAGTTTTCCACCTTTTTAAGTTTCAACTCTTTCAAGAGATTTCTGCCTAGCTAAACTGGCCTGCTGCATATCCCACTTGACTGTCACATCAAGATGGCTTTCTTTTTCACTCTTCTTAAAGTACAGCCAGCAATACTAGACTTCTTTTCCTCTCATAGACTCCTAGGCAAGTACTTCTAGCATGACTAGCACGTTGGCTGTTCTATTCATATTTGCTTCAAAACATTCCAGTTGCATCCTGATGTGAACTATTTAAATCTTACATTTTGTATATTTATTTATTAGGAAGGAAAATATTTTCATAGTTGGTAAAGTCGGAAGGGACCTAAGCAGATCATCAAGTTTGAACCCCTGCCATGGCAGGAAAGAATGCTGGGGTCAAACAACCTCAGCTAGGCTAGCCTCCTTTTGAAGACCCCCAGGGTAGGAGTGAGCACCACTTCCCTTGAAAGTTTGTTACAGATCCTAGCTGCCCTGACTGTGAAGTAGTGCCTCCTGATGTCTAGCCTGAATCTACTCTCTGTCAACTTATGGCTGTTATTCCTTGTTACTCCCAGTAGTGCTTGGGGGGTTGTCCATATCCCTCCTGAAATGCGGCACCCCGAACTGTATGCAGTATTCCAACTGCAGCATGGCCAATGTCATATAGAGGGGAAGGATCACCTCCTTAGACCTATTCGTGATGCATCTCTGAATGCATGACAAGGTGTGGTTAGTCTTCCTAACTGCATCCCTACATTGGTGGCCCATGTTCATCTTGGAGTCTGTAATGACTCCAAGATCATTTTCTGCCTCTGTGTTGTTGAGAAGGAAGTTCCCCAACCTGTAGGTATGCTGCTGGTTCTTTCTCCCTAGGTACAGTACCTTAAACTTGTCAGTATTGAATCCCATCTTATTCTTATCCACCCACTCCGTAACCTGTCCAGATCCAATTGCAGCCTGTCCCTCCCTTCTAGCATTCCCACTTCTCTCCACATCTTAGTGTCATCTGTGAATTTGAACAAGGTTCTTTCCACCCTCTGGCAGGGCACCGTAGGTGCTTGCCACTTTAAGGGCCTGAAGCTAGCAGCCAGCAGGTGCCTGATGAGGGCAGTCATTTTGGATCTAGGGCTGCCCATATAAACAGGGCCTTTTTTTTCTGCTGGAGGGCCAGTTAACAACATTGCCTGGCTGCAGGGCTCCTAGTATCATTTGGAGGTAAGGGAGGAGCTGTAGGGGATGGTCAGGAGGCCTCTGGTCCTGGGCATGACCTAAAACTGCACCCTGCCAAGCATGGGTAGCCCGGTGGGGCTCTCAGTGGTGCAGGAGCCCCCAAGAAAAGCCAGGCCAGTTATCACCCCAGTGAAAGGTGGGTATGGGGTGCCTTAACCTTAGCCGTCACCTTTGGGTGGGTTTGCATCAGAGGTAGTTGGGGCCAGGCATGGCTGTGGCCACCTGAGCCCTGCAGGAGTGTAAGCCCTGAGAGAAGAGGGGGGCCAGGCACAGCTGTGGCTACCTGAGCCCTGCAGGGTTGCGAGACCCCAAGAGGGAAAGCTGGGGCCAGACATGGCTGTGGCCACTTGATCTCACTGGGGAGCAAACCCTGTGGTCTCCCAGTGAGGGGGTGGTCTGGAGCCCCAAATGAGAGGTGGCAGAAATTAGGACCCCAGTGAGGGGGTAGATCCCATAAAGGGGGCTGAGATCTGTAGCCCCAAGTGAAGAATGGTGTGGAGCCCCAGTGAGGGGGTAGCCCCAAGTAAGGGGCAGACATCTGGTAGCCCCAAGTGAGGGGGGGTGATGTGGAGCCCCAAGCAAGGGGAAAGGGCCCAGGTAAGTCTTCAGACTGCAGACAAGGTTTGGGCCAGAGGCTGAGTGAAAGGGGCTCAAGATGCTGAGTAAAATGGGCTTAGCCCCAGAGTGAGAGAGGCAGACCCTGACCCTGGTAAGTCCTCTACAGCTGGGAGGCTGAGTGTGGGTCAAATGTAAGATCTGAAGAAGCACCATGACCTGCTGCCCCAGGCAGGGAGTCAGAGTCCCCTGTGAGGCCCTGGGGCTCCAATTGTGGTGTAAGGTACCCCAACTCCCTACATCCAGGAAGGTGGACCTGGAAAGAATGTGGGGCTCGTGAGACCAGAAGTAGAGTGCCCCCTTAACTGGTCCAGGCTGGAGCCAGAACTAAGCTGGTCAAAAGGGCCAGGCGTCCAACATGAGGGGCACCAGAGTCATGGACCTGGGACCCTGCCTGGCCTTGGAGGTGAGGCCAGGGCCTGTGTATGGCTGAAGATCCTGAGTGAGGACCATGCCCAAGAGGGGAGCCAGCTACAAGGAGCTCGGGAACCTAAATGAAGGTAGCACCTGAGCAGAGAGATCAAAAGAGGATCCTGCCAGGAGGATATTGGAACCTAGTGTGGGGCTGATGTGACTGTTAACATCTGGATGCCATATGTGAGGCTTGGGCTGCAGTGGAAGGGAGGAATGGAGCCACAGATAGTGCTCCCTGGAATCAGGGCAAGAAGTGGGCAGCCTTCTACCTTATTTAACAACTTATTAATTTTTTAACAAGTCGTGGTGGGAGAGACAGGCGGGCGGCATGCCTGGAGGCAGGTAGGAGGCTGGCGACAGCTGGCCTGAGAGAAACCCACTTCGCCATACACCCCCTCATCCAAGCCACTGATAAAGATGTTGAACAGCGCAGGATTGAGCCCTGGGGGAACCCACTGCCCACATCCCTGCAGGTCAAAAATGGCCCGTCTACCACCACTCTCTGGGTGCAGTCCTCCAGCCAATTGATAACTCATCTGACTGTGTATGCATCAACACCACAATCTCTTAATTTTTGAATGAAAAAGGGGTGACAGTGTCAAAGGCCTTCCTAAAGTCCAGAAAGACTACATCCACCATGACACCTGCATCTAAGGATTTTGTGACCTGGTCATAGAAGGCCACCAGGTTGGTCTGACAGCACCTGCCTCTAATGAACCCATGTTACTTGCCCCTAAGCATACACTCCCCTGCTTGCCCCTTGCAGATGTGAACCTGGATAATTTTCTCAAAGAGCTTCCCCAGGACCAAGGTAAGACTAACAGGCCTCTATTTTCCTGGGTCCTCCTTCCTCCCTTTTTTTGAAAATGGGGACCTCAGTGCTTCCCCAAATAGTCTCCTTAGCTCACTGAAATCCACCCTCCTGAAGTCCAGGGCTGCTATCTTGCTGCAGGCCTTTGCCACCCTGCGCTGGATGGTGAATTCCAATAGGTGATGATTGCTGTTGCCCAGGTGGTCGAAAACCCACAGTCCCCTCACCAGTTTGTTGTTTGTGGCCAGGACCAGGTCTAACAAGGTATTTCACTTGGTGGGACTGTGCACCTCCTGGATTAGATGGAGATCCTGTAACACAGCTAGGAACCTATGTAAGCCGTCAGACCTGGCTGACTGCTTTTCCCAACAAATGTTCAGATAGTTTAGGTCACCCATGATGACACATCCTTTGACTTAATTGCCTCCATGAGCTGAAATAAAATAAAAATAAAAAGTAAAAAAAAAAACCCCTCACTTTTAGTTTGAGACTTCAACCTAAAGGACACCACCACAACATGGTCAATTTCCTACTCTATTTTACCCTTAAATTCAACTCTGCCTGTAATTTGGAAGACTTCTGGGAATTTCTGTAGTTACTTTTACACCAATTAAGGCTCTGCCTCAATGAAATATCTACAGTAATCTATTAGAGATTCAAATTCTTCTAAAATTTCAGTTCAGTATATACAGAATGTATGTACTGATGATGATGAAATCAAAAAAGAGTAATCTAAAAATACCTATTGGAAAACCCTTGGGGTCTGATGACATCTGAGAATATTATAAAGCATTCTCCATAGCCTCATTGGATGCATTTGCAGAATGGTTTAATAATACATTATACAATAACAATTTCCAGGCTGGAACTTAAAGTTCCAGGTCCATGTTCTGTCACTGTTATTAACTTTGAGGAGTGCCAAACTTACCTAATAGTCCCACTGAGAGCAATTTGTGTTGAATGAAGCAAAACACAAAATTCCACCTTCAGTAAGCAGAATGGTTTGCTCATAGGAATATTACTTGAGAACTAAGGTATTACTAGATAATAACAGAAATGGATGTTGCCCACAGTGAATAAGGGTTGGATTCTCTATGCAAAGTGGTCAATTATTGGCTGGTTACATTAGGAGAGTGATAAGGCTGCTTTTTGTAAACTGGGGCATTGTATGTCGCTTTTATTAGACTCCAAAGTCTGAATTCTGTGAGGAGATTAAAAGGGCAGAGGCAATGTCAAGGAAGAGTCCATGAAAATAAAAGAATGGATACAGAATTTGGACTAGATTTCAATAAAAGTTCTCCAAAGGCGAGGAGGGGGGTATGGATAGCCACAGAGGTAGCAGATGTATGGAGATGAAAGAGGGGTAAGGAGGAGAGAGAAAAAGAGGCAGCTGAGGAGAAAGGTTAAAAAAGAAAGAATGGGATGTGAGGGAGAGAAAAGAGACAGATATATGGAGAAAAGTGTGATAAGAATTGAAATCTGTAGCAAGTTTGTTACCTATATCAAATCATTTGCCAAGTCAGATAGCGAATTAAGTTCCATAGCAAGCTGATCATGCAATAGATAAACAAGGCACTTAAGTACTTATATAAGCAAGGTCAGTAAATCATGAAAGAAAATCATTAGCAAAAATCAGCAGCTGTAGTCTAAATGGCCTGTAGTCTGCCCGTCTGAGGGCCCGCTTCTTTCTTCACAGCCTGGAGTTCTTGACCTATCATACATAGTTGTCTAATGTGCATGAGCTCAGGATATAAAGGCCAAGGAGTCTCTGAAAGTGTTCCCCATGATAACCATCTTCTCTTAGAACTTGTTCTCCCTTTCATCCAAACAGACTAATTTTAAGAGCATGCACAAAGCCCAACTATTTCTACTGGGGCTTTTGGGCAGCAAGATGAAATGTAAGAATGATGATATTGTTGTACATGGTAGTGTGGTGATAGCCTGGGGTTTGTTTCTATCATTAGTTAGGATGTGTTTGTAGATTATAATGCTGCTATCAAGGGTGCCTGGAGGTATAAATAGCTGCTCTTTCATTTACTTATATACATTCATTGGTATAAAAACAGGCGTGGGAAGAGCTAGCAAAGCAATGAAATTTTGGGGGGTAAGTTATACAGATTACATGGTTATGAAGTGAATTAACAATTCTTAAAATGGAGAGAAATTAGAGTGATAGGTAAAGTAACTAAAATTTTGCTCACAATTAATCTGGTAAGCAGACAAGCCATTGAAGAATGGTTCAATTAAGCAGGCAGAAAATTTATTCAGTTATGAAATGAGTCAGAACCCAATAGTTAAAGAATTAGTTAAGCAGTCAGTCATATGGTCTGCATAGGGATGAAGTGTAGTCAGGGTTATCTGTTGCCAAGAGGACCGGTGAACAGTTACCAGCTGAGAAAATGAAAGGTAGTTTATGAGGGAAGAACAGTGTTATCAACAGTTCAATTGGCCATTCAATTCTGACCGAATGAAAGAGCTGAGAAAGAAATAATTTGGGGTCAACCAATTGATTCAAATACTTTTTTAAAAATTGTTTTAGTGAATCAAAAATTGTTTGAGGTAAAATGAAACATTTTAATTTGAGACTTTTTTTAAAGGGGGGGGGCTAGATTCCCGAGGGGACCCAAGGCTAGATTGAAAGGCTTAAATGCCTACAATTTCAGCCACATGTGGCTCTATCCAATAAAAGCGTGAGGGACTCAGATTCAAAAAAAGAATGTGCTTGGAACTGCAGTGTACTGTCCTACCTAGAACTTACGCAGGTGCACCCACAAGTGCAATTCAAATACAGGAGTTATGGGTTCTGAGTCTCCATTCCTTGAATGGAGATAACCCAACACTTTTGATTGGAATAAGTAACAGTCAGCATACTACATACACAATAGTTTTTAAGCCAGGAAATAGAAAAGGCAGAAAAAAAAAGTGTGCCTGGGACTCCTTTTGTGTCCTGGAATTATACAATATATATGCGAATCCCTAGTCTTGCTGTGTATACCATTGGTAGGTTGGGATTCAGTAATACAAACCTCTGCCAACATACATTCACTCCTGGTTCAGAAAATGTTTATGCAACCTGATTAACATACGTCTGGTTTGAACACCTCTATCATTTGCAGCAAACAGAAGCAGAGCTCCAACCTTGTTCTCTATAGCTAAGTACAAGCAGCCAAAAAACCTGAGGCTGAATCAATTTAATCTTTGCAGGTTAGTCTAAGCTGCCTAGATTGAACCAATAAGCAAGTGACCAGACATTCACTTCTGCTTCTGGAAGTGCAGCCACATGCCTGTACAGTGGCCCTGGCTTGTGGGGCAGGGGCAGGGGGTGAGCTCTAGAGTACGCCTCCCTGCTCAGCTAGAGCAGATAGCTTGGGCCAAGGCTAGCCCACTCACCCTGCAAAGGGGGTTTGTGGGAGAGGTTCACAGCATTCTGGGATGCTGGGGGACTATAAATTAACTTGAATCTGGAGGGGATCTGGGATAGAAGTTCAACAAACTAATTTAACCTAACTCAATTGAGTCTGACACTACATCCATCCAGGTTTATCATAAACCAGTGTCAGCCATTTTGAAACTGAACTTTTGTTGTATTCCAGATTTGAATCAGTTTCACATCACTTATACTGTTTTAGCCTTTAGATCAGGGGTGGACAAATATTTGGGCCCATGTGCCCCATAGGGAGTATTGGTGAGGTGTTGCAGGCTGGGTCAGCATCCTCTTCTCCTATGCAACAGCTCCCCAAAACTGCCTAAGTAGATCTTTTCTATGCTTGGCTGGGATGAGGCAGGATGGGGAATGGCATCTGGGAGCTGGGTGGCTGGAGCCAAGGCTGAGATTGTGGAGCAGTCACAGCACTGAGTTAGAGCCTGAGACAGACCCATGGTCCACTGCCCACATACCCCTGTGATGGGTGCCTGTTCTGCAGGCAGGGGCATGCAGGAAGCAGATCACAGCTCTGCCCCAGACCCTGGCTCCATGCTGTTATCAATCTGTAATCCCAGAGTCTCCATGAAGACCATCCAGGACCCATGCAGGCAGGGTGCACAGTCAGGTAGACAGGCTGGGGCTGAGGATGGGCAAGGAGCTGTATCCAGGGGTGGGACCTGGATTTTGGATGGTGACAGCATGGGGCTGGAGCCTTGACCCACTCCCTACATGCCTTTGCCTGTGGAACCTGCACCCATCTCAGGGCCATGCAAACAGTGACACTGCCCTGACTTCAGATCTGTGCTCTCACTGCCCTGCAACCCCTGCTTCTGCCTGTCCTGCTACCAAACACTGCTCCCCGCATGCCCACAGCCCCATCCCATCTGCCCAGCCACATACCCTGCCCATACAGGTTCAACCCCCAATGGTGGGTGCAGGGCAGACAGGCTGAGGTGCCCAGGCAGTGGGGCTGGGTCCAGTAGTGGCAGCAGCTAGAAGGAGCCACCACCGTGAGAGCTGTTGAGAAGTGAGTCTAGCTGGCATGCCATCTCAGCCCCTCTTTGCATCTGGGGGCAGCAGAACTGGCCGTACATGCCAAGACCCAGGCTGCCTGGGCTGGGCAGGACTGAGGGACCTGCCACAGACCAGACAAAATCCCTCAGCAGGCTGAATCTGGCCCACATGCTGTATTTTGCCCACCCCTTTATGTTGTACAAACACAGTTTTGGGAAGATTACTTTTTTCACTGCTGTGTTGTCTGTTGTAACTTCTCTGATGAGATTCTCATACCCTTTCCCACTGTTGTTATGTTTTTTTTACACTATTTTGTATGCTTCTCCCTTCTGGGGGGGAAAAAATGTCTACTTGGGAATTTGTTTTAAAATACCAATTGCATTTTATGAATAAAGTGGACACTATTCAGAGGTTATGTATCATCTCATGGTGAGACGCACGTAGGTCATTGCACATCTTGGGTGATTAACTTCTAGGACTTTCTTTGAATCGTATACAGTTTCAGATGTTTCTGAAATGTTCTTTCTCTCAAATTATATGTTATAATGTCTTGTGCTCCATGTTTTGGGTCTAAAATTCCTTACAATTATGGCACTGAACTAACATGCGACTTAAGTGCTATATTTTTAACATGTAAGTTATTTAAACAATAAATACTCTCCATTGTCAGAAGGTGTTCAGTGTGAAATTGAAGTCCATGGGCAAGGTTCTTTGATAGAGAACAAAACTTTATAAAAAGATAAGAAATAAGATATCCGTCCTCTTAACTGTTTTCAGCAGCTCAATCTAAATTATTGAGTCCTTAGGAAGCTCTTCCTTCCCAAGCACAGACAGACCCCCTAGGAACTTCTAAAGGAAATCACAGAAATAGACATCATAGAATCATAGAAATTAAGGGTTGGAAGGGATGTCAAAAGATCATTGAGTCCAACTCCCCTGCTCTGGGCAGGAATACTACTGAGATCAAATGATCCCACTAAGGTGTCTGTCCAGTTTCCTCTTGAAGACTTCCAAGGCTGGAGACTGCACCACCTCCTTGGGAAGTCTAATCCAGATTCTGGTCACCCTTACCATAAAGAAGTTTTTTCTTACATCCAACCTGAAACCATCCTTTAACAATTTACGGCCTTTGCTATTTGTCCTCCCCTGGGACACCCTAGTGAACAGTTTTTCTCCCAGCTCCCAGTATTCACCCCTTACATACTTACACCAAGTCCCACCTCAGTCTTCTCTTGCCCAGGCTGAACAGTCCCAGATCCCTTACATTTTCCACATGAGGTTTGTCCTACAGGGCATTAATCATTCTTGTGGCCCTTCTCTGGACCCTTTCAAAGAGTTTCTGCATCTTTTTTGAAGTGCAGCACCCAGAACTGGACACACAGTACTCCAGCTGGGGTCTCACCAATACTGAGTATAGAAGAAGTAGCACCTCCTTAGCCCTGTTTGTGATGCATCAGCTAATGCATCCCAGTATGCCAGTAGTTCTGTTGACTACAGCATCACACTGGCGGCTCACGTCCATTCTGTGACTAACCATAACCCTGAGGTTCCTCTCAGCCATCATGCTGTCCAGAACATCTCCTAACTTATATTCATGTTCTTGGTTACTTCCCCCCAGATGAAGCACTCTGAGTATATCATTTTTGAACTGCATCTGGTTCTGCTCTGCCCACCTTTCCAGCTTGTCCAGATCCACTTGGGTCCACATCCTATCCCCTAGCATGGCTGCTTTCCCCCATAACTTAGTATCATCTGCAAACTTGGCCAGCATGCTTCCTGAGTTAGAATAAGGGGTATTACATTAAATAAGTTTGTTGTTCTTCACACTTTTGTTATCACTTTGTGTTTTGTCTGTTAAGTAAAGCAATACTGGGTTTAGAACTCTGTACAAAACCTATTTGCTTACATCTGATGAAGAGTTAACTAAGATGTTCTTACTGTCGCACCTCCGGAGCCTTAATTCCGACAGGCCCCTAGGGCGAGAACGAACGGACTCTAGCTTATTTCTTTTTCCCGCGCTAGGCTTTGATTTCCC
>JAGPOW010000261.1:27755948-27791209 GCA_030014935.1 Caiman crocodilus
GGGTCTTGGGACAGTGATAGTGTGGGCCCAGGGCCCAGGGCAGATCCGTGACCTGCTGCCCACATGTCCTTGAAATGGACTCTGGTTTCACCAATACAGGTGTGCAGGGAGTGGATCACAACTCTCCCTCAGTCTTGGTTTTGCACTGCCACTGCCCCAAGATCCTGGACCCAGCCCCAGAATGCAGTTTCTCTCCTACCTGGCCAAGCGCCCAGCCCATGCAGCTCCCAGCCAGTCTCCAAAGAGAACCCAGGATCATGGGGCAGTGGCAATGCAGGACCAGGGCAGAGCTGTGGTCTGCTCCCTGCATGTCCCTGCCTACAGAACCAGGGCTCTGCCCCAGCCCCAGCCCCACTCCTGGGCTGCTCTGTCACCATCCCCTGATCCCAAGGTCTCCATGGAGACCAGCAAGGAGCCATATGGGCAGAGTATTTGGCTGGGCATACAGGGAGCTCTGTCCAGGGATGGGTCTGGGATTTTGGGGCGGGGGTGGGGGAGGGAGGATGACAGCATAGGATTAGGCCCAGGGCAGAGCCACAATCTGCTCTGTTCATGGCCCCTGCTGCAGAAGTGGCTCCCATTTCAGGAGTGTTCAGGGAGAGAATGACAGTTCTGCCTCCAGGTGCTGGCCCCATGCTGTCACCACCCTATGACACTGCCCCATGATCCCAACTTCACCTGCCCATACCACTCCTGAACACCACTCCCACCTGCCTGTGGCACCATCCCACATAGGAAGTTTTCATACATTGTATGTGGAGCAAAGAGTGCTTACCCAGACCACAACAGGTCTGCAGAACTCCCTACGTGATCCACAGGCACAAATAATTGCCCTCTCCTGACCTGGGGGCTGCAAAGTTGTACAAATAATCACTATTAGGCTTCCTATTGGCAGGATCTCACAGAGCTTCAATAGAAGTGTGAACAGAAGAATTTATATATTCTATTTTATAAAGTAGATTCTAGCACATTCATTTCTGATCCCTTTGCACCATCAGAGTACTACAAACAATCTGAATTGCAGATTCAAATTCTGGTCCCAAGATCCTCACTGCAGATCTAGAGTAATTATCATTTAAATGGAAGCCATATCAGGGACAGCAGTCATAGCAAGAGGTACAAGAGTACTAGAACTGACAAAAAAAATCAAATTCAACCAAAGAGGGTTATCTTGGAATGGAACTTCAGCTCTTAAAACTAGCATAGCCATAGTGATTCCATCCTGTCCAAAAAAGTTATAAAAAAGTAGTACAGGGAAGTGAGTTCAAGCAGCTTCTTGTAAGAGTGTAACGTCTTGTCTGAAATGCCAGAAACAAATGACAATTACTGTGCCCAGAGATTTGAGAATTCTGAACTAGTTTACTATCTTCTAGAGCTAAAGCATTACACATTGGAGACCCAGGTTATCTAGCCACTCTTCTCCAAAATGGAAAACAATTAAAATCATGATTGTAATCTTATCTGAGGCTGGCTTCTCCATGCCACTTGTGAAAAACACTTCATATGAATTTCTCGCAGAATGCATCAACACCCATGTGATTTCAGTGTACCAAGAGCAGAATATGGGATAAAGATTCCACATGTGGAGGACAAATAATTATTAATGGGGGGAAATTTTAAAATTTTATATCATTCAGTCAATCTCTGATTTGAATTTCATGATTCTTTGTATCTGATTTTCAATTCCCCGTACTAAAAGTGAAGCAACATCACATACAGTTAAACCCTTGAGACTAAAATGAATAAAATCTCTAGAACTGAAGGATAGATAAGAGGCCTTTAAACTAATGCTTGTTGAAAACATTTTAATAATCCTACTAAAAGACCTAGCTTCAGGACAGTTCTAAGACTGGGCTAAGCTTAAATAACTTTATATCTAGCCATATCTATTCTGTCCCCTCCCAGTCTCGGACAGCCACAGATAAACAAATCAAATCCACTCCTTCTCTGGGCATGCCAGCAATTAAGCAGCACAAATAGCTTTAGCGGGACCATGAGTGTCTACTCTACCTAAATGCTTGACTTGTGTGTCCATACAACAGGAGAAAGGGAGCAAGTATTGCTTCTTTCCAGTGGTTTAAGACTTAGCAAGGAGGCAGCGGGTGCATCTACATGTGCCTCTTTTAAGTGGGCTTAGCCTAAAGTAGCTATTCTTAAGGATCATTAAGGTCATATGTCTACACCTTAATGCACCTTAAAAATGGCAATTTAAGACCCATCAAATTTTGGTGCAAATAGCTAAGTTGCATTAGTGCACATGTAGACATACTAATGCACATTAATGCGGTGTGCATCAATGGATAGACATTGTATTAACACACATTAGCACATCTGCACATGCACTAATGCAACTTAGCTATTCATGCCTAAATTTAATGTGCCTTAATGCTCATTAGCGAATCTACATGTAGACGCATGCCTAAATTATCTCCATGCATTTTAAGCAAAGACTCATTAAGTTTAGGCACACATAAATACACATGTACACCTGCTCTTTGTAGATATAAGCAAAACGTCCTATGTCCTTACTGTGAATTCAGCTGTTCATATTATGATGCTAAACTGGGGGTGGGGGCAATTGCCAATATGAAAGAGAACCAGATTAAGATACCAGGAGCTATACATGTACTTAACTATGAAATAGACTAATCAGCTGCAGAGTAAAGAATCACCTTCTACACATATGATGGTATCAGACTGCAGTAAACTAACACTGCTGTAAGATAGTAATTAACTACAATTAAACACACATGTAGACACTGACAGTGGGCATAAATTGCAACTGGTCAGCCCAGCCAGCTGGGGGCCATACTCCTGCCTGCTGTGTAGTCACACAGCTCTGCACTTTCAGCACCCAGCCAACCCCTCCACCTGCTGCTGCCTCCCAGAGCTCGGGGCAGAGCAAGGCAGGGAGAGACATATCCCTGGTGTAAACTGCTCCACCCTGACTCAAATTGCTGGTGTACCAGATGGATGTCTAGAACAAATGAAATAAATAGACAAGAGCTTCTGGGGCCCAGCCAATTGGTATCAGGAGCCACTAGCCCCATGTCCCAGCTAGACTCCTGCAGCAGCCCTAACCTAGAGTTTCCTGCACCCGCTACTCACTGCAGCAGTCTGGCAGTGCGGGCTGCTGCCTGGCTGTGACTGCTGCCACCTGCAACAGCATGTGGGTCCAAGGCTGTGTACCTGCCAGAGCCAGATGGAGACTGCATGGTCGCAGCAGAGACATCTGCAACTCTGGGCCAGCTGCCAGCTGGCCTTGGTGTGACACTGCTGCCATGTGTATTGCCACCCTGCCATCTGGGCAGCTATTGCCCTGAAGATGTTCTCAGTGTGGTGGCCTGCTTTGAACTAGGGTTTCAATTTAGAAGCTTACCAGAGTCTATATCACCATAATAAAATAAATTCTAAATATCTATATGTTTTGATGTTTGCTTTTGGTTTTCTTATCATAGAGCAGTTAGAACTCTGCCTGACCCCTTCACTAACTATGATGTGGGGACAGCTGCCCCTGCAGCCACACCTCCTGCCACCAGGTCTCATCCTGTCTGGCAGTTGGGCATGCTGAATGTGTGATGGAGGGATGTGGGGTTTGCAGGGAGTGTGAGGGTAGGTGCGGCTGGATTGGTAGGGGACTGTGGGTGTGGGGAGACTGTGGGGAGCTGCTCAGGAGGCATGGGTCCCCTGTCCCACCACAGGGTGCAGCCCCCCCAGCACATGGACAGTCCCCCTTGGGGGGCCCACAGACCCCCCTACAGAGCCACATATCCCCCCATAGGGCAAACAGATTCACCTCACAGGGTCCACAGCACCCCCTTACAGAGCCATTAGATCCCCTTACAAGACCACAGCCCCCCTCCACAGGACCCACAGCCATACAAGTCCCACAGCTCATCCCTGCAGCAGCAGAAGCTGTTGGCCCTCAGGGCCTGCTGCTGGCAAAAACCCCAGTGGTGCGATGCAGCACTAGCTGCCTCAGACCCAGTGCCACCTGTGCTGCTTGTTTTAGGGCTGGCTTGGCTCAGAACAGCAACATGTGCCTTCAGGATGCCCCAAGCCACTTAGGCTGTCACCCAGGGCCTGGCACCACTCACAGTGATTGTGTGTCACACTAGGCTGGGGTCTGCCTCCATGGAACTGCCTTTACCCAACGGTGTGTGTGGCCCGTCGATGCAGGACCCAGCCCAGTGTGACATGCGGTCCCTGTGAGCAATGTTGGGCTCCAGGTGACAGCCTGAGCAGCCTGGGGTGCCTGAAGGTGCACAGTGCCATGCTGAGTTGGCTGGTGCCTTGCCATGCAGCAGGGGGCTTTTCCAGCATTGAGCTCTGAGTACTAATGGCCACTGCTGCTGTGGGGGTAAGGGCCTGTGGGGGGATCTGTGGGCCCTGCGGGGGACCCATACCCCACAACCAGCCCCACTCCACTGGGACGAATGTTACCATGGGCTTTGCCTGCATCTGGGCCATGGGCCATGGGTGCCACGGGCACCAGGTGGGCAGCCAGGCATGTGGCAGCCCCTGTTCAATCACTCCTGATATGCCCACCCATGAATCCCACATCCCCACACCCCTTGTCATCCCCCACACCTACCCCATACCCCTCCATGTCTCCCTACCACTCCTCACACACACCCCCGACACCCATCCACACCCATAAAGTCCTCCACCCTCATCCCTTGCTTACCTGGGAGAGTGCCTGAGTTCCAGCCATGCCACAGCCTTGCCCCATTTCTGCTTACCCCAGCACTCTAAGGGAGCAGAGTAGAGATGCTTTGTCCAGAAACCGGAGCACCTCTTTGGAGAACTGGCTTCCCAGTTGCCTCGGGGCATGGTTCTGGATTGTGCCCTTCCCCACTTTTTTCTGCAGGTTTTTTTTGATACCTGGTTTCAAATTTTGAGCCCACACGGCAAATATGCAGCACAGGGAACTTTTTTTTATTCTCTGCTTGCCTCTTGCAGTGTCTCAAACTGCTTTGAGATGCCACAAGAGGCACGCGTGGGCTCATCTGGACGTGCCCATTGCAAGCAAATTTGCTCCTGATGGGAACAGTTCAGGAGCAGTTCCTGGCAGGGAAATTCCTACCCTGCTCTCCTGCCATATGGCAGCCAGCAGGACCTCTAGGATCCCCTGGGTGCCAGTCCCAGGCTGGAAGGGGACGCCAGGTTCAGAGCTGGGCTCCAGGAGTGGGAGTGGCAGCTCTGAACCCCAGGGCTGGGAAAGAGTCCCCTCCCCGCAGCTCTTTCCTACCCCCCTGCCCTTGTCAGCTAGTGGAGCAGCTAGCAGTGGGCCCTGAGATGAGCAGGAATTCCCCGCTCAGCCAGAGAGAGCTGGGAGATATTCCACCAGCAGAATTCCCATCCAGCTAGGGGCTCCCTGCCAGCTGTCCCACCAGCAGAACAGCTCCCACCCAGCCCCTGGATGAATAGGGAAGAAAGAGATCCTCAGTCCCAGTACTGCTCAACTTCCCATTCCTGTGGGGAACCAGAAGCCCCACAGCTCCAGGACAGGAATGGGAGGGGTAGCAGAGAGGGAGCTGGTTCCTGCACTGATTGGCTGGCTCCTGGGGACAACCAGGAGCACAGCAGTTCCAGAACTGAGTCGCCTGCTGGTGTGGCTGATCAGGAGTAAATTTGCTCCTGGTTAGCATCTACATGAGTCTTACTATGTACTATCTACTAAGCAGTTAGTTTAGTACCTGTATTTACAGGTACTAGCTAACTGCCCAATAAACTAATGTACTGTGCACTAGCTTATGTACACAGTTACATGGTGATGCTTTACTGTGCAGTAGATTAGTCTACTGAGCAGTAAAGCATATCATGTAGACACACTACTTGAGGGCATAAGAAATCTGTAAGTCTGTGCTTCAAGGCCACATAAACAAAAAAAGGCTTTTTTCTTCTTATAAAGGCTACTGACATATATGATATTCTGCCTTTCTCTGAAGCAGTGGGACACTGGCCACAGCTAAGACTGGAGGGTTTTGGCTTGGGTCAGCTGTGCCCAGGGTTTCCTGACTTAAGGGGCCTTGCATTTTCACTCAAAGTCACGCTAGCCACCAAATTAAGGGAATAGGAAAATATTTTTCCCTTAGGTCAGATTGGCAAGCATGTAGGGGTAGGGGGTTTCTTTCTCTGTATTGTGGGGGAAGGTCCTTTCCTTAGGGCCTTCTGAGCAAATACCTAACTATTTCCCTGTTGTAATAGAAATCTGTTAATAGCACTCATCTCCTCTGCTTTTATCTCTGGCATGTTGTAGGGTGTTCTTGACATTTATGATTTGATACCTTGAAGTTATGTGTGAATTATATTGTTAGGAGGATTAAAAGTAGTGATTAGGGGAATTTCTTGAGAAAAATGTGTGCCAGATAATGCAAACACTTGCCCAGGAAACCTCCTTCCAGTCTTAAATTCCAAAAATCTTGAAGTATTATTTAGTAGGTCCCTCTACATGTATAATTAGTACATAGTAATAAACTCCAGCACAGTGTGCATGAGTCAGCTGTTCCCAGGCACAGTATCTTCACATGTACCCAGGACTGCAGCTGTTTGAGCTGGTGGAGAGTAGCCCTGAGCTGGCAGAGGGTCTGGAGGAGTCAGTTTCAGGCTGTAGGTGCCAGTGGCAGGCAGCAGAAGGGCTGGCTGGGGCATAAGAGTGCTACATTGTGGAGCAAGCTTGCAGATAGCACCCTCACTGTAGCACCCTCATGCCCGAGGCAGCCCTAGTCACCATCTACATATGAGTTTTGGTACACCAAATGACTCTGCCATAGGATAGTACTTGTACTGGATAGTACTATCCTATGGCAGAGTTAATGAATTTGTTGTGCCCTAATATGGGCACACATGTAGATGGTAATGCTTTACTGTGCAGCTAATTAGTCAGCTTCACAGTAAAGTGCATGTATAGATGCAGTCAGTGGGCAATATGTATACAAGAAATTAATGCAACTGAATTTACTGAGTAATGGCCAGAACGTCCTGGAAGACTGATTCAGGTTCAACATTAGGAAAAACTTCTTCACAGTCAGGGTGTCCAGATTGTGCAATAAACTCCCTCCAGAGGTGGTACAATCACCTACCCTGGAAATCTTCAAGAGGAGACTAGACAGTCACCTTGCTGAGGTCACCTGACCCCAGTTATCTTTCCTGCTTGGTGCAGGTAGCTGGACCCAATTCTCTTCTGAGGTCCCTTACAGCCTTACAATCTATGAATCTACTCTGGCCCAATTTGCACCAGAGTAAACTAATCTGGGAGTGGCATCTATACGTGGAGGCAGCAGGCAGGGGCATGGTGGGGCAACCCTGGGCTCTGGATGATGGCATCAGGTGGCAGCTGCCTGCAATGGTGGGGCATGGTGCCTGGGGGGCCTGAGCTGGTAGGGGATTGGGTGGGCCAGCCCCAGGCTCTGGGGTGCAGTGACAGGCAGGAGGTGGGGCACAGTGAGGCACAGAGCCTGGGCTGGCAGGGGCCTTGCCAGGGCTGCCCCATGTTCCAGGTCCCAGTGTTGGGTGGCAGTAGAGCTGCTTATGCCACATGGCTTAACAGCAGGATGGAGTCTGGCCCCCTGTTGGCTCTGCTGACTGGGTGCAATTTGCATATCCTACACATGCATTTAATCATACTAATTTACTCCACCATTGGATAGTACTTGTGTCTGATGAGACTATCGTATGGGGGAGTCAATTAGTCTACTGCACCCTAATAGCAGCACATGTGTAGACAGCGATGCTTTACTGCAAAGCAAGTTAGTGTACTCTAACCTTTCTCTAGTCCTTACTGCACAGTCATTTAGTACTTGCACAAATAAGTACTGAATGACTTCACAGTAAACAGTTACTGAACAGTAGCACCACTCAACAATTTTCTCATGACACTGACTGCGCAGAAGCTGGAGACTACTGTGTAGCAGCATTGCATCATGCTTTCTGCCATGCGACACTACTGTGTGGTAGTCATAGACTACCGCACAGTCAGTGTCTTGTGTAGACATGGCCAGCGTGTCTCAAAGAAAATCACATTTTTTTCAGCGTTATTACTAAATATATTATATTTTAGTATAACATCCTAATGAGAAACAGACACTGCTGCAGACAGAAGGACTAAAAATCCAATAACTTTTAAGACTGTGTTATAAGCATTACATTTATCTCTACTCGGTAGTCTTTTATTAATTTAGCATACTTAAAAAAAAAAAGAATTATACCAATTCTGATGGCTCCAGAGAAGTAAAGACCTGATGCATATCATAAATGTATTCTGTAACTCAAATAATCAAGCTGAATTCATATGAAAAGGCAGATAACTTTTCTGACATTAATATCAGTAGCATATTTCCATAATTTATTATACATTTTTGTGTCTCTTAAAAGTGTAAGAAAACCAGACCTTACAGGGAAGGAGGACAGCAAGCAAGTATGGGCAAAGGATTTACAGGACACAATTAGATATATGTATTCATTACAAAAGGTTAATGCACATTGTAAAAAGAAGTCACAGCAGTTATTGGGGCCCCAAGGCAGCTGTAATTTAGGTCCTGAGCATTTATATAGATTTTTATGTGTCCATTAAATCTGCTATTCTGAAATGTGCAGATATTTCAGCAGCTTTCCCTTCATTTGAACAATCAGCAACCCCCAAGGCACAAAATCTGTTCTTACATCTACTTGTATCACAAATGTCATTTTTTTGTATTGTATTCAATAATTAAAAGACTCTCATATTAATTGTACATCATTATTTTCAGTCACTGTGTATAAAAACTTTCCATGCTGAGCTTTGTTAATACATTTTATTTTATAGTCTAAGACAAAGGGAAACTGGTTACTTAAGTGAAGAGGAAGAAAAAGAAAGGAGTTGATCTTTAAAAGATCATCCAGCCTTGTTTGTATTTCTCTGGAGTAACACTTGCTCTGATGTTCACAAATCTTACTCAGAAAATTAATTCTAATTGACATGGACATCAGCACTTAGTAGATTAAAACTGGATCAAAGACTACAGAGATTAAGGATAGAGTACAATGTCTCAGAGTGAGAGGAGGATGAGTCTAGCAAGAGTACCTCAATGCTGATGTGAAGTCTGGCTTATTTAATCAGTACTGATGCCCTGGAAGAGGCCTTTAAAAAGTTAGTATCAGTTAGGATTGATTTGAAATTGGTTACTGCAGTCACCAGAGAGGCTGAAACTGTGGAAGCAGGTATAGAAAGGGATATGACATTAAATTAAACTTGACAAAATGCAGACTAACATACTTGTTGAAAATATAACCTGAAAAATGGTTACTGAAAGGAGAGGAACATTGCAGCATGCTATAGTGGGCTCAGATTCTGGTACAGGCCAATACTGTGGGACAGACACCTGCTGGTTGCAGATAAATCTTTGCTCATGGAGGCTCATGGACAGTGGTAGTTTCATGTTCTACATTTCTTATCAAATAAAAGATAGTGGAATGAGCTAGATAAGAAGTGAAGTGAATAAAGAACAGGCATAAGGACCCACTTATAATTTTCATTCTACCGCTTCTCAAAGGTAAATCTTTTATTGGGAAAATGGAATGGAGTAAAAATGTTTTAGTTGTCACCTAATCCTTCTTGGAAGACCAGAGTGATCACCCAGAAATGGAAAAATGAACCTGTTCCCCAACTATATCACACGTTTAGCCTTTAGTGAATCACTGAAAAATCACTTCAGAAATTGATGGCAGTGTGTCAAATTTCCTCATTCTGTAAGTCAAAAGTTTTTGCTTTCCCTCTTCCTGCAAGTACCAAGGCTGCAAACTCAACTTGGGGTGTGTGGGAAATACAACAATTAAAGCTCTCTTGTTTCTGCCACATACATCACCACTCTTGGTATCTTTTCATTGATTTCATATACGTTAGGGCTGGAAGGGACCTCACAAGATCATCAGGTCCAGCCCCCTGAGCAAAGGCAGCCAGGGTCAAAGGATCCCAAAAAGGATCTCTTGCCCTCTGATCATGCATGTGGCTCTCTTTTGGACTTTTTTCAAAAGCTCCACATCCTTCCTGAATTGTGGAACCCCGAATTGGATGCAGTACTCCAGCTGTGGTGTTTATGAGTGAAGTTTTGCAGTGAATTAGTTTTTGCAGTGAATGTACTCATTTTACAGTGAGTGAATAAACCAAGAATGTGTTTAACTTTGAGTTAGAGAAGTTCTGCTGACATTTCTAATGCTAGTTGGGGTGGTCTTGGTTCTGGCTTAGAGTCAGCTAAGATTAAACTGAGTAGTTTATCTCCACTCCGACTGAAAGCTTGTTTGTGGTAACATGTAGTAAGGAATGTCAAGAAAAGTGTTGGAGCAGTGATGCAGCCTTCCTTAACACCCATCATAACCTCAAAGGGCACATCCACACATACAAGCATGTGCGCTTGCAGCAGCTCAAATAGAAGCAGTGCAGATGTGAGCCGGGGATTTTTGCCTCAGCACACATGCTCAGACATGCACTTTGTTGTGGAGCAAATTGTGTTACTTGGGGCAAAATAACCTTGCCTGGCTCCTTCCAGATCTGCAGCCAGGGGGAGTCAGAGCCCAGGGCCAGCGCCTTTGCTGTCACCATCAGTATAAAAAGCTACCCTGTCCTCGCCCCATCCATACAAAAAGCTGCCCTGGCAAGCAGCTCAGGGATATGTGCTCTCAGGAGCTTCTGGGACCCTGCCAACTGGTAGCTGTGGACACACCCCCTTATGCCAGCTGGATTGCTGAAGCAGCCCTGAGAGTTCCCTGCACCCTCTACCCACTGCAGCAGTCTGGCCATGGGGGCTGCTCCCTGGCTGTGACCTGCTGCCACCTGCCAGACCTGGATGGGGACTGCAGAGCCAGTAGAGTCATCTGGACCAGCTGCCAGTGGGCTGTGGCTGCAAGGTTGGCTTCTGTGCAGCACTATTGCCATGTGTGCCCCCTGTCCAGCCACCTGGGCAACTATCGCCCAGAAGATGTTCCAGGTTTGGTGACCTGCTTTGAACTGTCAAAGCATATCCTCCTGGCCTCATTTGGCCAGGAGGTCAGGCACCTCCAGCTGAGTCCAAGGTGCCAGCTCTGAGCAAGCAGGGTCCTGCCACTGGCCTCCCTAGAAGGAATTCTGGTGTTCCCTATTGAAAAAGTGAAAAATCCCTGATTAAAAAAATCCCGAAGTCACTCTGTAAAATACCCCAAAATCCATGTTTCTCCACAATTAAAACCAAAAATCACTATAAAGAGAGAGAGAGAGAGCAATCAGTTGGGCAATGTTTTAGTGATATATCTATGGTGTTAAATCACTGGCTGTGGCAGGGTAATGGTCACACAGGGGTTACAGCCCCCGCACAGGGGTGATGGCTCCCTAACAGGGGTTATGGCTGCCACACAAGGGCTATGGCCCTCCACCAGAGACTACACCCCCCGCAAAAAGGACCAAATGGTCCCTGCCAGGGCTACGGCACCCCAACAGGGGCTACAGCCCAATACAGGGGTTATGGCCCCCCAACAAGGGTCAAATGACCCCTGCAGGGGCTACCACACCCCCTGCAAGGCCCATATGCCACACCCCATTCCCCCAGTTGTTGTCCCACTTGGCCCCATCCCCTGCCAGCTGCTGCAGCCCCGCCATGGCTGCCCCACCCTGCCTCACCCCCCACATTCACCAGATGCCTCAATGGCTGCCCCACCCAACCCCATCCCCCACTTGCACCCCCAGGCTCCCATGGATGTCTCCCAACCCCAGGCACCATCACATAAAAAAAAAAGCACAGGGAAAAAAAACAGGGAAAATGGGGGGAAAAAGTCTCTACTCACTTTGTAAGCAGGGGCTGGAGAGGTGGGGGGGGCTCTGGGGCCTCCTGGCAGACACCCCCCCGCCGGAAGCACAGGGTAGGAGGGCTGAGGCTGGGGCCACTGGGGCTGTCACTCTGCCCCGCACCGTGCGGGCAGGGCCCCAGTGACCCTGACAGTAGCTTCAACTGCCAGTAAGTGCTGGGGCTTTTTTTCTTTGTTTTATAATTTGCCAGGGTGGGGAGGCAGGTAGGGGAAGTTTTGGGGAAATGGGGGGAATGGTGCCCTGCACATCAGGGAACAAGGGGTTGGGGGGGAAGGCAGGGGGTGGGGCTGGACACAGCAGGGGTCAGGGGGCTGGAGGAGCATGCAAGGTCAGCAGAGGTCCCCCTATAGTCCCCTCCCCCCTCCTCCAGCCTCCTCCCAACCCCTTACTCATGGCAATGGAGCCCTGGTGCTGAACATGCAGCCTGGGGCCGTGTGTTCAGCACCAGGGTGAGGGCCAACCATAGAGATGCTCTGGCAGCCAGAGCGTCTCCATGGAGGACCCAGCCTTTGGTTGCCTACTCTTTTTAACTTCTTCTTTTTTTTTAATTTTCCCCCTACACTGCAAACTTGCAACACTGGGAACATTTTTTTGATCCCGTACATGCCTCTTGCAAAAGGCACCTGCACATTCATCTGGATGTGCCCAAAGGGATTAGTTAATTAAATTTTTGATACAGTGAAAACTTGATTGACTATGTCATTGGTTGTGCCTGGGACTGCAAAGAGGTCTGCATCACCCAAGCTATGCTAATAGCTGACAGTTGCTTGACTAATCACAGACTCACTCACCTAATTGATTATGCCACTCAAACTAGCTCCCAGACAATTTGTGCAGTATAAGCAATGCTGACCAAAGATCTACATTGAAGGATTCAGGGCCCCATCAAGTGAACACTTGGAGTGCCTTCAAGCCCACCACCATCAGTGCCCGTGAAGAAACACTTGGATTCTCTACCAGGAAACATCAAGCCTGGTTTGCTGAGAATAACTGGCACATCCAAGAGTTTATTGACTGTAAGGGAAAAGCCTTTTGTGCTTGGCAGAATGACATCAGCTCCAAGAAAAAGAAATTGAATCACTGACAAGCCAAGGCAGAGGTCCAAAGGAGTACCCTCCGTTGAAGAACAGATGGTAAAAAAATAAGGTGAAGGAGATTCTAAATTTTGGAGATATCCATGACATCAGTGCCACAAAAGCCATCTATGGTCTGAGTACTTAGGGACTAACCCTCTTGAGACCTAAGGATGGAGGAGACCTGATCAAGGAAAGGGGTACCAACAATGCCCATTGGGAGGGGAGCCCTCAGTGCTCACCCCAATTGAGATTGTTCTTGGCAAGAGTGACCTCAACTCCATCCTGCAACACCCAGTCAGAGACAATCTCAGAATCCCTCCAACCCTTGATGAGGTGAGAAAGGCCATCAAGCAGATGGAGAACAACAAGGCACCTGAAGCTGAGGGAACCCCACTGAAATCTTTAAGCAGGAAGAAGAGGAGCTCACATCACAGCTCCATGCTGTCATCGTAAAATGAGGAAACCCCCGATGACCCTAGGGCTGCCATGATCATGACAATCTTCAGGAAAGGAGACAGGTCTAACTGTGGAAATTACAGAAGGATCATCTTGCTGCCCACCACAGGAAAGATAAGTGTGAGAATCCTCCTGAACTGTCTGCTTCCACTTGCTGAAGAGCCCCTCCCAGAATCTCAATGTGGATTTAGGGCATCAAGAGGCATAACTAACATGATCTTCACTGCTCTCCAGTTGCAGGAAAAATACTGGGAACATCAAAAGCTCTCTACATTTATTAAGCATGGTCTGATTAAGTCAACAGTAACAATAGAAGCAGTCCATCAATTTACTCACAGCTTGCTTCCATAAATTGAAAGTGAATGCAGTATAAAAAAATATATATTTTAATACTTGCAAGTATACTCAGGGAATATTGCATTCTATTGCCACCCTCTATTCTGTTCCATAATCTATCGTTTCCTTTTTTGTGTCTTTATGATAAGGTATTAAGCAGAATTTACAGATTCATTAGAATCAGGCAGGCCATGCTGTAAACACTTCTCCTATGGCCTCAAGCTTGCAGTCTCTGGGCTGTCAGGCACTCACCTCAGTGCCCATGCCACTCCAGCCCCCTTTATTTAGGCTGTATCTGCTGTTTCCCAGATCTTCACCCTGTTTGCACATAACACCCATAGCACCAATGATATTTAAGAGTGTGCAGCAAGGACACACTGAGCACAAAGCTCGATGGGAATTCTTTTCTTCTAAAAGGAGCCACTTAGTGTTTGCTTTAAGAATCATTGGGGGGGAAATCTGGAAATGGGAAAGCCATTTGTGTGTTCCCAGTACTTGTTGTAAAAGCAAAAGCCAAATTGCTTCCATTGATAATTTTGGAAGGATATACTTTTACAGTTTATTCAATATCTTAGTCACAGGCAACTTCCAAGGCACTAAAATGAGATCATAATGGAAAACTGCAATAGTTGCACAAACAAGAAACATTGTTATGGTAGAGGAAAATATGTGAATGTTTCATTAAATATTCTCAGAGACAATTCCTGTAAAGGTTTTTAAATTTGGATGTCCCATTGCTATTATAAAAGCATTAGTAAATGGCTTTGGATTCACTAATGTTCTGAGTATGAGGAAAACATTTAACAATATAAAACACATTATTCTGTAAATAAATAAAAATGTACAAAAGGTTCTGTTACAAAAATATTTTGTTATGTCTTGAAACCAGTTACTGTATCTTAAAATTGTAACTATTTACTAATCTGAGAACATTTGGATTCATTCACACACTTTAAAAAGGCCTGTATGTTTAACATGTTCCACTGCATTTTAACCATGCATGCAATATGATATCATACTGATGCCAAACTGTCTTGAGTTTATTCAGAAAATAGAGCTCCAGGGAAATTTTCTAAGAATAGGAAGTCATGCAATTCCAAGTGTGTGCATCTACACATGAGCATTTACTGCACGATAACTGAAATTACTGCATGGTAAATAAGGCAATGTGCCAACTTGAGCATAATCTTGAAACCTGCATCATACAGGCATCGGATTTATGCCACATTAATTTCTGTGCAGTAACGCATGTTTAGACACTTTACTGTGCAGCAACACTGCGTCTCAAGTCAGTCCACACACAGTGTTAATGTGCTCTATTGCCTATACACGTAAACACTGGCCTATCCCTGCTTACTGTGCAGTAAGCCAGTGTAAATGCACATGTAGATATACCCACTGAAAAACAAAAAGTCAGCATGGGCAGGGTGCCTAACTTTCATTCATGCCTTGGAAAATGTCCCCTCTCTAGTTCAGTATTTATGAATCCCATCTGTAATAGCCACTAGGAAAGGATTCTGCATGCCACTTGGACTTACATCATAACCTAACTTCTTCATGTCCTCACTCATGATGTTCAAAGAAACGGTCACAAAGTCCTGGGAAAGTCTGGTCACTTCTCATCCTTCTCCCTGGGCTACCACTCTTCAGTCAGTAAACTCTGGATGCCTTCCTGTGAACCAACATGTAAATTTATGAAGTTTCAACATAGATTCTGGACAAAGAGTATTCTAACAGTGATTTGCATAAAGCTACTTTTGATGACCTTCAAATGAAATGCACTGTATCTCTGTTTATTGTCCAGTGTTTTTAATAAAAATGTTTCTAATATATGCAGATTGTACTCATCATGACAGCACATTACATTCTGTATTAGCAACTGCCTCGTTAGATCTAATTATATTAAAGTGTCTAACCAATGAACATAAAAGTCATACAAATTTCCTAGTACTAGAACAATAGGTATTTAGAAACTTCAAAGGTCACAAGCTGAGTACTGAATTCTATTAAAAGTTTTTCTTCTTTTGAAAATGATTTTGATTGCTTATGGGTGCAACTACAAAACATGTTTACTGTACAATAGACTTAAGAGTATTGTGTCTACATGTGCATCCCTATTAGGCTGGGGAAAACTAAGTTATTCTGCAGTAGGATAATACTTGCAAATACAAGCAGTATCCTGCTGCAGAGTAAAAACTCCTCTCCAGCAGCGCACATGTAGATAATGCCCCAACTGGCTGGGGCACAAGTGTGCTTCAGTGCAATGGCTGCCTGCCAGCTAGCCCTGTGCTGAAGCATCCTCTTCCCCCAAACAGCCCCTCCAGAGCTCATTGAACTGGGGGGAGTCATCCCAGGATGGCAAGCTGGCCTGCCAGGCCCTCTGCCAGGTAGGGCTGCTCTGCCTCGGCTCAATGTCCTCAAAGTCCCAGGCACACATGAAGACGCAAACCCAAGAGCAATAACCTCTAATAACAATAAGAACTGGAGCTTATTGAAACACTTGAATAGGTACATGTAGTAAGCATTAAAACTTTTCTCTCTATAGAAGCTATGGACCTTGAGATTTCAATTTTCCCCATATTACCTTCCCAACATACCAAATCTGCAATCATCAAGGACTACATCTATGAATGAAAGAGTAAATTAATTTACCTGTCTATTCAATTCTTAATCTATATAATTAGAATTCCAATAAGGATCCTGACTGTGAAGTTGGTGATATGGCATGTTAAGCCATATAGAAGGCAGAAAAATACAGCTACACAGGAAATCAGAGTCATCTAATCCAACCCCCTCTTCAAGACTGAATCATTCCTGTTGGATCATCACATCGAAATGTATGTCTAACCTGTTCTTAGTAATTCCCAAGGATATAGATTCTACAACCTCTCTAGGTAATCTGTTCCAATACTTTAACACCATCATAGTTACTAATGCTTAACCATCATCAGTTTTAGGTTGGATTAATATACAACCTAAATTTTCCTTGCTGTAATAGAAGCAATTTAGTTCTTGTCTTTTTTTTCCTGTGACCAGATAAAATAGCTAGTTATTCCCTCTTTTGCCACCACTCTTCATGTATTTGAAGATTATCAAATCTCCCCTAGGCCTTCTCTTCTCCAGAATAAATAATCCCAGATCTTCCAATTTTTTCTCATAAATTGTATTTCCTGGTCCTCTGATCATTTTTGTTGTTCGCTACTGGACTAATTACATAGATTTCATAGACATTAGGGCAGGATCATTGGATCCAGGCCCCTACCCAAAGGCAGGAAGTTTGATAGGGTTAAAGGATCCCAGCAAGATAAACATCCAAATGTTTCTTGAAAGTGTCCAGAGTAGGTGCTTGCACCACCTCTGGAGGGAGTTTGTTCCAGGCCTTGAGAGCTTGGATGATAAAGAAGTGTTTCCTTATATCCAGCCTAAAATGGTCTTGCAGAAGTTTGTGACCATTGGACCTTGTCATCCCCTGGGGTGCTCTGGTGAACAGGCATTCCTCCAGGTCCTGATGCACACCACACTGAAGAGTATAGGTCTGAGAATGGAGCCTTGGGGGACCTAGGCACTAAGTGCCATGTTGATTCAGTTCAGTCAACAACCACTCTCTAGATCTGACCTTGGACCTCAAGTAGTTGAGGCCACAGTTAACCAATTTTTCCATGAGGACATCAAGGGACACCAGGTCAAAGGCTTTGTTAAAGTTCAAATATCATCAACCTCTTCTCCTTTGTCCAAGTGGTACATCACCTGGTCATAGAAGGAAATGAGGTTGGTCAAGCAAGACCTACCTGCAACAAACGCATGCTGCCTATCCCTCAGAATGTTGCCTTCTGTTAACCTGTCAAGAATGGTTTCTTTGATCATTTTTTTCCCAAATTCTTCCCAGAGATTGAGGTCAAACTCATTGGCCTGTAGTTTCCTGGGTCTTCTTTCCTCTCTTTCTTGAAGATAGGTACCACATTGGCCCCTTCCAATCTCCAGGTACTTCACCCAAGCACCACGAATTCTTGAATATCCTCACCAGTAGCTGTGCTATGATGTCTGCCAGTTCCTTTAGCACTTTTGAGTTCAACCTATCCAGACCAGCTGATTTATGGGGGTCCATCCTCTCAAGATGCTCCCTCACAAGATCCACACAAATGGTGGGCATATATTCATTTTCATTCCACATCATGTTTGGCAGGGTGGTCCCTTTCGGCTGGTGAAGAATCAAACTGCAAAGTATTCATTAAGCAGATTGGCTTTTTCCTGGGTATTGGTAGTCAATTGCCCAAGCTGGTTTAGCAAGGGCCAAAGTTGACTTTGTTCTTCTTTCAATTCCTCATGTATCTAAAGGACTTTTTATTGTTCTTGATTTGTGTATCCAGATGGAGCTCAGTTGCAGCCTTGGCTTTTCTAGTTCACTTCCTGCAGGTGCAGACCAGTGCAGTATGCTCCTTCTTAGTGGTATCTCCTATCTTCCATTATACACCTCTCTTTTTAGATGTAAGAGGTCTATGAGTTCCCTGTTGAGCCAAAGGAGTTGTTGAGCCCTTTTACCACCTTTCCTACATAAGAATGAACTTCCCTTGTGTTTCTAGGATTGCTTCCTTAAGGAGCAACCACTCATCAAGAACTCCCCTCCCTGTGAAATCATGGCCTCTCAGGGCCTCAAGAACAAGCCTCCTGAGCTTATGAAAGTCATCTTTGCTGAAGTCAAGGACTACTGCATTGCTGGCTGACTTGTCAGCTTTGCGTTAGATAGTGAAAGTGATCAACGAATAGTCACCGTCACCCAGTTTCCCTTTGATTCTTAGATCATCCCCTTTGGCCAGTACCAGGTCCAGCAGTGCCTAACTTCTTGTCAGCCCATAAACTTCTTGGGACAGGTAGAGATCATCCATGCATGTAATTTCAATTTGTCTAAATCTTCCTTGAAGTGCAGTGCCCCAAACTAGACATAACATTTCAGGTGAAGCTTTACCAGGCTGAGGAGAGTGAAAGAATTATATCACCTTGCTGGCAGACAACACTCTTGTTTTAAATTATTATTTTGAATTCCTGCAAATGGACCAAAATAGGTCAAATAATTTTGAGATATATCAATGTGTCAATAGCAATAGTAACTAACAATGTAGGCATATCCCAAATAGCTTTAAATGAATTAGGTCAGGTCCTGGTAGCCCTACAGATGCATCAGCACAGACTTCATCGTGAGCTAATTTACCTTGCTTTCAGGGCAAATGTTGTAGCCCAAGGTGAGCTCTATGATATTGAGCTAAATAGTTACTGCTAACTGAGCTAATTAGTACTAATTAGTAATGACTGCAGCATAGCATACTGTTAAATCTCTATTCTATACCCCTTAGGCAGAACTCTTATGTTAGTTAGCATTTTACCTGTGTGCAAGATCAGATCTCCTATCCTGTTATTAACTATCCCTGATCTCTATACTAAACTTCAATTTAAGCATTATGTTACTCTGCCTTTGGGCCAAGTTAATGCACTTGTATGTTGTTGGTTTTTTTCAGAGTAAGGAGAAAAGCTTGTATGCCTCTATATAACCCCAATGATTTCCCTGCTCTCTACATATGTATATTTATTTCCTTTGAGACTATAGCAGTAATTTTTCAACAGTATGATTACACAATTTGAAATACCTTCAAGTACACCATTTTTTGTATATGAGTGTTCAGCTATGAATGAATGCTCAATGCCTCTTCCAGGTATCTCAAGTAGAACATTAAAAAATTAGGATACCTTATATGTAAAACCTATTCTAGGGAATAGTATTTCTTGCAACTAGGTGAGGGTGCCTCAGTTTCTTCTGGTCTCATTTTAAAGCCAACCAAAAGAGCTGTTGTAGAATTACAAGAATCATTCTCTTTCTCTGTCCCCACGGTGGCTGAATGTGGTTCCTATCTGGAATACTGTCTGCATCAAGGGGCACATCTACACATTCATTAATGTGCTCTAGTTACTGCACATTAAGTTTAGTATCTATAATAAAAAGGAACTAAATCAAGGAGCAGTAACTGGCGCTATTGTGGAGTAGTGCCGGCACACACTTTTTAAGCAATGCTAATGTTCAGTAGACTAATACTACACTGCATTAGCATATTAGCATGGCTTTTGCTGTGATACACTAATACATAGTAGAATTAGACTACTGCACATTTAGCATCCCATGTAGACACACCCATGGAATATGAAAAGTAGAATAATAATATAATCCTAAATCTTCACTAAAATAGCATTAGCCTTTGGTGGAGTTTTTTTCTTTTCCTCACACATAAAACTTTAACATAAAAAATACAGGCCCTAAAGTGAGACAACTTCCTTTGACAGGACAATTCCATATGTTCTAACAAAGCATTATGAAAGCATTATTTTCTACCAGATCTCTAGTCATCCTTGTCAAGAGGAAAAGTTGAAGGACAATCCCTGTAAGCAATTTTCATGTATCATAAGTGAAATATGCAGTGCTTGCTCTAAAATCACATACCTGCACATTAACAGTTCTCATTCTGACAACTATATACAACAAATGATTAAACATGTATTTTTCCCCAAAAGTTCCACATAAGCATTGGATAGTCTTGCATTTTGTTTCTAGGGTAATTATTCCAATCTGGCACCTTAAAAAGATGTAATAGTTCATGATTAATACACTTTTCTGCAAAGCTTTTTAAAAATCTTTTTGTAACTCAACTTGCTAAAAATGAATTGAGGACAAGTGATTCCATATAGTTTATCATAAACATAAATGTAGAATCTTGTTTCTCATTTTGCTTTTTAACACTGGTACTTTATTTTCTTTATCAGCTCAAATTGCCAAAGTATTTCTTTTACAGTGGTTTTATTTTAGTTACCTAGACATATTTCTGTGTTCATGCAGTTGAATTAGTTTGGCATTTCATAATTAAAATGTAGCTTCTAAATACATTGTTATAAAATATTGTATTGCTATTGAAAAGAAAATCTTTCAAACCAACAGTGCTGATTTTATTTTCCTAAGAGCAACTGATTTTGTGTGTGTTTCACAAGAAACAACCAGGAAGAGCACACACCAACTGCTGATACTTCCTTAGCCTGACAAAGAGTTTTTGAACCCAAAAGCTTGCTTAATAACTATTCTCCAACTATTTGGGTTGGTCTAATAAAAGATGTCAAATTCACCCAAGGAACCTTGTCTGCCTATTGCACAAGAAATGCATTTTATGAATTCCCTAAACCCTAGATAACACCTATGTCATACAAAGATCTCAGTATCAACCTTTTCCCCCCAATTTACACAAAAAAGCTTGAGCTCAACATTTCATTTGCCATTAAACTAAATCATCCCAAAAAGAGTCTCTCTTCAATTATCAAAGTGGTAATAGTCAATCAATTATATTTGAGTGGGTATTTGAGAAGTAGCCGATACCTTTTAAATTAAACTACTTTAATAGAGAATAATATTTTGCAGCCAAATTCATCTCATATCTACTACTCAGGAGACCCCACTCAAGTCAATGAGAATCCATGAATATAAATAAAGACAGTGTTTGGGCTACTGCTCAATGAGTTAAAACTTGTATTATTTGAATTGCTTTGTAGTCTATAGAAAACATCTAAGCACAGTAGATGAGAACCAACTCCATGACACAAACTACAAAAAAAATAATTCATTAAGAGTTAGAAGTGTCCAGTTTTACGCTTCTGAAATCTTTCACCAGTTCTAGATAAAAAATAATTTTGTTTTCAAAAATAAAATAGTATGCAACACTGAGCAAGTCTGCATGTGCTCCCATGGGGCCGTTGTTACTGCACCATCATTTAATACTTCCTTTTGGAAGTACTAAATGACTGTAGTAACACCCTGTACTGTACCACGTTGGTGGCATACAGTTATTCTGAGCCACTACATCGCCATAGCAATGCACTATAAAGAGGGAGTGATAGCTTCAGAATCACAGTTTGTGCTATGTCAGTGTAGCCTGTTGCTATAGTGACATAACTGTCTTGTGCAGATGCTCCCACTGTGATATAATAGAGAATCAAGACAATTTAAGTAAGTATTATAATGGGGAAAAATTAGGCCCACTATATTTCTATCTGAAAAGCAGCACAGATGATTCATATAATATGTTGACCTTAGTCGTCTCTTCTGAAACTTTTGCTGTTGTTTATCCACTTTGTATTTATGTTATTTTTCATTTTGAAAAAATATCATCATATTCAATACTTATAAAAACCAAGGATCCCATTTCTTTAGACTGAGTCATTTGTATTCTGAACAAAGAAAGGCTCTTCCTGGATGGGATAGAAAAGAATAGAAGTCCAAGGCCTGTATTGAACAACCCAGTAGGTTGATGAAGTGAAATTCATAGGCTCATCTGTGGAAGATATTTAATAAATTCCCTTTGAGGATTAGAACTGAGAGATTGGAGAGAGAGTAGTTGTCCTGTGAGAAATGTACCCCAATGGATAATTGGGTATTCTTGTCTCTGAAAGATTTTTATTGTGCATCCATTTGGTATGCAGTTGTTGTTTGGTTTTTCCTACATATTTTCTATCAGGCATTTAGTGTACTGGATGAGATATATTACATTTCTGGAGGTGCAAGAGTACAATCCAGAAATGGTGTTTCTAGCATGGGGTGTAGTTATTCTGGGAGTGGCAGAGATGCGCTGGCAGTTTATACATTTCTTGTCGTGAAATGGTCTGGATCCATTCAGTGTGTTTTGGGCTATAGGCAGTTTGCTTCTGGTGATGAGGCTGGCAACATTCGGTGCTTGTTTAAAGATTAGCATGGATAGTTCTATGAAGATCTCTTTAAGAATTGGTTCTTCCTCTAGTATGTGTTGTAACTGTTGATTTTAGCAAGGCTAAAACTTGATACTGTTTCCCACAACATTCTTGCAGGCAAGCTAAAGAATTATGGGCTGGATGAATTGACTCTCAGTTGTTAGAAAACTGACTGGAGCGTCAGGCTCAGAGGGTAGTAATCAATGGCTCCATGTCAAGCTGGTAGTCAATATTAAGTAGAGTGCCCTAGGGGCCAGTCCTGGGGACAGTTTTGTTCAATATCTTCATCAACAACCTGAAAGATAGTATAGAGCACACCCTCAGCAAGTTTGCAAATGACACCAAACTGGGGGGAATAGTAGGTAGGCTGGAGGGTAGGGCTAGGATTCAGAGTGACCAAGATAAATTGGAGGATTGGACCAAAAGAAATGTCATGAAGTTCAACAGGCACAAATGCAAAGATGCATTTCAGATGGAACAATCCCATGTACAACTACAGGCTGGGCACTGACTGGCTGGGCAGCAGCTCTGCAGAAAAGGACCTGTGGGTAACAGTGAAAAATAAGCTGAATATGAGCCGGCCGTGTGCCCTTCTTGCCAAGAAGGTGAGCAGCATATTGGTCTGCATTGGTAGAAGTGTTGCCAGCAGACCGAGGGAAGTGATTATTCCCCTCTTTTCTGCATTGGTTTGGCCACATTTGGAGTACTGTGTTCAGTTTTGGGCCCTCCACTACAGAAAAGTTGGAAAGAGTCCAGAGGAGGACAAAAAGAATGGTCCAAGGACTGGGGCACATGACTTATGAGAAGAGGCTGAGGGAACTGGTCTTATTTAGTTGATGGAAGAGAAGACTGGGGGGAGGGGAGGCAGGATTTAATAGCAACCTTCAACTACCTGAAGTGGGGTTTGAAAGAGGATGGAGCTGGACTGTTCTCAGTGGTGGCAGATGGCAGAACAAGGAGCAACAATCTCAAGTTGCAGCAAGGAATGTTTGGGTTAGATATTAGGAAGAATTTTCTTACTAGGATAGTAGTAAAACACTGGGATGGGTTACCCAGAGAGACAGTGGATTCTTCATCCTTATTGGTTTTTAAGACCTTAAAAACAAATCCTTGGCTGAGATGATCTAGGTGGGGATGGTTGTGCCTGAGGTTCCTTCCAACCCAAATTTTCTATGAGTCTATGGTTCTAAGTGAATCTGTGCACAAAACAAAAGCCAGTTCTTTTGTCAGAGACTGAAATAGAATCTCTTTAGAATCAAATAGACTTTGCTATGTGTCACAATGGTAATCTAATTCAGGCTTTGTCAAGCCAGAAGGGCGTGAATTGCTAAAACAATGAAGCACTCACAAGAATGTTTAGATTTTGGATATACTGAGTGATTATCAGCTCAGTCTTATCAATTTATATATCAAGTGTCAGTTAAGAGTACAAGGAAAGAGAAGGTTTCTTAGGAAACAAGGATTCCATTCATGAAACGTTTGATAGATGAACATTTTGAGTGGTATCTAAAAGCAAATTAGATCTTTATGAAGCCTCTCAAGCAGCTGTATGCTCAAGTAAAGTACATGTTTTGAAGGCACATTGGAAAACTAGATTTGTTTCAGCTCATTATTTACCATTACATGATACTAACTCACCATTTATATTGCCTACAATAGCGAGAAAAAGAGTAGGTGACCTGCGGCTCTTTTGTACCAATGTAGCCATTCACTCACTGCTAAGGATGATAGTCATAAGAGTGTTCTGTAAATCTTAAAAGTAGCATGTCCCTTCAGTAGTCCAGCTATTGCAAGAGGGAAGCAGCTACTTGAGAAGGGAACAATTATAGCTGGGTGAAGAGACAAAGCATCTGAACTGGCTCAGAGTGCAGAGGGGTGTACAGTCCTGCATCTCTTTAGAATATCATGCCTGTTCACTCTCTCTATACGTCCCCTCAGTCCATCTGCTTTTATTATCTGGAGTTAGTTTAAATAATGAGGTGGGAATACGGTTTTGAAATCAATTGTGCAGTCTTCATAATATAACTTGGTTATGAATGTCTGGCATTCTTAATCAGTATCTACAAATGATACCTGATAATAGAAATGTAAGGCTATGAAGATATTTAAATCCAGTGTCATGACAAGCGAAGCAGGCATCTGACTATGAGCAAACAGTAAACAATGTCAATGCAAATATATGATCTGAGCAAGGACAAAGTAATATCAATTCCACTCTGTGGGGGAAATCACAGATGGCTTATACGTGGTAATACATAACTAGAAGTCTAAGGTTTAAGGGAACATGCATGCTCCAGAATTACTCAGAGCTTCCGTTTTTTTAAATGATCAAATCAAAAAGTTGAAGTAACGTTGTTAGATTATGGTATGATTTCATGATTGCTTTAGAAGTCTGGGAGAATAGAAAACAGAACAGAAATTTTCTTTAAAACAGCGTTCCAGTTTTTTAAAAAAATGAATATATACTAAAAGAAAAATTGGCATTTAATAACCAAAATTCTCAAAGATGCATACACTTTTGAATGTGTACGACATTAAAATTCCAAAAGATATGTAAAGATTTGGGAAAAATAAAATTCTGGATGTTCAAAAATCATGAGATGAAGTAGAAAAATATATAACTTTGAATTTTTGGTGAGTTAAAGTTTTTTTGTGTTAAAAGTGCTATTTCTAATATTATTTCCATATAAGAAGAAAGTAATGCATGAGTTAATGGTAGCACTGATATTGAAAACAACAACAATCTTGCTATGTTAAGTATTCCAAGATTCCCATAATATTCCAAACTTACACATCTCATCTCTTGGGCAAGCTACTCTTCTCTGCTATACAATCTATGAATGCAGAACATAAATAAAAGATATTCAAATGCACGTTGTGCCAAGTGCAGCCTGATGGTTACTGCTAGATTATTAAAAGCGAGGCAACATTGTTCTTTTTCCATTCATTTCTCTCTCTTAATTAGAATTTTCATATATTATAGTTTTTTTTAATGATCCTGATTCTAGACAGAGTGTGAAAATATGTGCTAACATTAACCAGGTGAGTGATGGCATTGTACTATACAGAAATACAAACTGGCACCATATTACATTTTTTTTTATTTTGTTTTGCTTTTTATATTAGCCTATGTATCAAATTATTCTTATTGAAAAGGTGATAGAAACCCACTAGAATTAAGAATTCTATGCATCTACCAGAAAACAAATGCATAGGGACTTATCAAGGTGAAAGATTATTGTTACACAATAATATTTTTTTTTGCTAACCAAGAATGCAAAATATCCTGAAAGTGAATTTTATTATCTATTTGGACAATTAGGTACTAACATCTCATTATTTCTCAGTACAATCAAGTAGCTATCCTGAAATATAGATATTTCTGCTACTAAATGACAGCATATAGGACTTTCCATGTTAAAAAGTTAACATTTATCTGATTAAAATGTATTTTTACTTCTCTACCATAATTGGACACTGTACTTATGATGTCACCTATTGCTATAAACTACAGGATTCAGGAAAAGACCATTTTATTACCCAATCTATCTCTGTCTAACCATGTTAACTGAAGAGATTATAATGAATTTTCAACATGGTTAAACTGATTACATAATTTCAGATATTAAAATCATAGGACCATATCCTAAAAACCTACTCACATGAGTAGAGATTATTTAGAATAGTCCCCCATAAATCTCAATAACAGTGCTTGCATGATTACAGCTTTAAAAAATCCAGCTCTAAGGTTGTTGGAGAGACTAATTTTGGCTTTTTCATTAACTCATTAGATCTAATATTGACATAAGCATTGATTATAAACTCAAAATCATTTATATTGTGTTCAATATTCATCTGGTCTATAAAAGTGTTATAGAATTCTTGATGAGATAAATTATAGTCTCAAAAAATCATTGAAAATGACCTTGGCTGAATTTTTGTTTTTTAGAAGAAAAAAAAAGCGGTCTGATCTTTCATAGATCTAGTAATATCTTATTATTTTGGACTATAATTGTGATGGGAACTGTGGAGCTATGTGTTTGTGCAGTCATATTGAAGCTAATGCAAAGCCATAGCCTAGCAATAGCTGGTAGGTCTCAGCCTATACAAGATGCATAGACAAAGAAGAGAGCCTGTAAACATTTTAGCCAGAACAGAACTCTGATTTTTGTAAGAATAAGCCCCATATCAGGGGCAGTTTTATGACCTACACAGCAGTGGCACATGAGGAAGAAGTACTAGCCAGGTTTCCAGTGGCAGTGGCATTGGGTCAGCTGTGGCAGCAGTTGCTAATTTAAAGGACACAACCCAAATCAGTACCGGGGGCTTATACCCCATTTGTCCCTCCTTAGCTACAGTACTACATTATATTTACATATTTTAAAAACTGTGACTGATTAGGTAAGCTATAATTAGCTAGGTAGATGCTTCTTAAGCAAATCCCAAGACGTCATCCTCCTGCTGTACTCAGCCTTGGTGAGGCCACAGCTGGAGTATTATACCTAATTCTGGACTCCACAGTTTAAAAAGGAAGTGGAGAACCTTGAGAGAGTCCAGAGGAGAGCCACATGCATGGTCAGAGGGCAGGAAAACAGACCTTATGATGAGAGGCTGAGAGCTATGGCACTTTTCAGCCTGAAAAAGTGCAAACTCAGGGGGGACCTGGTGGCTGCCAAAAGTATATAAGGGGTGTATAGCTGGATCTGGGGGAACATCTGTTCACCAAAGTGTCCCATGGGATGACAAGGTCAAATGGTCACAAATTTCTCCAAGACCATTTCAGTCTGGACGTGAGGAAGAACTTCTTTACAGTCATAGCCCCCAAGACCTGGAACAGACTGCTGCCAGAGGTAGTACAAGCACCTACTCTGGATTCCTTTAAGAGTCAATTGGACATTTATCTTGCTGGGATCTTGTGACCCCAGATGATTTTCTGCCTCTCGGGCAGGGGACTGGACTCAATGGTCTTCTGAGGTCCCTTCCAGCCCTAATGCTTATGAAATCTATGAGACCTATGAAATGTCACAGGTCTACACGTGCACCCCTATTAGGCCAGAGTGAACTAATTTACTCCACAGCAAGATAGTACTTGTAAATAAAAGTGCTATCCAAGTGCAGGGGGGCTGGACCTGATGATCTTGTTAAGTCCCTTCCAGCCTCTAACATCTATGAATCCTGCTGCAGTGTATTTTCCTCTACAGCAGCGTACATGTAGACACTGCCCCAGCTGGCTGAGGCACAAGGTGCTTCAGTGTGGAGGCTGCCTGCCAGCTAACCCAATACTGAAGCAACTGTGTGCCCCAACACATTGAACTGGAGGGAGCAGCCCCAGGCTGGCAGGCTGATACCTGGGGCCCCTGCCAGCCAGGGCTGCTCTGACCCAGCTCATTGTGCTGTGCTGCTCGGCACACATACAGAGAAACATTATCCAGGAGCAATAAGCTTCAGAGTTTTTTCTTGTTCACTAATTGCACATGTAGATGCACCCATTTTGTGTAAATTGAACTGGCTCCTGCAAAGTCAATGGAGCTAACAGAATGTATTCCACCTGTGGATTTGGCCTATCATTTCAATGTATTTCTAAATTTTAATTTTACCTTCAGAAAACATATAATTGTTAGCAACAAGTGTACTTTCTCTTCTGCTATTTCCACTGTTATGTAACATGCAACAAAGTAATGATTTCAAATACTAAAGAGCAGACAACCCCCAAAAGGTAAAACTACTTCTGAGTTTGTTTGGTTTTTTTCTTTATTTTCAAAGAATAACTTGAATAAAATGAGTGTCTGAGCCATTTAAGGATCCTCCAGGCAGCTTATTTGCCAGACTTTGAAAGTAAAACTGTCTTTCTGTAGCAACTCCGAGGTCCAGAATTCCTCTCTCATTAAAATATGTGATAGGGTCAGAGTAGCCATGATTGTAGAGCGACCCCCCCAGAAAAGTATTTCTTCAGTAGCTAGGACCCTAGAGATTATGTGTGGTAAATCAATTAATAAAACAAAAGTTCTTGACCTTTTGACTGGTCATTAAATAATCTTCAGTGTGGGAATTTATAGAGAATTGGTGAGAACTTCAGTGTTGTGAGACATGAGAGTAAATTGCTAGAGACCCACAAGAGTTGAGAAAATACATATTGCTGTATGAAGAGACAGAGAATGTGGGGGGGAGGTGTGGGAATTCCCAAATATCTATTATTGTAAGATGGATGAAAATGCTTCTGGCCCTAGCGAAAACTTTAAAATATTTTTTTCTTTCTAAAGGTCTTATTTGTTGGATTCTTGCAACTTCTTAAATTATTACTTTTATCGTATGTCACAGATGTTGTTTATGTATGGATGTTAATTTTGTGGAGCTGATTTACCATTCATTTCCCCATTGAAACTGGTTTAATCATTGCTTAGAGCATTTATGTGATCCTGGAATCAAACTCATCACGCAGTCCCTATAAAATTAACAAACAGTATTGATTTATGTCTTGACTTGTGACATCTAAAATTCAATTATTTTAGAGGGGTGAATACCTACCATACCGAAGAGGCATTCAGATGAGCTCTACTTCTCTGCTACCTTCTGAATCAAGGGAAAGGATAACTTTTTGGAGATAATACATCACAGTTGGTTTGCCTGACCATACATCCCATTTTCACTGGGACAATCCTGGGTATTTGGTAAAATATATGTTTTTGTCTTGACTTCAGTGGGAATGCAGTAGTGGAAGCACTCTGCAGCATGATAAGGATTTGCTGGCCCTACAGCACTGTTTCCGCCAACACATACATTCTCCAGTGCCCCAGTGGAGGAGCAGGAGGAGGAGGAGTAGAGGGAGGTGGTAGGCACAGAGCAAATGAGGGAGGAGGAAACAAAGGAAGAGAAGCACAGGCTCCAGGGATCACTGGTAGCACCACCTGCATCACTGTCAAACAAGAGCACCCTGGATGCTTGCAGAGGTAGTTCAATGGAGGATAGCTTATGCCACACACTTCTTAGGCATTCTTATCTAGCCCAGAGGTTTGGGAGCTTTATAATTTAATAGAAGCCTAGATAACCATCAGATAGGTTAGACAAGTTAAATTGTATATTTATAATGTAGTCATCAAAGGGAAAAATTGAAATAATGGCCCCACATGTTCTCTCTTCCCACTTAGGAAGAAGACTGATCCATGTGGGTACAGACACAGCACAAGTGAAATGTTCCTTTGCCCAAAGATCCAGAGGGAGGAAATGATGTATTGGACCTAGAAGTCCCAAGGCCAGGAGGTAAGGCAGGTAGACCTAGATGTCCCGAGGCAAGGTATGCAGACCAAGGAAACAGATCTGGCTCAGATATTTCTGATGTGTCTATGCAGCGAGATTCTATCTTCAATCATTCTTACTTCAAAGCTTGGTGGCATGACAAATCAGATAGCTGCATAACTGTCTATTCATTGTTAATTTTGTCTGCCTGATTAACAGTTATGCCCACCCTTTAGCTATGTTCTTGTTATTTCCCTTCTTTTTCCTTCCACGTCTCCTGGATTAATTTTCTCCTGTAGTCATACCCCTTCTTTTCTAAAGAAATTTAGCTTCCTTCCCTTAATCATATGTTAAAAGTTTCTTGTTACACCAGTCTTCCCAATCATTAAATAATTTTTTCCATTCATGATAGTCTTCGTATTTTTTAATAAAACTACATTTCAAGTGCTTCAGGTTTTTAAATCTCTTTTTCAAGGTTCAGCTTTCCCAGTTATATGTAGGCACATCTACACATCACCCTACAGCAATGTAGTGATGCACTATGTCACCATATGGCATGCTATGGTGATCTAGTGATCACATGGGTCAAAATCTAACAATGCACCACATGCATGGTGCGATAACTACCCATGCTGCGCTGTGCTTTAGTATTTCTTTTTCTATTTTCTTTAGTATTTCCAAAAGGAAGTACTAAAGCATGTTACCATAGCAACGTCACCATACAGCAATGTGTACACACACCCTATGACTGTCATCCAACTGCCTTCAAAAATTAGATTTTTGTTTTCAAGCCTATTTCTCTATTCTTCCAGATACTTGATACATTTCCTATGACTGTTCGTTCTTGTCATATCCAATCTCCCTTGAATATTCCATTCACACGAACTATCTTGATCAATGACCCAGATACAAAAAGTCTTCAGTCCACCAGAAGACTTCTCCCAGATGAAAAATACTTTCTACCAAAAACAAAGGCAAAGTTTATGAGGCATTCTGTGAATGGTGTGTGCATCACCCTTGACTGAGATCCCAGGTTTTGTGCATCTACCATTCCCAGTATGTGATGTGTTGGCAAGTTGACCTCTGGCCATCCTCCCAGATGGATGATACTCATGTAGATGCAGTTAAATGCATATGCAGAGGCTGAATAACTGTTGCCACAGTGTTGCTTAGTGACCCATGTTTGGCCTGATGCCTGTGCTATGGCTGTGGAAAAGATAAAAGGTTGTATCATTATATCAGTATCTGCTTAAACAATGCTTTCTTTGTACTGCCTGGGAAATTTTGCCAGAAAAGCCTTATGTGCAAGCTTCCTATGAGCAAAACAACATACTCAATGATAGATTTCTGAGCATGTTACTGAATCTGTAAAATCCTTCCCACCTCTTGTATTTTCAAGGAGCAAGCCCTCTCCTTGGCATCGACTTCAGCTATGAGAAGGATCTCAGATTTGCTGAATCGGACTTTGACAAAGACCTACCAGGTGCTTCTCTGTATTAGACTCTTTCCACTTGTCTTTTTTGTATGCTATCTGTGTTTCTGTGCCTCAGCAAAGGAATGTGTATGTTGGCTATAATTCCCTGCAAGTCTCAGGCAGGTCAATATAGGTTTATATCAAAAGAACGTACAGAATTGCACCATTCCAAGTACTATTCAGTTTTTCCCCATGGAAGACGATCCTATACTGCCATATTCCGAGGAGGCATGGAAGACTAGCTTCTTGAACAGCCATGGCACATGGATCCACAGGCGCCAGGGGATGAGGAAACCAAGGACATTTTTATATTGTCCAGGCAGTGATTGGTAATCAATTCTGGGAGACTGTTCCTGGGTGAGGTCTCTGTGCCTGTGGATCCTGTGAGAATATGAGAGCTAGACTTATGACACTTTCTTCCACTTCTCTCTGCAACTGTTCCACTCTCACATGTCTCCTCCATAAATTGGTGCATGCATTTTGTGTAGTAGCTCTTTGGCTATAGTCGGGCACTGCAAGCTGTGCAGTTGATCTGTTCACAGCAGTGCTGCAAAGAGAATGATGGAGGATTCCCAAATTGATGAAGATGTCCACGTTTGCTTGCTCAGCATTAGAGTTTCTCATTATATCCTTGAGCTTTCTGGAGAGACAACTTCCTGCATCTTCTGCAAGCTGCTTCTGAGAAGCTCACTGTTTTCTCCTGCTACTAATGTTTTGGGGGTCTCCTCAGGTGTGTCGTTCCTAAGGATGCTGTATGAATTGCCCTCTGCACCCTGTGCCAGCTCAGGGTTTGTGCACTCTGGGTCAGCTTCTGCAGTTACAAAGGTTGTAAAGTCACTCAAATGAGAGAATTATGTACTTCAACAGGGCAAACCAGAATCAACCATAGAGGCTTATAAGGTGGTCTAATAGAAAGGATGAGAGAATTTGGAGTCAAAATTTACATTTTGGGGGCAACCAGGCACATAGAATTAGATATATTGTAAGCAAAATAGGATCTGGGTCTTGCTCTTTAGAGGGCAAATGGTAGCAGCATCTGAACTAGTGCAAACTTTACTTAAGTGCTTAAAGCTCTCTCCCAGTCTGTTTGATAATATGGATTAAAGCCCTCCTCTCTATATTTATTAAATATTGCTTTGAAAATAACTTAGTACCAACAAAAGTAGAAACTTTAATTCAAGGCTTAACTATCATTTTAAAGTATTTGGTTTGACTGCTGTAAAAATTGAAGAACTATTGAAGTTCTAAATGGACTCACTGTAGCTGAGTAATTCATAAACAGTGGAGGTTTCTCTTTGGTTAGGTACAGACATTTGGGGAGGTTAGGGAGAGGTTAGAGTTTAAAATGACCACACAATCTAAGGTAAGTTGAGATGTGCGGGAGGAAAAGCTGTGGGGCTTGGGAGGATTGGGGAGGGGAAGTGGGGTCTATGGGTGGAGTCAAGGGTTGGCACTGGAAAGGGCAGAGAAATAGCAGCAGCAAGCAGTGAAGAAGTGGCCAAAAATTCAGTGTTGCAGGTGGGAAATGTCACTCCCTTTTCCGCAGCTGAAAATTGGTGTTTTAGGCTACTTGATACATATCAATTGGCATGTGTGAAGCAATTAGTATTTGCTTTGGGTTCAGATTCGGCCGATTCAGGGGACAGTGATTTGATTCGGTAAATCAAATCACTGTCCTGAATTGATTCAGTCGAATCTGATTCAGAGTTTTGGCCACCACAAAATCAGCCAAATCTTTGAATCAAACAGGCCCTATCCCCTGCCTGCTCTCCCAGATACATAAATGGCTTTCCCACCTGGCCCCAGTGTCCCGGCACTTTGAAAAAAACAAAAAAGCCCCACACTTACTGGCTCCTGCCAGGTGGGAGCACAATCCCTGCTTCCCCCCACTGCCCTGTCCTGCTCTGCATGGGGGGGCTCTGCCACGAGACCCCAGAGGCCCCAACAGTGCTGCAGCAACCAGTGAGTGCAGGGCTTTTTTTGTTAAGTGCTGTGACACTGGGGCTAGGCAGGGCAGCCAGGCTGGGAGAGTTGAAGGAGGTTGGGGAGCACTCAGGGAGTTGGGGGGAGCAGACAGGGGATGAGGTCTGGTGGGGGTCCCCCCATGGTCCCCTCCCCCCTCCTGCAGCCCTCACTTCCCTCTACTTACCGGCACAGAGCCTGGGTCCATGTCCCTGCAGCAGCCAGCAGGGACTGCCCAAATCTCCAAATCTTCTCTGAATGTTTTCCAAATTGATTCAGAGACTTCAAAGGCTTAGGAAGGCCTTTGACACTTTCTCTCACCTCATTCTCATTAAAAAACTAGGGGACTGTGGTGTCGACACCTATACAGTCAAATGGATCATTAACTGGCTGGAGGGCCACACCCAGAGAGTGGTGGTGGATGGGTCATTTTTGACCTGGAGGGATGTGAGCAGTCGGGTCCCCCAGGACTCCGTCCTTGGACCCACATTGTTCAACATCTTCATCAGCGACTTGGATGACGGGGTAAAAAGCACCCTGTTCAAATTCGCAGACGACTCTAAGATGTGAGGGGAAGCAGGCATGCTAGAAGAGAGGAATAGCCTGCAATCAGACCTAGACAGGTTACAGAAGTGGGCAGGGATGAGAACAGGATGGGTTTCAACACTGACAAGTGCAAGGTACTGCATCTGGGGAGGAGGAACCAGCAGCATACCTACAGGTTAAGGAATTTCCTTCTTGTCAGTGCAGAGGCAGAAAAGGATCCTGGAGTCCTCATTGATGCCAAAATGAATATGGGCTGACAGTGTAAGGACATGGTTAGGAAGGTCATCCATACCTTGTCATGCATCCACAGATGCATCTCAAGCAGGTCCAAGGAGGTGATCCTCCCCCTCTATGCGACATTGGTCAGGCCACAATTGGAGTACTGCATCCAGTTCTGGGAGCTGCACTTCAGGAGGGATGTGCACAACATGGTCCAGAGGAGGGACCTGAACCTGTTTAGCCTTCACAACAGAAGGCTGAGGGGGGACCTAGTGGCCATTAACAAACTAGTCAGAGGGGACCAGCAGGCATTGGGGGAGGTCCTGTTCCCCTGAGCACTCCCAGGAGTGACAAGAAATAATAGTCACAAGCTGGCAGAGGATAGATTTAGACTAGATATCAGGAGGTGCTACTTCACTGTCAGGGCAGCCAGGATCTGAAACCAACTTCCAAGAGAAGTGGTGCTGGTTCCTACCTTGGGGGCTTTAAAAGGAGGCTAGACAAACACCTTGCTGCGGTCGTTTGACCCAGTACTCTTTCCTGCCATGGCAGGGGGTCAGACTTGATGATCTGTCAAGGTCCCGTCCAACCCTACATCTATGAAACTATTAAATCAATTCAGACCTTTTTATTCATCTCCCAGTTCAGTTCAGATTCAGATTTGGCTGCCAAATCGGGTCAAATCTCCTCTGAATCAAACCAGTGACTGAAGCTTTGCACAGCCCTAATATCAATATAAAAATGGAAGGAAAGGTCTACTACTCCCCAAACCTTTGGCTGATCTTTGAGTCAGAACCAGAGCAAAAGCAGGGAAGGTGCAAGGTGTGGGAGGTATGCTGCCCAAGTATAATATTAGCCAGGTACACCTCTACACTCTAACTAGCTACAAAAGTCTTGCTTTCAGAGTTTGACGACAGGCAGATCTCTAAAACTACCACAACATGAGAAAGAAGAAAGACAAGGTTGCACTGAAAATGTCTACAGTATAATTGTAAGTTATTATAGTGCAAATATGTTTCTTAAGCAAAAGTTAAACAGCCAAACTACCTTCCCTTATCCAATCCGGCAGTTTTTATACACATAACCCTTCTCCAAACCAAGAGGAGTTTTGTGCACACATACATAGGCCCACCATCTCCCAGATTTTAGGGCATGGAAAAGAACCATTAGATTGTATTATTTAAACACTTGTAGATCTTAGAGTACATGTATTTTACCCAGTTACCCTCATATTTGCAAAGATTATTTTGTAGACATTGGGCTCTCATACATGCCACAAAATTGGCCTCTAGAGTGGCTTAATTGCCCTTTTGCACTGTTTTAATGGTATTTCTGTTTGCATGTTCAGCAGCAAATCTGCTTTAATTGCGTTGTT
>JAGPOW010000261.1:27791309-27812405 GCA_030014935.1 Caiman crocodilus
TGGAACTTGATGTGCTCCAGGCTTGGCGGGCCCTGCACAGCTCAGGGGCTGTGGGACCCAGCAGCAGCCCATGCAGGCAGGCTCCACTGAAGAAGAAGAAGAAAAAAGCCATGAACCTGATGTGTTTTTTTTCTCTCTCTCTGGGGCCTGCCTGCCTAAGCTGTGTGGGGGCCTGGTGCTTCTCTCTGTGGCTGCAGTATCCTTCAGGACTGCTCGAGCCGGGTGCCAGTGCTTGGGTGGTTCCTGGGTTGCCCCCATGCAGCTCAGGAACCACTCAGCTCACTGGCAGCTCACTTCCTTTCCCCACCTCCCCTGCCACCGAAGAGGAAGGTAAGGATTGGGCCCCCACTCTTGTGTACATGCCATAGGGGTTTAATTCTCCCTAAATTGTAGCAGTGTTTTTTAAAAACCCACTGTTTCAATTTAGAGCAACTATGAACCTCAACAAAAAGTAACAAGCAGTTACTTGTGACAAGCAGTGTCACGTCTTGATGTATTTATTATCCCTGGCCATGTAGCTATCTCTAGCTAAAGGCCTGAGATTCCCAAGTAATGCAGAAGTTCACAAAGTAAATCTTTTATCTATATACACTTAAATGTTTAGTTAACTTTCTAGATATTGAATAATGACACCAAACATTTACATAAGGTAATGAAATTTGAATAGGCCAACTAGGTGTCATACTGTGTCTGCTATGCTTCCATTGCATTGATTAGGTTTAGTACAATTATTGATTTTCATACATTGCAAATATGAAAATACTTTAAAAAGAATATTGTCTAAGGTTCATTTCACTGTCTATAGAATTCAATAATTAGCTAGCTGGGTGGGTTCACCCAATCCTGTGAACTCTTAGCTTACTGAGTTGCTAACCAGAATGCCTATAACAACTATCAGTCTAGCTTTACCCATTATCTTTCAACACACAGAGCTAGTACAGGGATGTTGATCTACTGAATACTGCAGGAAACCATGGCTGATTTGCTGTCTTAGGCACAAACTTCCTAATCCCCATTGAAAAACTAGCATGCCCCTCAGTAACTTGATTAGGCTTTTGTGCAAAAGACTCCTTTTATTATGTACAAGAACTTACATAAAGGACTATTTGCATTAAAGAGGTAATGGTCTTATTAATGTCCTGGCAAGAATCTGGGACTAACCTTGTTACTGTTCTACCACAACAGGAAGTTCCTGATGACCCCACCAGGAGCGTCCAGATAAGCATGCATGTTCATTTCCCCAGGGACAAATAGCAATGGCACGTAGTTGTGCCACTACTACTTGTCCCCAGGGAACACCTCTGCATGTGCACTCTGGCATGAAGCAAATTTCCCCCAAGTAGGATAGGGAAGGTTGGAGCCAACACCTAGGCTGGCCCCAGCAGCCTTACATGGCATTCTGGGGGCCTTCCGGGGGCCCAGCTGCAGCAGGTATGCAGAGCCTGGCCAGCAGCCAGAGCATGGCTCTGGCAGGCCAGGCTCTGGTTTCAGGAAGAGCACACTGCCACGACATATACCATTCTGCTTTTTTCTGATATGGTGGGGGGTGAGGAGGGGGGCTTTTGGGTTTTTTACACTGGAATCTCCTAGTTTAAAAAAAAAAACCAGCATACTGCAAATTAGCAATGTGTTGAATGTCTGCATGTATGGCAAGTGTGGTCTGCAACACCACAGATAGGTCTGTCATGTCACAAACAGCATGGGGACACACCCACCCAAACTACCTTTCGGAATGCCATGTATCACAGGAATTCTACATTTCCAAGTACATGATTCTGCTCTAGACTGGACAGAGAAATGGTGGCATGCAAGGTGCTCCCAGCCCCTGCTACACAATTGCAATTGCAGTTGTGGAGTGGAGCCTGGAGAGCTTGTTCCTAGTCCCTGCTCCACATTCACAGAGCAGAGGCTGGGAACAAGCTCTTATACCCTGCTCCTCAATTGCGTTTGGTGAGTGAGGGCTGGAAGCTCCTTCTTGCCGGGACAGAGGACACTGTCCCCACCCAGGCATACAGAGTTGGAGCCAGGGAGCTTGTTCTCAACCCAGCTCCATAAGCATGGAACTTGGGGAGAACAGGCTGGGGAGCTTGTCCCCACCCTTCCCCAATCTCTGCACTCACAGAGCTAGGCAGGGAACAAGCTCCCCAGCCCCCACCAGCAGTGAGCTCCCAGAGCCAGATCTGCAACTGTGAGGTTGCTGCTGCAAGATGCTTACCTCCCAGTACCAGCTCCACAGTCTCAGGGTCACTGCTGGGAGATGCTTATCTCCCAACCTGAGCTCTACCCTCTGCTTCCATTCCCTCCCTCCACCACCAACTGCTGAAGTAATCCCCACTGACCTGAGGGCAGTATGAGCTCAAGCCACTCCTGCCCTGCTCTAGGCAAGCTGTGAGAGCCAAACTGGCAGAGACAACAGAAATGGCATCAGTAGTGACAGGTAGGTTTCCTCACTTTAATCCCAACCTTGGGCTGGCTGGTAACACCTGGGGGTGGGGGGCAGGGAGAGAGCTGGGCATGGTGGAGGAACATAGGCAGTGGAAGTGGGGGGGGGGGATAACGGGGATCAGGCCCCGCAAACACAGGTCATCAACAGGCCTGGCCTTAGGGCAGCCTGGCCATTGGAGGGAGAGGTGGACACACTCAGCTACCCTTTGCACTCACAACCAGGATTGCAGCTGGGCCAGCCACAAGCTGGTAAATTTCTTTTAATCTGTTTTTTTTTATTTCCATGGGCAGGGATGGAGCAGGGCAAGGGCAAATCAGGAACCCCACAGTGCAAGAGAGAGTGGGATAGGGGAAGAGTGAATCACAAAATTAATCCTAAATCAGGCCTCACATGCATCATCCCTACTGCTGGCCCATCACAGATGTGCTCCTAGATAATCTTCTCAAAGAGCTTCCCCAGGTTTGAAGTAAGACTAATGGGCCTATAGTTGCCCAGGTCCTCCCTCTTCCCTTTTTTAAAGATGGGGACCACATTGGCCCTCTTCCAGTTATCCAGCACCTGGCCAGAGCACCACAAGTGCTCATAAAGCCATGCCAGGATTTAAAAAGTCCCCAACTGCTGCTTCCATGACATGGTCTAAAAGGGGGTTATGACCCTACACCCTGTCTGGATCTTCATCTGGCTCTAAAGGAGTAGAGTAGGCCATTTAATGCAATTTCCATTTCAAGGGAAATTCTAACATTTAGAATTTTCATTCTAAATCAGAATGAAGAGCCAAAATGTTAAGCTTTCTTATGAAATAAAAATTAAGAATAATTTCCACTCTGCACTGTCAAAATATTTTGTTTTAATTATATCAAATATCTTTTATAATGTTCACATGTGGAAATATAAAATTTTAAATACAATTTGTACTCAATATAATATAGAAATAGAACATAATTTTAAGATTGATTTTAATTCATGAGAATTGTCTAAAACATTGAATTTGAAATAAAACACATTTAGCAGTTTCAAAAGAAGTATTAAATTTAGGACTAGAAAGTACTTTGCAGATCACTGGGTGATCTACATGTGCATTTATGCACAGGAAGTTACTGAGCACTAAGTGGGAATAGGTAGGTGTCACATGTATGTACACATACAGAGATTAAAGCACATTAATGCTGTGTGTGGACTGATTTGGGACTAAAATTAATCCTAAATCAGTCCTCACATGCAGTATTAATGCACTTAATGCACAATAACATGTCTACTTGTGTGTTCCTGCACAGTAACTATCCAGGCATAAATTTGATACCTGCATCATTCAGGTATAAAATTTACACTCAAGTTGGTGTAAGTCATCATATTTACTGTGCAGTAGGGGTGTGCAAAACAGGCCCTATTCAATCTGGATTCAGCCCAATCAGGGACAGTGATTCAATTTGTTCATTCAGACCACTGCTCCCAAATCAATCTCCCAAATCTAAATCTGAAGATTCAATGTTGATTCAGAGAATCATCAATTGAAACAGAGACACAGCTTTAAATGTTTTTTCTACATACCTCAAGGTACCAGGCACTGTTCATGAATGGTTCAATGCTGTGGCAGATGGAGCATTGCACAGGAGCATGAGGGGGCCCCAGTGGACCCAGAAGTGGACTGGAAGTACTTCTGGGGGTCCCCCATGACCCCCTGGCTTGGCAATCGGCCACAGGGGGACCCTGGGTGCCCCCCCCCGACCCTGGAGGCACCAGTTGCCAAGCTGAGGGGGACACAGGGCCGCCCCCGTGCACTCTCCGGCAAACTCAGAAGTGGACCAGAATTGGATCCTCCATGCTCCTTTTGCACACTCCATCTGCCCCACAATTGCAGCATTCACAAGCTGCCTGCTACCTTGAGGTATATAGAAAAAACATATAAAGCTATGTCTATGTCTGAAGTGCCAAATCTTTCCAAATCTCCCCAAATCAATTCAGAGGGTTCCAGTTCAATTTGGAGAGATTAAAGGGTCCTCTGATTCAGTTTGGATTTGGAAATTCAGCCACCCAATTGGGCCAAATCTCTGCTGAATCGAATCAGGGACTGAAGCTTTGCACAGCCCTACTGTGCAGTACAGACATGCATGTGTAGACATGTCCCCTTAGTGCACAGAAATTTTGGTTACTGTGCAGCAAATGCACATGTGTAGACATGCCCATTGTGTTTGATCCCTTTATGGCACTGTCATAAGTGTATCAATTTTATTTTATAAACTTAAGACTAGTTAGGTTTCCTCCTACCACCATTACTTTCATTGGGAGGTCATTCCAGAACATTACTACCCTAATCCCACTTCTTTTAGTTCAGTCCTCAAGGTCATCAAGGTCTTTCTCTATTATATCTTAGTCCTTCTATGTATTGATAACGCTTTCTAACTTTGTGTTGGCAAATTCAATCAGGACCCACCTGATTTTTGTGTGTGGATTATTAGTAAAAATATTAAACAAAACTAGTCTCAATATTAATCCTTAATGACTCTACTGACATCTTTCTTCAATACAACTACTTACTTTTTCCCCATTATCCAGGTCTACTAATCCCCATTTTCTTCATCATAACTAATATTTGTTGTTTATCAACTGCTTTACTGAACTGGAAATAGAGAACATTTATTTCATTACCTTTTCTAGAAAGTCAGTTACCCTATCAAGGAAGATAGCATGAACTCAGACATAGTATACTTTTGAAAAACTCATGTTACATTTTATTCCATTTTCCACATACCTCCATTTTGAAAATAATTGTTTTTCCTTCAAAACTTGTCCTCTAAACTTGTTGAGGTCAAACAGATAGGCTTATACTTGCTGACTCATTTTTTCTGCCCTTGCCCACTTTTTAAATTTAGGTATGCTATTTGCTATTCTCTAGTCCTACAGTACCACCTTGTATTTGATAGCTATTAAAAACAGCTTTTCTGGACCTACAACGCTAGGTATAGGCATTCAAAAAGCCTAAGGTGGAATCAATCTAAGGTTCATGGCTTTCATATGTGGTGTAGTTTAGACTGGTAGAGAACAGAACACACATTCACCCTTTTGGGGGTGGAAGGGTGGGGCAGGAAGCAAATCTTAGACCAGGTTCTGCCACTTTTAAACCAGTCTGTGTATGCTGAACTTCTGTTATGGTACACCAGTTTTGATCACTTATTCTGACGAAAGTGTAATGTCTGCACCTGACTACTAAATAATATGCAATTTTTTTCCAAATTCTGGAATGAAGTTTATCCAGTTCTTTTGATCTGCATACAGTTAGCTCTTTGAAGTTTCCTTTCACCTCAGATGTGCTAATTTCCATTATTATACCCTAATTTCCATTAGCTATCCTACCTTTGTCCCTATGGGCAGTGTTGTCTTCTGTATTGAAAACTGAGGCAAAATATTCATTTAGGTGTTTGGCCATATCTAGACTATGCTTAATTTCTATCCCATCCTCACAGCATAGCAGCCCCTTTTGTCTTTTGTCTTTTGTTTTGTTCTCTTCTTATTTATATAATAGAAAAAACCAGAAGAAACTCAGCTTGACTTTTAGTGTTTCATATCTGGCAAATTTTTGTTGTCCAGTCCTTTTTTTCCTGTCCCTGTAAGCTCTCTGCTCACCTATAATATCCATCCTTAGCTACTCATTCATCCAGTTGAGTCAGGAACCCTTTCCTACAAGTATTCACTCCACACCTTCCCCCCCAACACCCTTTGCCCCTCCCTCCCCCCACTCTCTTAGGACACATATTCCTGACAGTTTGGGAACCTGTGGCTGAAAGAAATTCCAGGCCTTCTTTACATTCAAGTCCCTAAAATGCTAAAAAAATATTTTAACATTACCAAACATTTCACTATTATCAAATGAAATTATAAAAATTAAAATGATTCCTTTCTACTTTTTTCCCCAGGCAAGAGGTTTTTTTTGAAATTGACATATTTCTGCAAAACTCTTCAACTAACAAATCTGCATTTTTGACAGAAACTTTTTGACTTATTCTATGAGGGAGGCAAAATTAATTTAACTACAAAAAATAGAGACATTAAATTGCTATTCCAACCAAATTGCTTTTCCTCTGCTTTTGTTTCAAAATGAAAAATCATTATCTTTTTAAAGGCAAAAATAGAAACGGTGTGTGTAACCATAGAAACTACCTTTAGTCTTAAATAAAATACATTTAAAACTATACTCCATAACTAAAAAACAGGACTTATTAGTGCTAAAATATGACAAACATGAATGTAATTCTCTCTTTAAATAAACTTTTGGGAAGGTAATCACAGTTCTTGAAGTTTTGCATTATGAATGTGCAAATCCTTAATTCATCTTGTCGTGGCAGAGAGTAAATACCTTTCTACTTCTTTACAGCCTAACTCCCTTTTGAAGAAAGAAATAAAACATCATAAAATCAGAGCCTGGAACTTAAAAGTAGCATCCTACTGCTTACACACTTTTGACCCTAAGCCTTGATTTTAATTTGATAGTTCACTTTTCTGCTTCCTACACATAGCCACAAGGGCATGTAAGTTTTAATGAACACTATTCAGTGTTTCACTTTAGAAAACACAAGTGCTTTTTCTTAAAAAGGAACAGAACACAGCTTTTAGCTGTCAGTTATTTAGGTGCTATTGACAGGACTAAAATCAGGATTTACAGAGCCAAAGATATATGAAAACAGTTCTACTTGTTTCTTTTATTTACCTTAATTCCCTAAGCTTCCAGATTGCTCTCTCATCTCCATTTTTTTTCTCTTTTAAGTAAATACTTGCCATCATTTCTTTCTACTTTTTTATGCAACCAGTATGAGTTGTTTATTCTTGGAACTAAAACAGGTGTTCAATTCAGCAGCTGCAATCATGACTGAACAAGTCTATAGGATCCACTCTGTTCACCCTGTATGGGGAGAGACTTAGAAAAGGTACTCTAGACATAGTTTGTCTCATTTCACCTGACTGGAGTACCACATTTAGTGGGTTCCTTTTATCTGTGGTCCAAATCGAATAATTAAGTCTGCAACCTGGAATGTCAGCATACTGATGGACAAGCTTAACAATGACCAATCAGAGCAAAAAACAGCACTCATGGCCAGAGAACTTGTACAATTTGCTTTAGAAATTGATGTACTTATTGAAACCAGATACACAGGAGAGGCATAACTCAGAGAGAAGAGAGCATGGTGGTAGCTAAACCTTTTTTTGGAAAGGAAAAGCCAAAAAAACCAGACACATCCATGGTGTTGCTATCAAGACCAAGATTATTACTCAAATGCTGGAATGCTCAGATGGCATCAACAAGAAACTCATGACCCTCCATCTTCAGCTGACCAACAGACAATATGCAGCAGTCATCCGTGCATACCCTTGATGCAGATGAAGAAATTAAAGAATTCTATTCTAAGTTTGACCAAATCCTGTTATCTGTCCCCCGAAAAGATAAGATCATTTTCCTTAGTGACTTCAAAATTAGAGTGGGCAGGAACTCAGAGCTATGGAAAGGAACAGATGGAAATTAATGGGTGGGGTAAGTCAATTCAAATGGAATTCTTCACCTGAGCAAGTGTTTGGAACATGATCTCATCATACAAATTCCTTATTTCACCAAAGCAACATCATGGATACACCCCCACTCAACAAACTGGCACCTGATTGTCTATATCATACTGCAAACCCAAGATCATCCATATCACCAGAGCTATGATCAGCAAAAATAACTGCTAGAAACAGTATTGAGACATTGTGCCATGTCCGTTTGTATCACCTCAAAATGGCATAAACAAAAGAAACATGAGTTTGATAGTGAGTACTTGAAAGACTGCTAAAAGTAAGCATCTCCAGTAGTACCTCAATAAGAAACTTCAACCTCCCTGATGATCTTGACACTACCAATAACTGGGAGAGCTTTCAGAAGGACATCCATGAGACATGCAAAGAACCTCTAGGCTTCTCTACAAAGAAACATCAGGACCCGTTCAGTGACAATGACAGAGAAATTCAAGAACTTATTGACAGAAGGAGAACCTTCAAAACTTGGTAGAATGACATCAGCTCCAAACAGAAGCAAAACACTTATTGTAACATTAAAGCTAAGACCCAGAGGAAGATTCAAGAGCAAAAAACAAGTGACGGGAGGACAAAGCAAGAGAGATTCAAAATGTTGCTGACAGCCATAACATACATAGTTTCTTCAGTGCAACGAAAGAGATCTCTGGTTCATACACACAAGGAACTCTCTCTCAGGTCCCAAGGTTGGAAAAACACTCTTAAAGAGAGCTCCACCACCAACACATGCTGGAAGGAGCACTTTCAAGAGCTCCTGGACCAAGATTCAAGTGTCAAAGACTATACCACTGGAGTCATTCCACAATACCTCATTAAGGATTACCCTGCAAATCCACCAATTTACCAAGAGTCCCTGAAAGCGTTAAGCAGATGAAGAACAACAAAACATGGATCCTGATAAATTTCATGTGGCATTCTATAAACAAGGTAGGAAAAAGCTCTCTCACTAAATGTGCTTCATTATTATGAATATCTGGAAACACAGACAGATTCCCAGTGATTGAAGAGATGCCAGAATCATTACCATATTTAAGAAAGAACATAGATTAGATTGCAACATTTATCATGGTATTGCACTCCTGTCCATACCTGGGAAAATCCTTTCCCTCATTCTCCTCAATAGATTCACTTTCTTCACTGAAGAGATTCTACCCAAGTTCCAATGTGTTTTCAGTAGAGGTACAAAAGATATTACCTCCAGACAACTGAAGAACAAGTGCCACAAGCAACCTGAGATCTATACATGACCTTTATTGATCTGACTAATGCCTTTAACCCAATCAACATAGAGGCCCTATGAAAGATCCTGATGAGATGTGGATGCCCACCAAAATTTGCTGTCATTTTTACACTTCTACATGATGACAACAACAATTGTCCTAAGCAATGACTTGGAAATGGATCCCTTAACTATTAGAAATGGAACCAAGCAAGGATGTGTGATTGCAATAACATTCTTTTCCATCTGTAGCCCAGGTAACTTGGGTATATACTCTCCTTCTCCAATTGAAGGGGATTGTTAGCTGGCAGGTGTGCTGTGGGGTGGAAACTGCAGACCACTCAGTTTCCCTCCATCCCTATAGAACCAGGCCAGGACAGTCAGGGGACTTACTATATGCACATTTATTTCCATTAACTTATCACAAGAGAAAGGAACAGGGATACAAACATATGTACAATGTATATATCTATAAAATATCTAAACCAGTAACACAAACAATGCCTTCTCGGTAAATGACAGAAAACCTTATACCAATGCTCCAGCTACAGGTAGGTATCTGATCTGAAACAGATAAAGTCCAAAACGAAACTCAATCCTGAGGGGAAACCCCAATGCCCTTGTTTTTTTTCTCAAGCCCTACAAAGAAGCTGGTAACTTTAAGGGAGCCCTCACAGTGGGACCTCCCCTTTCAGAGCCCTTAACTAACTGGGGGCAGGGGGACGCCTCTCCTTTGTGGGAATCCTCTTTTCCCTGCAACTCATAGCTCCCAGGCCTGGAGGGTGGTCCTTGTCCTCTGTGCTAGGCTGCTCTCTCACCTGTAGTGGGCTTCGGGGGGAAGGAGAGGAAGGGTCGCTGTCCCCTGGAACAGAGCTCCACAATTCAAGGCTTCTGGGGCCTCTGGCTTGGCCTTGTCTGCTGGCTCAGTAGCTCAATTACTGTCTGGCTCTCTGGACTCAACCTTTTGCTATGGGTCAGAGGCCTGGGCTGCATTGTGCAGCACCAGGCTTGGTCCACTCCTGGACCTTCCATTCAGTGCCTCCTGCACCAATCTCCCAGCCACATTTTGGGGGTTAGAGACCTGAGCTGCCCAAGTGCTCCAAAGGTCCTACTCCATGCACTGTCCTGTGCACCGTGTCTCTGGTGCATGCCAGAGGTTGCAGACCCTAGCCACCTCATACAGCTCTCAGGGTCTGGATGCCGTGTGCCATGCTGCACAGCGAGAGCCTAGCTGCTGGAGTCGTCCACCATTCCCCGCTTATGAAAGTCTTCAGGAGCACTTCTGGACTACTGCTTCGCCCTGCTGAGCTTCTCTCCTCAGCACTTCCAAGCCCCGCTCTTCTCTCTTCTCGCTCCCAGATGTGCTCCATTCATGCTGGGCAAACAGCTGCTTTTACATACTCCAGGCTCCGCCCCTGAAGTCTTCCAGACTTGAGTGTTGCAGTCTTCAATTAGGTCCATGGGGTGGGTGTGGGAATCCTCTCCCCCCCCTCAGGAGAGGGACATGGCTGAACTCCTCTTGCTACCTCCTGATTGGGGGATGAGCTCCATCAATCAAAATAGCAAGATTTCAAGCCTGGGACTCAACCCAAGCTCCAAAAGGCAAGCCTGCTACACATCTCTGTCACAGCTACCCTACGTCTCACTGCTGATAGACATCCATCTGGAGTCAGCACTCAGTACTGCATGATTAAAAATCTAACATCAACTGATTACCTTCCAAATCCAAAATAACCAACACCTCCAAATTACTGATTTTCAATTCTAATATGTCCACTTAATTGAAGAGCTTGAGGGAACTTTTGATTGCTTCTATGAAACATATGACAGTCTTAAATTCATTGCCTACCTTAGAGAAACTAAGATCCTTTACCATTCCATCCCAAGCCCCACATTACAATCTGCTCTTCCCCACATTACAATTAGAAGCAATCCTTGAAAAATGTTGAGCATTTTCTCTATCTGGGGAGCCTCTTTTTCCCAAAAGTCAAAGGATATCACATAGATGGTGATGTTCAATACCAGATAAAATCTGCCAGTTCTGCCTCTGAAATTATATTTTCAGTGATCATGACATCAGGACCCAAACCAAACTTTTCATCTGCCAGGCTGTTGTTGCTCCCACCCTGTTGTATGGGTGTGAAACTTGGATAATATATCAGAAATGGTTGAAAGCTTTGGAAAACTACCATCAGCAATGTTTTCAGGAAATCCTTCATATCACCTGGAAAAACACAAGAATAAACACCAGGATTGTGGCTCAAGCAAACACCAGTAGCACTGAAGTCATATTTATATTCATAGATTCATAGATTGTGAGGCTGGAAGGGACCTCAGGGGATCATCAGGTCCAGCCCCTCTGCACCAGCCAGGAAAGACAACTGGGTGTCAGGTGACCCCAACAAGGTGACCATCCAGTCTCCTCTTGAATATTTCCAGGGTAGGCAATTGCACCATCTCTGGAGGGAGCCTATTTCACAGTCTACACACCATGGCTGTGAAGAAGTTGTTCCTAATGTTGATCCTGAAACAGTCTTCCAGGAATTTGTGGCTATGACTCCTGTTTTTCCCAAAGGGTGTCCTGGTGAACAATTGTTCACTGAGCCCTTGATGTATGCCCCTGATGTAGTGATAAGCCACTATCAAGTCCCCTCTCAGCCTTCTCTTTGAAGAGCCCCAAGTCCCTCAACCTTTTCTTGTATGGCTTGCTGTGCAAGTCACTGATCATACAGGTGACCCTTCTCTGGACTGTCTTGAGCTCTACCACTTCCTTGTTGACATGTAGTGCCCAATTTTGGACACAGCACTCCAGCTGCGATCTCACCAATGCACAGTAGAATGAAAGAATCACTTTCCTAATTTTGCTGGAGATACATTGATTGATGTATGCCAGGGTTTTATTTGCCCTGTTGGCTACAGTGTCACACTGCTGGCTTATATTCATACTGTGGTCTATTATTACCCCCAGGTCCCTTTTATTCATGGTGCTGGTCACAGAACACTTTACATTTCTCAACGTTACACTTCATTTGATTCCAATCCACCCAATTTGCTAGCCCATCTAGGTCCTCCTGTATCTGCAGACTATCTTCATGCATGACCACACTTCCCCATAACTTGGTGTCATCTGCGAATTTGGCCTCTTCACTCCCACATCCAAATCATTTATAAAGATGTTGACAAGCACTGGACCAAGCACCAACTCCTGAGGGACATCACTGGCCACTTCATCAAGATGACACAGATCTGTTCATTAGAACTCTCTGGGTCCTACCCCACAACCAGCTCCCTATCTGCCTGTCTCATGGTTGAGCCCACAGTCCTCCAAGTTACTCACAAGAGCATTGTGGAATACTAATCAAAGTCCTTTTGGAAGTCAATACAATATCAACCTCCTCCCTTTCTTGAAGATGGGCATAACATTGGCCCACTTCCAGTCCTCAGGGACCTCTCCAGAGTGCTACTAGTTTTAGAAAAATTTTACCAGCCATCCTGCAGTGATTTCAACCAGCTCCTTCAGCAATCTCATAAAGTTCATCCAGTCCTGCTGACTTATATATGTCTAATTTTTTTCAAATGATCACACATCAGTTCTATAGTAATAGTAGGAAGGCAGTCATCCCTATCCTGCTCATTCTGTACCTACTCTGGCATGATTTTGCCCTTGGCCTGGTGAAAGATCAAAGCTAAGTAGACATTGAAGAGTGCAGTTTTCTCCTGAGTGCCAGTAACCATCTGTCTTGAGTTGTTGAGCAGTGGCTCCACACACTTTTTTCCTCTTGTTCCCTACATACCTAAAGACGGACTTTGTGTTGTCCTTGATTCCTGTTGCTAATTTTAGTTCAGTAGCCACCTGAGCCCTTTGAATCTATTCCCTACATGTGCAGGCCATTGTTGTATAGTCTTCACAAATTCCATTGAACAGAACATGTCATAAGGATGCCTGACAACCAGCTCCCTGAATAGGTCCCAAATTCTCAACTCACTGATGGTTATCACTCTAGATGTGGGAAAATTAAGAGATTCAAGCATAACTTGAATCTGAAGAAATGCAATATTAATATCAATAACTGAGAGACTCATTTCATCCCAAATGGCTCTATGATGTTCTGTATGGTCATGTCAAGCAAACTCACCTCACTGTGGAGGTAGTTAGAAGACAGAGATAAGAAAAAGTTGTGACCTGGCATCACCAGTAGCTACTCGTTCCTCCCAGAACTATTTGCCACATCTTCATACAGTTCTTGGATTGGCCTCCTTGGTCATCTTTGTATTCACCAATGATTTCCCTTTTTACTGTAAGGCTTTCATCTGTAAATCAAGGAACTGCCAACAATGATTTAATTGTCCTTTGTCTTCATATTTACCTCCCCCAGTCCAGGTGACTAAGGTAAGACAGGTGACTAGAAGTCCAAGTCATCTTATAGCTGATAACATAGCCCTTCATCCCTTTTCCCCTACCTCTCCTCCTCCCCACCCAGGGACTAGAGTATTCCTTTTTAAGTAAAGGTATCCTCACACTGATAAAAAATGTGCCTAGCACCCCTATGTATGTCTTCCTGCCCTCAGTTTGTTCTCTGTTATCACCCTGGCAACTTTCCATCTTCCTTACTCACCATGTGACCACCATTACATACAGATATTGCTTATCCCAATCACCATCCTCTGCATATGCCATCAGGCACTTGCCCAGTCCCACTTCTCAGATATCCCACTTACCCAATCATCAGGTCACATAGTTCCACCTCCTAGGCAATTGGGCTACACAGTATTTGCAGCATGTATACTTTCCTTTTCAGTCAGCATCATGCTGTGGAATGTCTATTTTATATGGAAAAGCAGTCTAAAATAATTTGTAGACATCACTATCCATAAATTTGCCTTGGATCTGGTCTGCCTTGCAATAGAAAATGCTGCAATCAGATGGCTAGACAAGGAAGATGGCTTGTCTGTCTGACTTCTTTCTATAGGCTGTGGTAAATAACACAAATGTGAGTTGTGGCAGGGACTTCAAAAGGAGGAGAATTAGGCCTTTAGGCATGATAGCATCTTTGTTTGACGGGAAAAGGAAAAAAAATGCTTCCTCCCCATATCATTTGTTAAGGTTGGGGAGCTAATGGGGCTGAGTGAACCTGGATAGTTGTTATACATTTCACCATTAATGGAATAATCTACCTCATTCGTATTTAATAAGAGGGATAAAGCAAGTATTAACATGACTGAAAATCTCACTAATGCTTTCTGACTGTAAATACCATATTAATGCCTTTGTGGAATAGCCCTAAACTGATACATACAGTAGCTGTGTAAAGAACCTCTGTGGAATTTGGCTTCAAATATTTTGTAATACCAATGAAGTCTGAAATGTATATCAGCTGTTGCTGCTGCTGGAGTCACATATTAACAGAATGGGAAATTTCAGCCCTTGCAGAGGATTGGTTAGAGTTGAACAAAGTGGCTTGGATTAAATGGAAACTAGATGAAAGCTTTTCTCAAACATTTACTGAGCACACAGAGGAGTGGGGCTTACGTATAGGAGGAGAGCTGTATCAGGATAAAGTATTTCTGTGAGATGCTAGAAAACCTGAATGGGAAAGAGGAGGAGGAAAATGTCAGGGTATGAATACTCTACACGATTAGCTAGGTGATTTGGCACCAGTCCTGGTCACACAAGCTAACCTAGCCCAGATGTGAGTGTGACCACAACAGAGCTCTGCCCCACATACATTAATGCATCCTCACTACTTCTGTACTCACCTGTGTCTGTCTGTGCACACACATCTGTGGTAGCATATCCCTTGCTGTTATGTCCTATGATACTTTAGGATTCTTTCCCAATCAAATGTGAAACAACTTTTCTTCTCTCTGAAGTAATTCTGAGAAGAACACTGAGAACTTATTTTTGCCTGCATCCTCATTAGAGCTAGGCAGGTTTTTTTTTTTCCTAGAAATATGAAATTTCCTGGAGTACATCACTTTGGACACCTAAGAATTGCCACATGTATGTGAATCTAAGATGACCTTGAATTTAAGATGACCCTCCAGTAATTAAATTCTATATATGTATAACCATTCTGCTGGGCACTGGTTGGCAGCACAAGGGTCAGGTTCACATGCTGGGATATCTCATAAATTTATACCCATGGTTTAAGCCCCCACCCAGAAATCTGGGAACACTAAATTAATTACTAGGTGTCCTGCATAACAAAAAACCCTCCTCACAAGCAGTGTAACCAAAAAAAGGTTTAATAAGAAAACAGGAAAACACACTTAATGCAATGTGAAACACTATTAACTACACATTTAGTCTATAGGTTGTGCTGTGCCAGTGGGAAGCTGCTTAAGAGCACAAATCCTTCAGCAGCTAAAGCAGCTCCTCAGTGCCCTCAGAGGGATAATGGCAAGACAATCTTTTCTCCCACAGTGAAGCTGTATTTGTGTGTGGGGAGTGACTGAGACTCCAGACAGTATGCACATACCCCACACTTCTGGGATAGATTATATGGCTTGCTGAAACAAAAAATGCAGGAAAATGCCAAAGGAACCAGGTTGATTAATGGTTACAGCTGGCACACAATTGGCAGGATTAGAAACACCCAGGTCTCAAACCTGTTTAAGCTGCCAGACCTAAATTCTGGCCAGCAAACCAAAGGAACTGATATTCATTCCCTAGTATTAACCTCAAAAAAGAAAAAGAGGAAGAAGAGGAAAGAGCGTTGTTCCCAGACACCAGGACAAGTCTCCCACTCTCTCCCCTCTACCTGAGTGTCCCTTTTGCAATCTGCATAGCTTCTCCTTTGGAGAAGGCTTCACTCTTCAACAGTTGCTACCAGCTTCTCCTCTCCCAAACCCATCTAACTCCCCTTATATCCCTTTGCATGCCATCACCCTGGCCTTGTGCAATCAGGGAGCATCACATAACAGATCCTCTCCCAACCAATCAGTCTGAGGAATCCGCTGCTTCTCCTGGCCAATGAGGCCACAGGGTTTTACATATTTGCCCCAGCTATAGACCCCCAACATGGTGGTCATCTGACCCACATAAACACTGCTCCCATAGTATACACCTAGTGCATGTGATGGTGTTACACATGGAAAATGTGTATTTGATCTAATTTCCCATGTATAGAATATAATTATTGGAGGATCATCTTTAATTCATCCCTCCCATTGATCCAGGGGGACAGGCAGTGGGGAGGCAGATGGTGTGGGGAGGTCAATCAGCTTGTCCCCTGCTCCTGCCTGTCCCCCTGCTACCTCTGTCCCCTGCCTATCCTCCCATAGTCTTGGGTGTCCCCTTCTCTCCAGCCTCTCTCATTCCCCCAGCCTCTATTTTCCCTTCCTCCCAGACTCTGCTCTGCACCAGCAGGCTCTGTCCCCATTTTAGCCTGGGGTACAGAGCACAGCCCCAGCCCAGCCCAGTCCCATAGCAGCACTGTGGGCTGCACACCGCACCTGCAGTTCCAGGCTGGGGCCTTGCTTGGTAACCCAGGCTTCAATGTGCATGGAGTCTGCCAGCACAGAGCAAGGTGGGGGGAAGGAAGGAAAGGAGCTGAGGCTGCATAAGGGGGAGTGATGGAGAAAGAGGCAGAAAAGAGGAGATGGCAGGGTGCACAAGCCATGGGGTATACTGGGGGATAGGCAGCAGATGCAGCTATGACCCCAATCCTGGGTAGAGGCTGGAGCTTGAGCCATAGCAGCCAGCTGCATACATACCCCCCCACACACACACACTGCCCTTCTAGTTGATTCTAGGATAAGGGGTCTTTTTTCCACACATTAAATGGGTGGAAAGACTTGTATTAGAATTGAGTAAATATGGTATATGTGAATATATTGCATATTCATTGAATAGTTTCCACCTGAAAAAAAAATAAGCTGGGGTAACAGTCATCCCCTTATTATGATCTCCCTTTTGGCCCTCTCCCAGAGAGACTAAGAGGAACAGGGAGATGAAATTCCAGAAGACCAGACTTAACCAAACCTTTATTTGAACCATACAATAATGGCCCTGTTATTAGTATACCATCAGGTTGCAGTCTGAGTTTTCTTCTCACATACTGCCTCCCTGCACAACTCTTGAGCTTGTCACTGATATGAGCTCGGCACTCAACATTAGCTACATAATGCAACAAGAGCACTATGTTGAACCTAAGGTCCACAACCTAACCAATAAAATAAATACAACAAAATGAACAATCAGAGAGCAAGTACAAGGGCCTGCTGCTATGCCCTTAGGGGTGAGAAGGACATCTTTACTAATTTCAACCCATATGTCCCAGAAAGATGCCCTAGCAACCAGCTATGGGTATGCTGAGGTGAAATGCTCTCAATTACTCTTATCATTGCTTGTATAAGTTATTAAACTTTCATAACAGCAGGGCTTGGAAGCCAGGTATCCCACATCAGAAGCAAGGATCTGAACCACCAGGGTAGAGCCATTCGCACTCAGTAATTATCTATGTTATAAAAAAGAAGGATTGAGAGACCCACTTGAGAATATTGTATAGTCCAGTGATTCTCAACAAGGGTGTTTGGAGATGAGATAAATTAAGCAAATAATCACAGGCTCAGGCTTGCCCCTGCCAGGACAATGCAACATCCCCACTGCCAGGACCCTCTGCAAAGACACAAGCACTATAGTCTATAAATTAGTTTTTGAAAGCAGGTGTCACTTAATTCACAAAAATTATGCACAGGTGCCTTGAGTTCAAAAAGGTTTAGAACCATTGCTATAGTCTAATGGTTAGGATCCTTGCTTAAGAGACTCACTTAAGATCTTCATCTTAAAGATGCTGAACTGAAAAATAAGTTATTCATGCAGCCCTCAATCATTGAAAAGAGGGTGGATCACATGCCAGGTTACAGTGGAATTTGGAATCTGCCATAACCCCTAAATAGACAAGATGGGAAAGGACAAGAGAAGGAAAATACTGCAGTCCCCATGTTTTGTTTTGTTTTTAACCAAGGGAGTATATAATTCCAGACATATTACGTGATTGGGCAAAAATTATACAGAAAGTCCATGGAAGAGCCAGGAAGTGACTGCAGAACTGCTATATCCCAGTTCTGTGCCTGGAGGACAAAATGATCTATATATTTCCTCTTTTTCTTTTTTAAGAAAACCAAAAATTTTTAACAGCAAATCACTAGTATGTATTCACATAAGAGGTCTCAACCTTATGTCAGAATATTTCTTAAGAAAAGTGTTCCTGTTTTATATTTTGCATTAAAAATGTATGTACTGAATTCGAAGTAAAAATTAAAAAGATCAGAACAGAACAGAACATGGAGGCTACCAAAAGAGTCACTTTCCAGTTTTTCATAAGATAACTGAGGTGACCTGTTATTCTTAGTTGTTTTACCAATTTACATTTAAACATAATAACACATTAAAATGAAAACAAGAACTGTTGAAAGTTGACACCAAAAATCAGAATTTAAAAATGTAAGTGGGACTGGATCTAGGATGCAAAGGCACTGGACTGTGGAATAGTAGAAAATTTAATTGATCAAAGACTTAGACAAGGTATCCAGTTACACTAGCACACGTAGGAAATCAAGTACTTTATCAGGTTGCAGTCTTAATAAAGGAGATTAGATTAAAGGAAAAGCTTTGCAATGTCCTCTTACCATCCACATTTATTCCCCATCAGAGAAATGGTTGGTAGATCATTAATCTTATCTTCAAATGACAGCCACTGCTCAGATTTCCAATACAAAGTAATGCAATCCCTGACCACCATTGCAATAGGTTCTGTCACTATTATTTTGTACTGCTCAGTTCTTTGTGTGGTACAAATCTCTTAGCTTCATAGGGCACCTTGACAGATGAGATGATTCAGTTCCACTATACAAAGAGGAGCTTTGACAGAGGGGTGCCTATAAGGCTGGTGCTGGAGAGGTAAATTCCTCTTTCCTGGCGACTGCCTAGCCCCCTCTGTGTTGCCCCTCTGACCCTCCAGGGTCCCATCTTCTTGTCTCACCTGCCACACATTAATGATTACGTTTTGACAGGGAGGCTGTGCCTAGAGGGCAAATTAGTTTTTTGGGAGCTAGGAGCTAAAGCTCCTTGTCCTTGGCTCACTTGCTCTTACTAGGTCCTTCCATACCAGGTCCACTGCACCAGGACCCCAGGCTCCCAGGCCTCAGCTAGCCCCTAATGGGCCCTGGGATCATGCCCCCAGTCTTAATTGTCTGGTACCATAGTCCTCTGGTCAACAGTGCTTGGACTTCTTCCAACGTGCTTGGGCTTCTACCCTCACAAAGCTTACCAGGTCCCCAAACCTAGGAGGGCTCTATGCTGGGTGCTTCCACAGCACTCCTGTGGCCTACAGTCTGCCCATTCCAGATATGCATTCCTCCACATTTAAACAGGACAAAAAACAACAAGTCCACCTGCTCCAAAAACAAGGCTTCCCACCCAGAGTCGATCCTACAATGTGTTAACGCTGACATACAGGCTCAACCATTTATGCTGGGGCTTGCTTCTTGGTCTGCTACAGGCTAAAATCCTTTCTTCCCAGGCAGCTCAGTCTGTCAGTTCCCTTGAGCTTTACCTACTCCAGCTGTAAAGCCCAACTCCTTCCCCTACTGCCCCCCTTAGCGGGCTCAGGGATGTGGGTGTACCTTCTCCAACCCAGGCCCCCTCTGGTCATGTGACTGGCCCTTCCACCCCATATCCTAGGGCCTGGTGGAGCTAATTACCTCATTAGCTGCTTATTTGATAAGCTCTTCTAGACAGGGCAAGGAGGGGTTCCCTGTTACACTGCCCAAGGCAAAATATGGGTAATTGGATGCTCTCTTGAATCTTACTCCTTTCACATAGCAAGGCAGTGTTTGGCAAAGGAAAATACCTTTTCAAGTGCTAAACACGATCTTTGAAGGAGATCTATCTATCTACCTATTTATATAGATAGATAATATAAATAGAAATCAATGAATATTCACTTGTGTTACTAGGTGACAGGAATCTATATGGGATAAAGCACAGGCCAATTAATATCTATCAATCGATCGATAGATAGATATTAAATGGCCTGTGCTTTATCCCGTATAGATTCCTGTCACTTAGGAACAGATTCATTGATTTCTATTTTTCATCTTCTCTTATACAATCAACAGGCACTAGAAATTTGTATGAAACCATGGAAAAAAGTTTTTCATTTCTTACTTTTTCACTGAGACCTGTCTCATTGGACTTCAAGCAGTGAGTTACTTCATTGTACACATAATCAGCTGAATCCCTGAGACATTGTGAGGTTAGAGAATTAAATTTATTTCTTAATTTGCTTTTATTGATTTTACTCAGACCATTATCAGATTTTGGCATTAATAATATTTGTTCTTTATTAGACATTCAAATCTAAATTATTTCCAGCCATTTGTGATAAGTACATTTTGCTGAATTTTCTATTTGTATTATCACTTGAAAACTCAACGCAGAGGCAGCATGTGTCTGTATTTAAAGCTGTTAAAGACAGAGAATATAAAGCACATCTGTTCTCCAGAAGTTCCTTGATTTCCCATTTACTGTTGTTGCAACATGGAGATGTTGATTTGAATCTATAAATATTTCATAAGTTGAGATTCTCCAAGTCTAACTGCCAGCAATGGAGGCTTTTTGGTCACCTGATGTACTCGTGGACATAGTTGTGGGGCAGACATGGTACTTTTGACATTCTGACCTTCAAGGCATGCAATTGCTAAATAATAAGGTGTTCTCTATTTCCTTGTTCAGTACATAGCTTCATAGTTTCATAGTAGCTAGGGCCAGGAGGGACCTGAACAGATCATCTAGCCTGACCCCCTGCCACAGGCAGGAATGAATGCTGGGTTCACAAGACTCCAGACAGGTGATCATCCAACCTCC
>JAGPOW010000261.1:27812505-27831416 GCA_030014935.1 Caiman crocodilus
GAGGGACCTGAACAGATCATCTAGCCTGACCCCCTGCCACAGGCAGGAATGAATGCTGGGTTCACAAGACTCCAGACAGGTGATCATCCAACCTCCTCTAGAATTTGCCCAAGGTAGGGACAAGGACCAGTTCCCTGGGAAGTTGGTTCCAGATTTTGGCCACCCTAACTGTAAAATATTGCCTTCTGATCTCTAACCTAAAGCTATTCTCCATCAGCTTATTACCATTGTTCCTCATCACCCCAGGTGGTGCCGGGGAGAAAAGGGCTCCCAGAATGGTTGAAAGGGACTTGGGGGTCATGATTGACCACAAGATGAATATGAGCCACCAATGCGATACTGCAGCTGGCAAATCAAGCAAAACTCTGGTTTGCATCTATATCCGCTTCTGAAGCAAATACCAGATGTCATCCTCCCACTGTACTTGGCCTTGGTGAGGATGTAGCTGGAGTACTACATCCAATTCTGGGCTCCACAAGTTAAAAAGGATATGGAAAACCTTGAGAGAATCCAGAGGAGAGCCACGCACATGATCAGGAGGCAGGAGAATAGGCCCTGTGATGAGAGGTTGAGAGCCATGGGATACTTCAGCCTGGAAAAGTGCAGGCTCAGGGGTGACCTGATAGCTGTCTATAAGTACATTGGGGTGTACATCAGGATCTGGGGGAATGCCTGTTCACTAGAATGCCCTAAGGGATAACAAGGTCAAATGGTCACAAACTCCTCCAAGACCATTTCAGGCTGGACATAAGGAAAAACATCTTTACTGTCCAAGCCCTCAAGGCCTGGAATAGACTGCCTCCAGAGATGATGCAAGCACCTACTTTGGACCCCTTTAAGAAACATTTGGATGTTTATCTTGCTGGGATCCTATGACTCTACCTGACTTCCTGCCCCTGGTGCAGGGACCTGGACTCAGTGATTTGCTAAGGTCCCTTCCAGCCCTAATGTCTATGATAGCTATGAAATCTATGTATGCAGTGTGAAATTCATCCCCATGCAGAAGGCCTGTCCAAGAGTTTGCTGTTAGGAAAATATTTTTTGTTTGTAAAATATGCTAAATAAATATGTTGTACCATGACATAAAGTGTCTGGATAAAGTGCTAACAATTTCCTGACATTAAGCATGCTGGTGGCTTTAACACTGTGAAATAAACCCAACTATAGGTCAATGGGTGCATCCAGATGAGCACACAGGTGTGGTTTGCAGCCCCACAGACCTATCTGTGACCGCAAACCACACACACTGCACATGCAGGCAATTGGGACTTCCTGCTAATTTGCAGCACAAAGGATTTTTTTGACACCAGGAAATCCTGCACAAAACAAAAAAATCAGGGCAGCAAACATGGCAGCAGCATGTGCTGCCCAAAACCAGAGTCTGGCCAGCCAGAGCATAAGCTCTGGCTGCTGGCTGGTCTCCATGTACCTGGATCACCACAGCAAAAGCCCTGGGAGGACTCCAGAACCCCAGGTAAAGCTGCTGAGGCCAGCCCAGGTGCTGGCCCCAGTCTCTCCTATCCCATCCAGGGCAACTTGCCACGCACCAGAGCATGCCTATGATTCACTGGGGACAAGTAGCAGCAGCATAACTACGTGCTTTTGCCATTTGTCACCAAGAAAATGCAGATGTGCACTCATTTGGATGTGCCCAATGAATTCCATCCAGAATGTCACTTGTCTGTCTAAGCTTCTCCCTCATCAAAAGGAGCAACAGAAAATGGAAGCATTAAATACCATATTACGTTGTGGTTTTAGATCGTAATCCATAACATTCCTGCAGGTAAGGATTATTCTTTAGAATATAACATTAATGCAGAAGACATCATGAACTGAGTTGATAAGACATTTTTCAACAATATTTTTTTGTCAGAAAATGGTAGTTAATTAAAATCAAACTTCTCACATTTTTACTTAAAGTTCATCAAATACAGTATGCCATCTAGAAACCAAAAAGAGATGCCAATGCAGAACTGGAAATTAGATGTCCTGCTTTCCAGGTAAATATACTGGGCATGAAGTTCTTGACTATTCTTGAATCTGTGGTCTCACTCTGGTTTTTATATCTTTAATTCTGGAAGACACTATTTCATTCCAATGGGGAACATGAAGAATTCTAAAAGCTTGAAAATTTTCATGTGATGTGATATTCAGTCCCTAGAAATAAGTACCTCCCAGAGGATTATAGTTTGGTAATGAAATGCAGCATGTCCCCTCCACTAGACATGTATAGACTGTGTTGCATTTAAATCTTTATTGACAAAGTATTATACCAGCTTAATGCTCTTGAATTAACCTTATGCAATTCAAAATAAAATTCAAATTGCTAAGGCAAAAATAATTTACATTGTTAATACCTTAAGCATTTTATTATTAAAAGTTGTATATTATAATTATTAAAAAATGCAGCTTAGGGCAAAGACATAAAAATTGAGCATGTTGACAATAGTGGAAGTTCATCTTGTGTTGACTGAGCAAGAAATTTTCAAATAATAATAGGTGATGGATAGTTAAAGCTAAGTTTCCCTTCTGTGTGGTGTAAAGACATTGAGACCTGATGAATAATGTTTTTCATTTAAAGTTTGTCTAATTACGTAGCTGGTCTCCATTACCAACCCTTTAGCTTAGCCCATAGCAGCAGTTCAGCCCACACCTGGAAACATGCCTTTGCATCAGCACGTCAAACTTCCATGTAGTCTACTTTGTCTACAGCATGTTACTACTCACTCTGCTACTGTATAAGCAAAGTAGTATTGATTCAAGTTAGATTGCTGTCATCCAGCATCCCAGCCTGCTTTGCAGCCTCCCTACCCCACCTTCACAGGTGGGCATGCTAGCATTCAGCCTGTGCTTGGCTGCTGTAGCAGGGCACACAGTGGACCCCACCCCTCTGCTGTCCCAACACCAAGCAAGCAAAGTCCCTCTCCACAGCCCTACCTGCCTCCAGCCAACTGTCAATCACAGGCAGGCAGCAGGGGGAAGGGAGGAGTCTGTGTCCCCCCAACAAGCCTCAGGACCTAAGCACCTAAGTCTCCAGGCCATGCTCCCAGCCCCTCAACTCCCCAACACAAAGCACCCCACAATGTATACACAGAACCTTGGAGAACCCCCACTCTCAGGCACAAACCCACAGACCCTGACACACACACACCCAGCCACTTGGGCACAGGCTCTCGAACCCTGATCTTAGCACCCATGCACCATACCTCAGAGGCCAGAGTCAGGCTATCTGTGACCTGGACCCCACCATAGACATCCCCACTACTACTGAGCAGGAGCCAGTACAGGCAGCTCACCCCGGGCCTGTATGGAGAACATCAGAACTAGACCTGTATGGTGGTAACCTTATGAACTCTGCAGCTTAGCCACTGCCAGCAGTACCTGGCCAATGTTCATCTGGGGTGCTGCAAAGGTTTTTTGGCCCACAGATATAGGGTCCCAGAGTACTAGGGCCAGGGCAGGAGAGGACACAGAGACTCCAAGCCAGGGCAAGCAGGTGGAAATGTCAGAAGCAAGTGGGGCATGGCCAACTGCCTCAGTGTTCCACGTAGAGGACACTGGAAATTTGCAGGCCAGAGCATGGCACATTGTCAACATCACAGAGGCATCTCCTAGAAGCCACTAGAAAGTTTGAAGTCATGGGGACATCTTGACCAGTGGTGCCCTGGTCACTCTAACGCAGAGATCACACCCATCTGGAGTGAGAGGGAGAGCCAGGCACCAGGACTCACACCTACACATGCCCACCATTATTTCAATCCATCCATCCATCCATCTGCTCCAGCCAGACCCCCACCCACCTATGAATACTGAGTCCCCACAGACACCACTGAAGACCATGGAAGAACCCATCCCATCCTCCTCAAGTACCCAACTCTGGTCACACAACTGTAGTCATGAGTAGATGAGGGATCTTATCACTATCCGGGGTGAGTATGAAACCCAGGACTAGCTCCACAGAGGACAGCACAACAGGGACCTGTTCAAGTGCATTGTCCAACAGATGTGAGCAAGGGGCCAGAACAGGGATTGGGTGTGTAATTAGGCCAAGCCAATAAAAAGTCCTAGCATGCTCTTCTCGGCAGAAATGTCCCACTTCCTTATGGGGCCATCACCATCCTGCACACATGTTGCACCACTGTGGGGCATGAGGACTCACCAACAGAGACCCCATGAGAGGAGGAGACATAGGATGTAACAGGACAACTGGGTGCCCAGGAGCAAGTCTCTGACAGCCGTGGGGCACAAGATCTGCTGATGGTGGTGGTTCCTGAGGACTCCAGCCCATTGCTGCTAGTCCCTAGATTATCACAGGATCTGGGAGCAGAGGTGCACCTGAAGCTGGACCTGAGCTTCCTTGACATCTCAGACATTGACAACCACATAGACAATGGTGCATAGGCCCAGGAGAAGGCTCCAACACCACAGTGTTTGAGACCTAGGACCTGGACCCCAAGGCCATGCCCTTTACCTTGTGGGAACTTCCCCCTAGTCTTTGACCCTACAGACCACAGGCAAACATGCAGCCTTCAGGAAACCTTTTCTGACACTGCTGCCACCAGTGTTCCTCTCCTATTCCTCTGACATCTCCTTGCTGCCCCCCTTCCAGACATACAGCACAACCCCCAGTACCCCCACTACTAGCGCAGTGGGCACTGCTGCAGCACCATCAACAGCACCCATTCACGGCCCTCCCCTCAATCTTGGTGAAGACTCTGACACCAAGCAAGCATGCCCTTCTGCCTGGGATGGTACAGCTCTACTCCATTCCATACAGCTTGGACTGGGACATAGGCACTGGTGGAAATATAAAGCCCCTGGGAGAAAGTGGGAAAAGTGAATGAGTCAGCAATGCCCACAGCCAGCAGGGCAGGGAGGTAGTGGCTTGATGAAGTCCTGCCAGCCCAAAACCCTCTGTGCAAGCCTGTCTTCAGAGGGCAGTCACCAGACCCAAAGGGCTGGCCTTTTCTAACCCTTCTCCATAGCCCCTGGGGGGACCAGTGGATGCTACAGGCCATATCCACAGTCACAGCCCACTCCCAGGCTGTCATGGCTGAAAAGCTCAGAAGCAGGGGGTGCCCAGTGCAGAGATGACAGGAGTGGGAAAACCAGTGAATTGCCCCACCCAGACTACTCAAAATTCAGGGCCCCAGGCTGCTAATTATTTGAGAGGTTTCTGTCTTTCAGTACTAGAAAAAACAGTCACTCCATCCCTTCCCCTCCCCTTCATCCTTTCCTGGATTGCATTCAAGGCACCAAGCCCTGTCCAGCCTTGGGCAATTAGCAAGTCATGTCCTATTATTCTGGAACATAAATCTGCCTCATTCACAACTCCCTGTCCTATCTCTCAGGGCCATGTTCAGTTACTGGAAGACTATGAACAATTGGCACTAAACAGCCCCCTTCCCTCCTTTGCATTTAGGTAAAGGTACTAAAAGTTTTATTGAGTTCTGCAGACAAAATGTAAAACACAAATACAAGTGCCAGCACTCTGTGCCCCCACCCCAGTTAGCAGCACCATGGGACTGGGCAGAAGAGAGAACACTTTGGTCAAGGACAGGAGATAGCACACTATGAGAACCATGGGAGTTTCAGTACAGCAGAAATGAGAACTATTCCCCCTTGCCAAACATCCCCTTTCCTTCCCAGTCCAAGAAAGGCACAGATGTGATGGCAGGAGTCCTGTGTGGGAACTGTTATTCCAGTCAATCCAGTCCTGCTACCAGGATGGTCACACATTTGGAGAGGCTTGCAAGTGGCACTCTAGCACTCTTTTCCTGTGGATGTCAGGCAACTCTGAGTTTCACAGCACAGGCAGTTACTCTACCAATCCCTCAAGCAACACACCCCTGCCCCCCACTCCCCACACACACACAGTTTCAGCTCCATCCCAGTCCTGGACAGCACCTCACCACCACCACCACAACCTCTGAAAGCAAAGCACCTCCTACCCCCTACCTCTACCCACCTCCTGGTATATTCAAAGGAAAAAAAAGGAGCTGGAAACCCAAGGGAGGCACATGGCAGAACTCTTCTTAAGCAGCCAGGGCATGAAAAACCTCTCTCAGTCAGGTCATGGGTTCAGGATCATGTCAATAGTTGTGGCAATTACAAAGGCATCCACAGTTGTCAGCTCATCATAGTGGAGCCACAGGTAGCACGTGGGTCAGACTTTCACATTAAATAGCAACCCAGGCTTCCCCTGAATGCCTTCAAAGTAGGTGCCCCCCTCCAGCTGTTGAATATCTCCCAGGGGACAGTGACCTGCAGCAGCAGGACATATTGCCTGGCATTTCCTCAGGAATACTGGCAAAGCTCATCCCTCTGGGCTTGGAAAACTTTCACCAAGGAAATCTTGGGAGCAAAATACTGCTTCTGCATGGACAGTACTGAAATGCCCCCCCGTAAAGGAAGGATGGGGGGCAGGCAATGGAGTAAGCCGTCATTCAACCTTCTCCCAAGTGGTCATTCTCTGCTTGCTCTGGGGATAATCTGAGTCCCAGTGAGACTCTGGGTCCCTAGACCTTCTGCAGGAGAAGAACAAATGTCCATTGCAGTTCCTGGAGAGGGAGTAGCCCTCCCTCCCCAACAACCCATCCCAGTGTTACTATAGGGCCTGCTGTCCACCTGCAGCACATATGGGACAAGGTCAGGGTCTCTACAGAGGGAAACTATGACCCAGGGACCAGGGGCGAGAAGGTGACGGTTCCATGAAAGACCACCATGATTTCAAAGCCTCTGCTGTGACAATGTCTTCCACCCTGCGGCCACCTTCCTGCAGTTCTGCAGCCCTCACAGGTAGAGAGTGGGTCTAGGATCACCCACCTGTCTACCTCCTCAATGGAGAAGTCCCTGGTATTCACTCATGGGTCAGGCAATTAGTGTGCTATATCTAAAGCCCCCTTCTCTGTGCCTCCCCCCCCAGGTTTCTGTGTTGAGTTCTGCCCCTATGGCATTACCCCTGACCCCAGCTCTTTCTCAGTCCCTATCCTAAACACCCCTCCAGATTACTTTGCCCCTTTCACAAATCTTCCCTGCCCGTGTCCCTCTCCAAAGGTTTCCTAGTTTGTCTCAATAGGAAGAGGAACCAAGTTGTGGACATGGACAACATTCAACAGGTTTTCTTTATTAAAAATCAGAAAAAGTTTGGCAACTGACACGTAAACTGAGGCACTTCACTTCCTCATGTTACATTCTCCCCCATCCCAGTGTGTGCCCCTCAGGGGAGTTGGGGTAGGGGGATGTGCAATGGAGGCATGTGAAATTAACCGTGGAGGGCACTCTGGGGCTCTTCTGGAAACCTCTGTGAAGAGCCTGGGGGAGGGTTCATGGTGAAGCAGCCAGGGATTGGAGATGTAGTTGCATGCACCCAAAAGCCAATCAGAGATGGGGCAGGTGCTCAGCTGTTCTCAGGAGTCTCTGGCAGCCCAGGGAACCCACAGAGCATGCTGGGAGGTGTGCCCCTTGCCTGCAGGCCTCTGCCAACACTGGCTGCCTGACTCCTTACCCACAAGGGCAAACATACATACTGTCTGCTACTAGGATCTGGAACCAAGTTCCAAGAGAAGTGGTGCTGGCTCCTAGCCTGGGGTGTTTTAAGAGGAGGCTAGATGAACACCTTGCTAGAGTCATTTGACCCTAGTAGTCTTTCCTGCCATGGCAGGGGGTTGGACTTGATGATCTGTCAAGGTCCCTTCTGACCCTACAAACTATGAAACTACTGATCTAAACTAGGTCACTGTCGCATGGGGCCTTCGTGAAGCTGACCTCTGCATCAGCCTACCCACCTGTCTTAGGTAGTCCGCTCACCTATCTCTCCTGCCATGCCTTGTTAGTAGATAATTAAGTTGTTCATTAGGCAGGAGGCTGCCCTTCATTTGCTCAACTATACCAGGTGGCGTATACATGTTCCAACCTCCCCTACAGGTGTCCCATGCCTTGCAGGTGTTACTACTACCATCAACTCTATACACTCCTGGTGTTGAGCCCTCTGGCTCCTGTCTCTCTGCAACAGGCAGGCACTGAGTTCTCTGGTGATTGGCTTTCTCTGCCTTTCTCTTAAATGTCTGACTCTGTGCCTCTATCCCAGGTGCCTGGTTCTGTGCTCCCTTATCTGTATCCCTCTGGCACTATGGGTGCTGTGCCCCTCTGGCTGCATCCTTCTGGCGCTGTGAGTTCGCCCAACCCTGTAACTACACCCTTCTGGTGCTCTGGGCTCACTGCACCCCTATAACTGTGCCCCTCTGGTGCTCTGGGCTCAATGAGCCCTTCTGGCTGCACCCCTGTGGTGCTCTGGTGCTCTGGGCTCACTGCACCCTTCCGGCTGCACCCCCCTGGTGCTATGCTCAATGTGCCTGACACTGGCTTCTACCAAATCATATGCCCTCTCTCTCCATGCACTAATGAGGCCTCCGAACCTCTCCTTCCAGCCTCATCCTGATCCTCCGAGGTAAATATGAACACAAACACAAGGCTATAACTTAAATACTACCAATAACAACAAAGCTATGCCTCTTTAGGGTACTTCCATTCAGTGTAACATGCCGCTGTTCTAGGTCCCTGTAAGACTCATTGCAGTCATGTACCTAGATAGCAATGCAGGCAATACTGGGAGATCTAGGCAGGCAGCACCAGGTCTCACGTAACTTCAGCAGACAGGAACTTCTTCCCTGTCAGTTGCCAGAGAGTGTCTGCTCGCTACAGTCTGGGATTATATATCCCAAAACCCTGCCTCCTGCCAGTCAGGTGATGTCAGCAAGTGTGGCCAATTACTCCCTTAGGCTGTTACCCTGGAAACCTGCAGCTGGGGAGCTCTGTTTGGCCTTCAGAGCTCCCCAACCAGACTTCTTCAGCCTTAAGGAGTAGGCACATCTTAGTTCCCTGCTACAGTCACTTAGAGAAACATGCATAACTTTGATCAAGTCCCCTTCCCCTCCACCCCCCCCAGTTTTCTGAACATCTGTATGTGACCTAAATCTGGCATTGGTCTTTCTGTATTACCCTTACTGTGTCTACTGACAAAGAAAACCAAAGAAAGATGTGACCTTGGGAGAAATTTCAGTTGGTCATTCCTGCAACTTAATTGGCCTTCTAGCCTCTTTGAGGGCTCCTCCATCCCCATACACTACCTTTACCACTCCAGATGTTTTGATGTAGCTTCTACCTTCATGCTTCTCCAGTGTGTCAGTTCTCCCCTGTGGTGGGCTATCCTTCTGTGGAGCAAATAGTCAATGAGCAATAAGTCCAGAGCCTACCAGGCACCTTGGGAAACAAGTAGCACTGAACTCCATATTAGCATATCCAGGGACCCCTTTTCACACAGATAAGTTTTTCTTCAGGGTGAAATTCCTTCCCCCGAGGTAATTCTCACTTGATTTTATCTTACTCCTTCTCCTTTAGCCATGTGGTACAGAAAGGCCACACTAACTGCTCCCAATCTCTGCAAGACTCCATGAGGCACTCCCATCATGTACCTCGCTCAGGTAAGTCAGTCTCGGTTTCACGGCTTCCCACTGCCTTTGGCAGTCTTGAACAATTACCACACCTCCATGTGGTCACAAGAGCCTCTGCTCATGTTGCTCCCCTGTCTGAGGAACCAATAGTTTGCCTGTTCCTGTTTTAACTTCCTGGGCCATCAGCTGTACTGCCTAATGTTCCTTTCTGTTTGCTGCCCTGCCAGCATGTCCAATTGATCCTCCTAATTAGCACCTGGTACCTCCCACACACCCTGATTGCTCAGTCCTACCAAACAGGTAAATTCCACTGCATTTGTTGCTCTTCGGGTTTCATGTGACAAGGCATACTCACTGCCCTGTCACAGATTCCCAAAAGGATTCCATCTGAGTTTCCTGTTCCTATTCTTTTAAGAAACAATTAGCCTCTTTTTTCTGGGCTTTCCAAATGCTAGAATTCTGTAGCTCATGCGTTCTAGGGTAGTTAAGGCCACGACTTCATATCTTTACCCAACAGATATATATAGACATATTCTGTGAATCTTTACAAGTGCAGCTAAAAAGCCAAGATCTCTTAATCTGGCAGTTCCAACAGACCCACATTATCTGTATTGCACACAGATGGAAATATGCAAAATACATTAACCAATGATTTACTCCAAAAGTTTGTGAATGTAATGACATTTGAAATCACTTAGCCCTTCTTAGGGTGTAGGGCTCCTTGCCTCTCAGAAAATTTCTCTTTAATCTCTGATCATAACAAGAGAGCCTTTTTGCACAGTTAAGACTAGAATCTATTTTGTTAATTGCAAATCTTCTGTTAAATAAAGTACAAGGCACCTACCATTTAGATACTATAAGAACAAGTGCTATCGAAATGCCAAATTAATTAATTAAATGCCACATGAAAGGTGCAATAAAATTGTAAGCACTTTATATAAATAACCACCCATAGGAATTTACAGCTTTTAAATTACCCACAACCTTTGTTTGAATTATGCAGCCCTGATCTTTGGGTTTTATTCTAATTACGTTTTTCCTTGTGCCATAATTCGCAGTACCTTTCTGTTGAATTCAAGAAACAGTTGAAATACTATACAAATAAAAGGTAATTAAAATCAAAGATCAGGACTACATAATTCAAAGAAAGCCTGTTTCCTAGTTAGTTCAAAGATTTGGATCCCTTGGTAAGCAGGACCTATTTAAACTACATGCAAAGTTTTATAGTTAGGAATAAGGAATATACTCCATAACAACAAAATTGAGGATCTCAGCCTTCGGTAAGTCTAAAAAAATCATTAAGGTTATGATATACAAGCAACCCAGCATAAGTACCCAGACTGTTGCTGTGGCAAAAGGACTAATATGATTCTTGGCTGTATAAACAGGAAAGTCGTGATTAGGACTTCTGAAGAGACATGCCAGTTGTGACACTGCTACTAAATTAATTCAGACCCTTGTAGTGTCCACATTTTCAAAAGGAGGTTGAATATTGGAGTACAAAGAAGAGCTACAGATGTTTGTCAAAGGACAGATACATGCTTTACGAGGAGGAGAGCCATATCTTTCTTAGAAAGAAGATTGAGAGGTGAATTGTTTGTACTGTTTAAGTACCCTAATGGGGAAAAATAAGGACACAAAATTACTCTTTAATCTCTCTGAAAAAGGCATAACAAGAATAAGCATGTCCAAAAGCCAAAGCCAGGCAAACTGAAATTGATAACAAGAAATGATTTTTTAATAGTGAGAGTGATTAACTATTGAAGTAGACTACAAGGGAAGTGGTAGATTCTCTGCTACTGATGTCAATTTTTCTACAACCTATGCTGCATCTCTCAGTGCTATCTCTGAATGCCAAAAAGGCAACCATGAAAGTCATTTTCCCGAAATGTAAAGGGTAAATGTGGCATATTGAATGTTACATATAACAATGAAAATGTCCTACTGTATTTTCAGTTAAATAACTGCTTCTTCTTGGCTCTGGTCCAAAGTCCATTACAAGTAATGCAAATCTTACTATTAATAGGTTTTGGACCAGGCCCCTGTGAATGGCACCCAATGAAAATAGGAGCTTAGAATCAGAGATCTCAGCAGAGAACTTTCAAAATGCTTAATTTTTGGAGGAAACAAATATTCTCACTTACTTCATTATAGCATTCCAGTTATGGACCCACAATATGTTTGCCTGGAAGTATTTACCTCAGATTTTACTCTTGGAATGAACTGGAGATACGTACAGCCAGCTCTCCCGAGGTAGCTGTTCACAATAAGTAATATTAGAGTTCCTCACAACTGAGTTGCATCTAAGACAGTTGAGTTGTTGAGCAAACATCAACCCAGAATGAAGCTGACCTGAGCTATGGACACACAACTGCTAAACCAGTGTAACTTGATTCCACACTCAAGTGACTTACACCAGTATAAAGCTGTATTTTCTGTGTCCACTCTACTTTTGCCCAGGAGTAAGGGTAAATTACTTTGAACTAAATTCAGTCAGCACCCTCCATCATCTTTTTTCACTGAAGTGTCTTTTTTTCCTTTGTTCTAATCAATACTTTAAAAGTTTACAGAATTTTAGAAGATGTTTTATATAAAAAGAAAGCATAAGTATTCCCACATACTCTAGAATTATGATTGTTCTCAAACTTTCCAGTAAAAGACAAATAAAAACTGAGTTAATGTTAAGCAGTGACCAAATCTGGAAAATGTCAGGAAGGAGAAAAAGGGAAAGTTTTGCAAATTTATGATTGATTGAAAATATGAAACTAGAACAACAAATCTTCTGCCCGCTTTACTAAAGCAGTCACTGCCATGCTGCTTTAGTAGTACAAATTCTGGCCACCTCTGAAATGTATCATGTTTGGTGTGAAGTGGCTATATAATAGTAGATGGGCTTGAGGCCAAGTTCTGTAATTTTTCCTTGGTGAATCATTATCCTACAGGCATAAATTTGTAAAAACTTGTTATAGAAAAGTGACCAGTTGTATCCTTTAATGCAGCACTTGACATTTCCTTAAGCTACATATATACTGCAGTGTGTGTTTATGTACATATGTTGTTCACACCCACATCTCAGTCTGAATGGGAATAATAATAAAATAGTAAAACGATGGACCTCATGAATGAAAGTTATGAATTTACAATTTCTGACTGGTAACTATTGCTTTAAAAATTGTGCTATTAAAGCACATTTTAAATAACATGTTCCAAGACTGCTCAACCTACAAAAGGCGTGTATATTCTGTCATCAGTTGTAAATCCCATAGTTCCAGGTTGCTACCAAGCTACCAGCTCTCTTTTAGCCAAACTCTGAACTTAACCATGTAACTTTTGGAAAAGCCTAAGAGAACTTCATTTTGTAGACCAAAATTTCATTCAAAGACCACTAGAATGAGCTGCCTATCTGGCTCTTACATTTTTTCTTTTGGCTGAAATCTACTGAGAACAAAAAACATTCATGAGCAAGTTGTGATACCATTGCAAGTGGCACCACTGAATTAATAGTCTGGTGATTCTTGGTATAGGAAAGAATCACCAGATTCTTGGGAGATTGATCTTAGAATATTCAGAAGCCTTAGCTACACATGTACAACATAGTCGCATATCTTAGAGCTGTTTGTGCTGAATGCTTACCCATTCTACATGCTTTGATATGCAATGAGGTCACAATATTCTGTTTACGACAACAGCATTCCCCTGGCTGCAGACTGTGATATCAAAGTTAAAATATTTTGAGTTCATTGCATGATTAAACATCTTGAGAGAAAAAAATGAGTTATACATAACTATTGCAAACCTTTAAAGTATGTTTCTTTCATAAAGATAAAGGTTACTTCTAGTACGCTGCCTCTGGTAACATTCTGAAAGGTTTCTATAGCAACCTCTGCTATGTAAATTAGCATAAGCCTTATCACAAGATTTTTAGATTGTTGGATTTAGGGAAAAATGGGAACAGCAACAGAAGTGAAAAATAAGCTTCAGGGGGATCTAAAGGGACCAATTAGTAGTCAGCTGTGGTCCATTGGCAACTAGACACTAAATGTTTTTTTTTTTTTAAACTACTGCCCTGATATGTCCATCATCCACAAAATACTATGGATGTTTGCATGATTTCATTTTCCCTTTACACTATCTATACTAGCAAAAGTAAGGGCATTCTGGATAAGGAAACAGCTGTAAGGATTAAAGCCATTTTAAAGAAGTGCTAAGGAATAAAGAACAATATATCCAAACTACCTGAAGACACTTAAGAAACAAAGGCCACATCTACATGAGATCCTGACTGCTCAGTTGTTACTATGCAGTCATTTAATACTCACATACCAAGTATTAAATGATTGCAGAGTAACTGGCATTACTGCCGCATGGCTTTGTGGTGACTCTGCACAGTAGCTTATTAGTACTATGCAGTAGCTTGATAGTACACAGCAGTATCACATCATGGTCTGTGCCCCATGACGCTACTGTGCAGTAATAACAAGCTACTGTGCAGTAAGCGTCTCATGTAGAGGTGGCCAGGAAGAACTAAGTGAGGAATCTCACAAATAAAATAATTTATTTTAATATTCCCCAAAAGATGCCAAATTATCAGAATATGTGAAAACCACTGGAAGTTCATTTTCAGCATCATTAAATGGGGGACCCTGTTTCAAAACAGTCTTCCATGTTTGAAGTGGAAAACTAATTGTTGCATTTTAAATGTCTAGGGACCTAATTCCAAAATTTATTGAAATTGGTGTAAAGGCACCTGTAAGATTCAATGGGCTTTGGATCAGACCTTAGAAAACATCCTAGAAGTTAAGATGGGAAAGAACTATTGGGACAGAGATTACCAGGACCATGAGTTTTCTATAATGCACTTATCTATGTGAATAGGTAATTTAGTGAAAGATTCTGGCTCCTTGCTCCCTGGAGAGAAGCTCACATCTGGAAGAAAAGATGAAATATAGAAGTAGCAATTTCTTCTTCTACAGTAGGAGCAGCAATAACTAACTATTCCTCTAATATGAAGTTTTCATGTTGGCATTTGATGTGGTTTTCTTCAGAATATTATACCATTGTGAATGGTTGTTTTCATCATTTTGCATACATCAGGAGGTGGTCTGTGTGACCATGAACAGAAGACAGACCTAGAAATAACCTCACTAATAAAATGTGGTCCATGTTATGTACAAGTTTGAGAACAGATTTATTAGATCATTAAGTTTATCTTTATACTAGATATAGGCTAGGGACAGACATTATACACAAACATGTTGAAGTGATCAGACACCAGTTTAAAACTGTAAAAGAGCAGAAGTTCAGTGCACATCAACTGGTTTCAAAGGGCATCTATACATGTGCTTGGGGTGGCCACAGCACCCTCAACATCATGTGTATTCAGCATCCCGTATTCAAAATGGTGGTGGAGGCACTTAACTAAATCTCATTGAACAAGTTTTAGTTAAAACACCCCCCCCACCATTTTGAAACAAGGGAATGCTGATACACGTGTTGTGGAGCAGACTTGCAGCAGGCTTGATTGAGTCTACTCTGATGTGTGCTAATTAGCACACATTGGAGCAGAGCTCTGTCACATGTTTAGGAGCCCAAAAAGGCTAAAAAAGGTTTAAGATAGACCTAGATGGATGTGATATCAAATCTAACTGATTCAGATTAAATCAGTCTCTTGAACTTCTCTCCCAGATCCCCTTCCAACTCAGGTTACCTTCCAGCCCCCAAGATACTTTCCATGTCCTCCACAAGTCCCCATCTCACAGGGTGGGCAGGCTATACTTGGCACTGCCTGCTCCAGCTGAACAAGGACAGCCCCATTCTCAGGCTTTCAAAGCCCTAAGGCAACAAAGCCGGTTCTACAGCCCTGTTCCTGCCTGAACCTATCAGCCTAGCAAGGTGCAAGGGGAAAGCAGGAAGCAGAACACTCCCCCTCCCCACCCTGCTGCTCACAAGGCCACCCTGGTCCCAATCCCTGGTGTATGAGTGTTTCCTCCCCAGCCCATGCAAATCACTGACATGCAGGTGGGAGGGGGGAAGCAGTCCCTCCAGCCCAGGGCCAGCCCCAATCCCCATGACTTGGTGGGGGTTTCTCCACCCTGGGCAGGGTTCCCTGAGCCCTGCCACTGGTACAGAGGGGAAATTCCCCCCTTGAACTCTTCTACATGATTCAGCAATGGCTTAACCTTGCCTCCACAGATGCAGGGTGGGAATAGTCCCTCCAGCCCAGGGCTGTCTCTTTACTAGTTTTCACAGAAGGGTGAGAAGGGGGGGACTCCCACTCTGCACCAATGGCAGGGCTTGAGGGACTCTGCCTGGAGCAGGGGAACTTTCCACTGAGGCATAGAGATCCCCCCCACATGGGCTGGTGCCCAGAGCTGACTGGGGACCAGGCTGGGGGGACTGTTCCCCTCTGCACCTGTGGGAGGGAGCTAAGCCAACAGCAAACCATGCTGAGAGGTTGGAGGGGGGTGGGAATTACCACTCTGACAGGGATCAGGGGACCTTGCCCAGGTAAATGAACCCCCCACAGAGGTGCAGGGATCTCCTTATGTTGGCTAATGTCCAGAGCCATCTGTTCCTCAGCTGTAGAAGGACAGAAGGGAGTTGAGGGACATGTATTGGGCAACCAATCAGAAACCTGTGAATATTGAATTGATTCAGCCTCAGGCTTTTTGACTGTCTGTACTTAGCCATAGAGTACACATCAGATGTACTGATGCACATTGATCTATGATCTATTAAGCATCTTCATTAAGCTGCCACTAATTTGATCTTTGTCAAGAAGCTGCAGTCCAAAAATAATCACTTTAAAAGGTGATCAACAAAATCTATGGTTAAAAATTTGAATGATATTTGTGTGATCACAGGAAAGCAGAGATTCATCATTTTGATAAAACAGAGTGGCATTTCTAAGAAAACATAAATTTGTTTCTTAAAGCTACACTAGAAAGTTAAGAATAAAACCTGATGTGCCCTTTTCATTTTTCCTTCATTCCAGGCATGTCTGAGGAAAATATTAACTCATTAGACAGTCCATTCCTGTCTCCACTCTTTAGTTTCCTTGAAAGCATGGGTAAATAGGAAATTGGTCAAACAATGGTATTATAGGTAACAAAAACTTGAAGCTTGATTAAAATTAACAGAGTCATAGATTGTGAGGGGCCGGAAGGGACCTTATAAAAGCATTGGGTCCAGCCCCCCTGCACTAGGCAGGTGACCCCAGCTGGGGACAGCAGGGGGCTGAAGACAGCCCTGGAGGCAGTCCACTGCTGTTCCCTGCTCTCCTGGGGCTGGAGACAAGCAGGGGAAGGAGCAGGGGGCTGGAGACAAGCCCCTGGAGATAAGCTAGAGATTTTCCCTGCGCTCTCCAGCCTCCTGCTCATTCTCTGCTACTGCTGGTGAGTGGTGGGGGGCTGGGAGAGCAAACGGGGAGCTGAGAGGATGAACAGAGGGTGGGGGGAATGAATAGGAGGGAGGGAATGAACAGGGGCCAGGTGGAATGAGTGGGAAACAGGGGAATAAATGGGGAGCAGAGGGAACAAACAGGGATGATGGAACAAACAGTGAATGGGTGAATGAGTGGGGAGCCGGGGAATGAATGGGGAGCTGGGGAACAAATGGGGGTGGGGAGAATGAGCCTCCTGTTCATTCTGCTATTCTCTCCAGCTTTCTGCTTGTTCTCCTGCTCATCGTCAATCTCCAGAGGCTGGAGATGAGCAGGAGAAGAAGCAGGGGGCTGGAAACCAGTGTGGGGGTGAAGAGGGAGCTGTCACCCCTGGGAGGCCCTGGGACCCTGCAGGCAGGGTAGTCCAGGTGCTGTGGGGAGGGGGCTCTGCCCTGTGGGGGGCAAGGGACCATTGGTGATGCATAGGGGGTGCACATGTACTCCCTGAGCATGGCAGTGCACCCCCTCTGAAAAGGTGCCACCGACATTGTCAGTGGTGCCTGTAGGTGTTTGCTGCTTGCCACCCCTTCTGCCAGTGGTGTCTGTGGGCAGTCAGTGATCACCACTAGCCCCCACTGTCACTTCCGGTGGTGTCTGTGTGTGCTTGCTGCTCACCACTCCACCCCCAACTGCTGACAGTGCTGGCAGCATCTGCAGGAGCTCCCTGCTTACCACTACCACCACACTCCCACCACCTTCAGTGCTGCCATGCCCCAGCAGCAGCTAGGGGTATGTGGCATTAATGCAGGGGACCCATTCCTACTAAGCAGCCCCTACACCCACATCCCTCCACATGCCTCCACACCCACCCACATCTCCCCATCCCCTTTGCTATGCCCTCCTGTAAACCCCACATCCCCCCATCACTCATCCACAATGTGATAAGGAAACCCAAAGCTTACATTAAACCCTTTAGATATTTAGGATTTATTTTATTATTAAGTTAGAGAGACTGGTAGGCTTCCACATTTCTTTAACATTGTAAATATAACAATAAAACATTGCTCATCTGATCAATTCTCTCTCTCTCTTTTATTCTAATTGTGGAAGAATTTGGATTTTGGGGTATTTTAAAAAGTGAATTTGGGATGCTGTCTCAGCAGTCTAGTTGATACAAGGGGCTAGTATCCCCACATACCAATTGCCTGGGCCCTGGGAGCTCCTGAGGTCATGTAACCCTGAGCTGCTGGCCAGGGCAGCTTTTTATACTGCTGGAGACAGCACAAGTGCTGGCTTTGGCCTCTAGCTCCCCCTGGATGCAGATCCAGGAGGAGTCAGGCAGGGTTATTTTGCCCCAAGTGGCACAATTTGCTCCACAACAAAGTGCATGTCCAAGCACATGCACTGAGGCAAAAAGCCCCTGCTCAAATTTGCACTGCTTTTATTTGAGCTGCTGCACACGCACGTGCTTGCATGTGTCGGTGCACCTTCTGGGTCCTACCCCACTGCCAGCTTTGTACCCACCTAACTGTCACACAGTTAAGCCTACGATCCTCCAATTTTCCTGTGAGAACATTGTGGGATATCAGATCAAAGGCCTTTTGGAAATCAAGGTGTACAATGTCAACTTTCTCCCTCTTAACCAGGTGATGAGTTACCTGGTCATAGAAGGAGATGACATTGAAGGAGATGACATTGGCAAGACAAGACTTTCCTGTGATGAAGCCACACAGCTGTCATTCAGAATCCTACCTTCTGTAAGCCTATCCCACATAGACTCCTTAATTCATTTTTCCAGGATTTTCCCTGGGATAGAAGTTAGGCTAATTGGTCTATAGTTACCCAAGTCCTCTCTCCTCCTCTTCTTGAAAATGGGCACAACATTGGCCCTCTTTCAGTCCTCAGGTACCTCTCTGGAGTGCCACAAGTTTTAGAAGAGTTTTGCCAGGGGTTCCACGATGCCTTCAACCAACTCTTTTGGCACTCTCAGATGAAGTTATGCCAGTCCTGCTAACTTATATATGTCTAATTGTTTAAATTAATGAATTTTCCAGTTGAAAATTACCAGAGAGATTTTC
>JAGPOW010000261.1:27831516-27844771 GCA_030014935.1 Caiman crocodilus
ATAAAACCATGTTTATGAAAAATCTCTCTGGTAATTTAAAACCATGTTTGTGAAAATCTCCCTATTATATACATTTTTATATATAAAAATTACTCTGATACTTATATATATAAACACATGTTTAACACAAATGACTAATTGCCTGAATAAAAGTCTTGGAAGAAAATTGTTTCAGTTGGTTGGTTGGCTGGTTGGTTCAAGCTTCAGGTTCCCTGTGTCTTTGAAAACTGGTTGAGAAATCTTCCACCATGGCCAAATCTAGGATTTTGAAAAGGAAAGTATAGATAGTATGGCACATCATCATTTGTGACATAATGTATATTTTTCAGCAATTAAAGAGAAACTAGATCCTTTGCTAATATGTAAGGGACTGGCATTATACATGTATAACTATTGGAATGTGCACTAATTTGCTAGATTATGTATAAAATTAAAAAAAACACAACAAAGGCAAAATTAGACAAAATACTCAAAAGATACTATATCACTGTCTTGTAGTCTTTATAGGTTTATATACTTCTCTTTTTTCAGATTCATGGAATAACATCTATCCTTCTTGAGCTTCTTGATAGTGTCTCCAGTACTTCACCATCAGTCATTTCTACACCTGAGTTCTTACCACATTTGAGTGAATTAGAGGAGAGGCATTACCAGGAATGGCTAATAGACAGCAAAATTGCAAATGAGAGGCTAGTTTAAATAGTGGAATGTTGAGACCGTTAAAAAGGACAGAGAGTTATGAACACCTGTGGACTGGAGAGAGATTAACAGGGATCAGGGAGGTGACAATGAGCCATAAAGTCAATTGATTCTTTCAGCACTGTCTGAAAAGAAATGTGGCTACTTCTCCCACAGTGCAGGTTTTAAAGTTTGGGTAAAACAGCACTCAAAGTAAGGTGCAACTGCACTAGTGCACCTCTCTGGATCCACCCCTGCTTTCCACTCTATTTTTTTAGACTTCCAAAGAAAACTCTAAAAAGAGAAGTCTGGATATCCTAATATTTTAAGTTAAAAGTTAACAAGGGAAAATCTTTTACATCTTTTTGGTAAATCATAATAGAACAAGAAAGATCCAAAATCTTTTTTTTCCCTTTGTGGGTCACATTTAAATGGCCTTTTCATCTTAAATGAAAGTTTTATCAACATTTATCAAACACTTAATCTTCTTATTTCTACAGTTGCTTCTTGTTCCTAGGAATTTAAAAATGTGCCATCCACACATCAACAATCTAACATATTCAAAGACCAACTGATAAAGATCTCATCCATCTTTTAAATATAGAAGTTAAATTTAATTTTGCCTTTTCATTATAAGATGATACATAAAGAGCTGCTTTATTCTGATTACACTGCTCCTCTAATTCAATCCAGCTTCACACAATTTGGATAAGAAAAGAACTAGATGAGACTCTATCTTGTATCTGATGAGAAACTGTAATTTTATAACCTAGAGTTCTGGTTGCTTATTAGAAAGCATATCCATCACCATAAAGGAACAGACAGAATCACAATGTGAGACAGTGCATGGAAAGAAGAGGGTTGCATCAATCAGCCTGCATCTTACAATCTTAAACATGTGGAAACTAAAATTAAAAATTCTCTGCCTCATCATCTCAACCCAGACACTCTTGCATACTCATCACACATCTGCAACACCTAACTCAAAATCTCACTGAACAGTCAAGTTAGGATTAAATCATTCAATAAAATGCAGGGACAGATTCTGATCTGAAATAAAGTATGACAGATGTTGACCACAACGTTTCTTCTCTGTTCTGTTTAGCAACCCTTAATTTAGGGATACAAAGTCAAGAACAGAAGACCTGTCAAACTGATGGTGTCGGTTCACGATGGCAGCCCCAAGGAAGTAAAGTATGGTTTTAAGCCTTGCTCTTTGACAGGCACTTCCACTCATCTCCATCCACTGCCCATTGCCATTCATCATCTCCATTTGCTTGCTACCCTGTAATCAGTTCCGAGTTCATAACTTCTAGCATTCTTTCGTTACCTGATTAACTGGAGTCTTTGATTAACTGCACCTCCGATCAGTTCTGCAAATGCTGTTGGTTGGCAAAAGTCTTTTGGTGGAAGAGGAAGGGAGGTTATTTGGGATGCTCAGTTCATGCTAATAGCAAATGCTTTGTCCTGATATAACAACACTTTTCCATCTAAATGTAGTATTGAACAGGCCTTTTACATGTGAAATTAAATCAACAAATAGTGAGAAAATCTCCATAACTGGTAAACACGTTATTTGATTTAGTCACTGAGATGCAGATGAATTGTAAATGGCTTAGTTGTTTTAATCTTGAATGGTACAGGGTGCCTCAGCTCCCACTGCCTATAATTACATCCATCAGTGCTGAGCATGTTGCAAGAGTCACTAATTATCTTCTGGGATCTGGTCCCTAAGAATTAACTTCACCCTTTGGAGTCTACAGTTGTCTCTGAATAATCCTTAACAACTAAGTAAGGAATCACTGCTTATACCGATAATAGGGTAATGTTGACAACAAAGTGTTATTTTCCCCCATTGTCTGTGGTTTGATGAGACAAGGCAATTTGCTGTTTTATATTCAAACTCAGTCTTCCACAGTTCGAAATACAAATGTGTACCACTGTCTTTATTGTTATACAAACAGTGCATAGTAGTCTGGATCAGAACCCTAAGCCTCATTCTGCTATGCAGAAAACAATCATATATAAGACATGGCCCCAGCAATTAAAATGCTTACCATCTGAAAAAGTAAGGCAAGCTTAAGGCAAGCTAAGAGGGAGTATCATCATCCTCAATTTACAGACGGGGAATTGGGAATGTCTTCATTGCCTTCAACTACTTGCCGAGGTCCCGCATAAGCTTCTGAAGAAGCAGATGCTGAAATGAGACATCCTGAATCCCAGCAAGATGTCTTTATCAGAAAACCCATGTCACTATTAAAAGCTCTCACCTATTTTGTTTCTCGTCAGATGTGTATAATGTTCTAGTTATTGAACAGCTTTCAAGTGTATTAAGTCATGATGCCACAACCTGACAGTTCAGATAATGGATATAAATGATTGTTATACTTCTATGTTCCATGGGGATGACTATCTACATGAACATATACTAACTCAAAACTGGGTAAACTTTATATAGTTTTACGCTAGATATCAATAAGGTAAAAGGCAGGGTCTTTTTTACATACATGTGTACAGTGCCTAGCACATGCACCCATGATCCTGATGGAGCCTTGAAAAACTACTGCAAGACAAGTATTGAATAATACTAAATTAGCAGTAAAAACTCTTAGAAAGGTACACAGTCTTAAAATAGTATATGTTTTTTCTATAATGTTAAGATTCCCCTTCCCCACCCCCCAGAACTATGAGTCAATAATGTATGCTAGGTAATTTGGTACATCAAACCATTCCTGCATCAGAAAGATTAGCTGTTGTCTTCAAACAAATTGTTTTGTAGGAGAACAGTGCTCTCCAGTGATCAAAGAAAGGAAATGCTTGAATCATAAAACAAGTAATTATGGTTTTTATTGTCTCAGCTTCATCTCAACTTATTAGTAGGACTGTCTTCAATGTGCAATCAAGGCATTTTTTTCTTCAAAGATTTTTTTTCTTTTCCTTAGTGAAAATAATGTTATAACAGTAATTATTTTATTCACATGGTTATAATTGAAATTTGTCTGACTGTTTTTATGTTACTAAAACAGACTTTAAATCCCAGACTTATGGCACTTCTTGGAACAACTGCATGAATATTAACATGAGAAATTTTAGTTATTAGAGAGACATTTTAGTTGCAAACTGATGATCCCTTATGCTCATGCAATTTATAAATCTGTGGCTCCAATTAATAGTGAGAGTTATTTGGAGTGTTTCCCATAGTTCATATTGCATTTTTACTGACAAATATCATTGCAGGGGGAAGAGGGGATCTTCAACTACAGAAGCAGAAACAAACCAGTAGGTCAATGATGTAAAGTTTGTATTATTCAAATTTAAGAAAGCATCTACTAAACCTTCATTTTATTTTAGGAACTACAGGTATAGAACTAGATACCATAGAGCAGTAGAGGCATATCCTTACACCTTCTTAATGTCAAGCATATGGAGTAATATCAGGGTCAGAAATTACGGACTTCGAGGGACTCAAAACCCTATTTATAACTGCCATATCCCCATTTAGAATCATGACTCTAGTTTGGCAAACAAGGGTCCTTGTGTGAATTTGATATCTTTTATTAGACCAACCCAAATAGTTGCAGAGTAGTTATTAAGCAAGCTTTCGGGTTCAAAAACCCTTCATCAGGCTAAGGAAGTTTCAGCAGTCGGCGTGTGCTCTTCCTGGATGGAATGAAAAGCAGGGGCTGGGCTGGGGACTGTAGCTTGGGAATCATTGCTGTAAAGGAAACTAAAAATTCTTTACTTGAAAAGAGGTTCCTTCCTTGCCTTCCAAGAAGGGATTTATAGGAAACAGATTAAATTTCACTGATATGAATGGGAATATGTCCACTCAAATGTAGAGACATCTAGATTTAAATCAGCCAAGGATCTGGTCCTGTCATTTCAGAATCAATGAAATAACTTATAACATACAAATCAGCAGTCCCCAGACCTTTTCTGGTCCTGACCAGTAATTTGGTGTGGCCCTATTTAGCAACAACTGTTCATGTGCCTGCAATTAACAGGAAATAGGGACATAACTGTCTTATCTACTCAGCTACATGAGACCCTTACTGTGCAGTAGACTAATTCTACTGCACATTAGAGCATCACAGCAAAAGCCATTCTAATGTACTAATGTGCAGTAGAAACAGTCTACTGTACATTGTCACAAAAAGACTGTGTACTATTGCTACTGTGTATTAGCACTGGCTACTGCGCATTTATGTAGCACGTCATATTAGAGGTACTAAACTTAATGCACAGTAGCAATGGGGAATTAATGCATGTGTAGATGTGCCCTATGGTAACTTTCCCTAAACCCATTCTTATCCCACTGTGAGAGCTAAACAAGGGCAGTTCACCTGAATGAAACAATAATGTTTCCCTGATTTAGTATTCATTTACTACCAGGCAACTGCAAGTATAGGAATAGTTACTAGAGAGCAGTTGAGGCATAGTAAGGACTATGCCTGCTTAATTTCAGGCATATGGAGTAATACAAGGCTTAGGGGAATTATGGCCTTCATGGGACTCAAACCCCACTTGTAACTACCACAACCCCATTTAGAATCATGACTCTTGTTGAGTAATTATTGCTGTAGAGAAAACTAACATTTCTTTGCCTGAAAAGAGATTCCAGAAGCATAGCCATGTATCCATCAAACAATTAAATTTAACAGATCTCTTTATGGGATTCCTTGGTACTTTTATGACCACTATTGACATACTTTGCTAAATACTGATGGAGCATTGTGGCTTTCAGCTTGGCAAACCTGCAGTAAATCTACATGTATTGTCTAGGCAGGAGCTATCTTACAATATTCTTGTTCAATGTCACTGTCCCAATTTTCTTTCATACCTTCAAGCTCTTCAGAACATAAACAAGTGGGTGGTGTTTAACTTTCAAGTAACAATGAGACAAAGGAGCACAAACATACATTTTGTTTCTATCATTATATTGATGATTTCTTGCTGGGGGTAGGGGAAAGGTGGGTGCACTGCTGTTCGGGAATTGCTCTATTTTAAGTTGCTGCTTTGGGCTATTTGAAACTGTCATCATTTAGATTATGATAATATGCCTCTCTCTCGTTGCAAAACTCTGGTTGGGTGCCTGTTAGGATACAATATTATCATACAAATTACATATCCATCTTCATTTGGCATGATACTCTGTAGCTTTGCTTCTGTTAAAGGTTCTCAGTTGAAAAGAAAAACTAAATAAAATCATAAGTAGAGAGAAGCAAAGGTGGGCTGAAGGAATCAAAAGGGATCTCTCAGCCATGCCCCCTTCTTTCCTTCACATTTCCCTATCCTTTGTGCTTAAATTACTTTATTCCTTTCTCCTTAGTACCCCTGCTCTCTGTGGGCATGTCCAATTGTTTCAACTTGTGCCACTGCTACTTATCGCTAGGAAACACCAGTGCCATGTGCACTATGGCACGCAGCAGGTTACCCCACGTGGCATAGTGGAGGCTGGGGCTGGCAACTGTGCTGACCCCAAAAGCCTTACCTGAGGTCCTAGAGGCCTCTAGGAGCTACAGCCATGGTGGTCTTGCAGCAAGAAACCTGGCCGGCAGCTGGAGCATGGCTCCGGCCATCCAGGCTTGGGTGGCACACACGATCTCCACATGCACCACCCCACTTTTTTCAGGGGGAGGAGCGGGTTTGACCCCAGGATCTCTTGGAGTCAAAAAAAACCCTGTGCTGCAAAGTAGCAGAATGGTGAATGCCTGCATGTGTGTTATGTGGCACCACCATCGGGTCTGCGGGAGCCACATACTACATGTCCACGCTCATCTGGACTTGCCCTGCAAGACCATTCATAGCATGTGAAGAAGTAGGCTGTAGCCTAGGAATGCTTGTGCCTCTCTGAATGAGTAGTGTCACACATTCAACCAGTAGGTGCAATTAAAATGCAAGCAAACACACATTCTAACAGTTTAGTACCTGTTAAGTGCCATACATGTTGCAAAGTTGCTCCCTTCCAGGTGAGGATTATCTATAGATGTTGTCACATGTTCACTTACAAGGGCAATCATTGGAATTCTGTGATGCACTGAAGTTCATATGTATTTAAGTTAAAATGTTAGATAATCCTTACCTGAAAGGGGACAACTTTACAGTGCCACAATGGCATTTCACACTCACTGAAGTGCATGAAAATGCACCTGATTGCATTTTAACTTCACTTAGTAAGTCTTAAATTGAATGTATGAGCCTTAATGTACTAACTTTAATAATATCAGCACCAATAAAAGGAAAATTGACATTAATGATAATCAGCTTTTTTTGGCTGATGTGGCTGATGATGTCACCAATAAATGCCACATGCATGGGTGCAGCCACAGCATGCACACAACCAGGAGAGCAGCCTGGCAGTGCAACCAGGAAAGCAGCATCCAGCCAGTCACTGTTGGAGGCAAGAGATGGAGGGGAAGGAAGGGACATGGAAGGGGCAGATCAAGGTCCCCATGGCGAGTGAGGGAGCAGGGCTGGGACTGGGGCTGGGGCAGGCACTGCCCAGCTGGGGAAGGGTGGAGCATGGAACAGAGACATGAGCGGCTCACCCAGGAATCATGGAGGGATTGTGGGGGCAGTCCCCCACCACTCTGTGCACCCCTGACAGAGCCATGGGGGGCACATACCCCCAGATCTGTATGTAGGGTGAGGGTGGGCTGCCACTGTGGGCTTGGGCCATGAGCAATGCTGGCCTCTTCCCAGTGAGGGAGCTGGTCCAGGGCTGTGCTTAGGAAAGCTGCTGGCAGTGCTGGGATGGGGAGTTATGGGGGGGTGACAGCCACCCCAAAATTTGCCATAGCCCCACAAACCCTCTCTCCCAGTGCCACTGCCATCCACCCCAAGCACAGCCCGGGCCGAGGCCCCACACCAGGATGAGGCTGATGAAGCCCCCAACCCACAGCAGCAGCTGCCATCGCCCCACATGCATGTGCTCCCCATGCCTTCCCCAGTGGAGTGCACAGTGGCAGGAGCCATCCCAACCTCCCTGTGTCCCCCAGACAAGTCACTCGTGACTCTGTCCCACACCCCAGCTGGACAGCACCTACCTCTGCCGCAGCCACAGCTCCAGCCCCACTACCTTCCTCACCATGGGTGCCTCAATCTTCCCCCTGTCCATGCTGCTTACCTCCCTACTGCCTCTTCTCTGGAACAGACTTACCAGCTGGGCACTGCTCTCCAAGCTGCTGGGTTGCATATCAGCAATTGGATTGGTATCAGCTGATATGGTTTGTTAATAAGTGGCCATCCAAATCATACCAAAAAAACTTTACCAGTGGACCCCTACTAGCAAGGGATCTTGTGTGCAGCAATTTGTACCTCCACCTTCATCTTTTTTTAAAGTGACTCTGAGTTGTTGCAATATGTTGAAGAGCAGACTTTGTGACGTCTGTCTCATGACTCTACTAGATTGTTATTCACATTACACAGCATGAATAAGAGATCACAAACTTATTGTCTGTCTGCTTTATGGTGTTACATATAATCATGTCAGATGAGAAATATGGTGGACTTGAAACAGATTAAAATGTGCACTATCCATTCCACCAAGTGTGTGTGCGCGTTTTTTACAGAACCCTCTCCCCACTTTTTTTTTAAATAAAATTTCTGCAAAACTCATAAGAAATAATTAAAGCTAGCAAACTAATGTCTCAAGCTTCCATTGCTTTTTAGTTGTCAGCAATGTATTTCAAATGTCTTTGCATATCCACAAATCTTTTGATGGCCTGAATTCTTATAAAACTAGCACTTTGTCCAATCAGTTGAGACCTTTAAAAGACCTTGTACAAATGGTAAAATTGCACTTGGTGCCTAACCCATTAGTTATGAAGGATGCCTTTTAATTAAAGTCAAAACTGTATTTGCTGATGGAACAGTGGCAAGACTTCGAGTGACAGCAAATTTTATTCCATGCAGAAATGATTCAAGTCTAGTCCCAGATGTGCCTATAAAGATAGCCAGATTGAAAAATAAGCACATGGCTTATAGAGATCCTTACTACAGCAGCTCATTAATTTTATGAATAATGGCTTTTTATCATAAGAACTGGGACTATGCGTCACAACTGTACTGGGAATTAAAGCACTGATAATAAGGTTTTTAAACATTAAAAAAAATCTCTCCTTCTGAGCATATTCACCAACTGAAACGGATGGATCAACAGATCATTAGGGCTATCAAAATGTATTCGAGTAAAATAAAACTTTCTATCATTCTCCACACCTGAGAAAATTGACCTTCTGGTCTTTAGAAGTAAAATGCAGATCCTAAATGGTAAAAGTTTTATTGAAGAGGGGAAGGGAAAGGGTTTTGGTTTGGTTTCATTTGCTTTGGCTTGGCTTGGCAGGGTTTTTGTGTCAGTGACTAAGGCCCAGATCCTATTCTACCTATTGGACATATAAGTTTACATGGCTGCATGGCCCAAAAACATGTGTGATCCAATTGAGGCAAGCCAGTCACACAGCATTCCTATTGTAGTAATAAGTTGCCAAATACCCCTCCAAACCAAATAAGGACTGAACAGGGAATAACCTGCAGGCACCACACCCAACAGAAAATGCTAGTCAGTCATATGCCTTAGGCATCTGCTTTGGCTGAAAGTTTTGTTCATCCCTCATTTTTGGATTCGAAGCCACTTGGATGAGAAGTCCTTACCTCTAGAAGAAAAGAGTAGGATATGTTTTTTCCTTAATAACCTAGTGGTTATGATACTTGCCCAGGAAGTGGGAGACTTGGCTATATTTATTCAGTTTAGTTAGCCACACTGGCTGAGAATATCCTTAATCTCCTGCCAAAACAGGGCCAATAGGAGAACAGAAATACAAGAATCATGGAGTTAGAGAGAAAGCAAACTAATGGACATCCATTTGTTAAGACCCAGAGGCCTTCAGGCCTGGGTTTTGATCTTTGTGCTTAGCTTTAGCTGTGTGCTCAGCTTGAATTGTGGTCAAGACTTGCACTTGGTGAAAAGGAGCAGATGAAAAAATACCATTCATTCTTAGCTTAAAATGAATCAGGAAGTAGCATTGTGTTCATTACATGTGTCGGGGGGGAACATGTTGTATTGCTTTTGACTAACTACACAATTGTAACTGCTAAGGTTACTGTCAGCACGCCCGTCCTGGGTACCTGGTTCTCCTGTAGCTTCCCCCCAATTCCCGCCTGCCACAACTTGATCTAAATGCAAATTTTGGGGGGAGGAAGAGTTGCTACACACAAATACCATAGTAAGGAACACGCTGGCCAGATATTAGTCCAGAGTGCTTTATTATCCTTAGCCTGTTACTCTCTCTAGGAACACCAGACAATGAGGAGTTTGCCACGTGAATCCTCGCTGACTGTTTCAGATGGTAAGGACTACTTCTTACTTTGATGATCAGCCACTAATTGCCTCATTAGCAGCTGACTGACGCCGACCACGGGATTCCCCGGCTGCAGCTCGTGCCAGTTCACAAACCACGGCTCAGTCACAGTTTCCCTTTGTTTTTTCTTTCTTTCTTTCACTTTCTGTCTCCCGGCCTCCCTTCGCTCTCCAGTGAGGGATTGGCATACTGTGCCTTCAGGGCAAGGTTGGGTGCTCCCTCGTCCTCTTTCTCTCTCTCTCCTCCTCTCCTCCTGCTCAGCGAATCCCGCCATGCTGTGTCCCCAAAGCTGCGAAGTTTTCCACGCTGCGGCTTTGTTTTTAAGACTCACTGCCGAGGCTGTCTTTCCAGGTAGGATGCAATCCGGGGGGGGACGTATCGATCCCCCAAAATCCCTTCATCATCTGGGAGGGGGTCCTGTCTCCTAGACTCTCTCTAAATTCCTCACCATCGGGCTTCTCTCCCGTTCCTCTCAATCCTTAAATGCCCGAAGGCAAAGTTGAGAAACTTCCTCCCTCTCTTTAGTTCTCTTTCCTGGGTCCTCATTGGCTGCCTGGGTTATTACGTTCCCCATTTCCTGGATGTGCTAATCTCCAGCAGCTGCTACCCCATCTTAGTAACCGAGTCGTGGCTGTGATGCTGTTACAGTTACAATGATCTTAACTTTTTTATTTAGAATTGCAACTGTTAGAGTATAATAAATTTGCTTATAGTTAAGAACAACCATGTCTTAATCTCTACACTTGTTAAAAACACCTGTAATAGCATCACTGGACGTAATACTCTGTAGCCTAGTGTGGTGAACATTCCCTAGGAGTGATGGATCCCTGGGTTCTGCACCCAATCCTGTTCATGTATTTTCCATCAACATTGTTACTAGCTATTTTGCCTTCAGAATTTCTAATCACAGATTTTTTCCTCATTCCCTACTTAAAAGAAAAGTCTTTGTCTTTCTTATATCATAAGAAGAGCCTATAGCTCACCATACACAGGAATCACACCACTTCACAGTAGTTTTAGCAACCCAGATTGAGCTTTCTGATGCAATCCTTCCTTCCTCTTTCTTCCATTTATGGGTTACAAGTATTAATATGTTACTAGTGACAGTGAAAGAACATTTTAATGTAAGATATTTGACATCTTCCCAAGAATGAATCCATTTTTCTCTCAGACCCACCAGATCCATGTTTATTCTTGCTCCTTGCTATTCTTTCTCCTCTGCTATAATCCTTGATGCTGGCCTCTCTCAGGTTTCTGTTATTAAACTGTTTTTTATGAATAAGTTATTTATTTAGCACAGTTGAGAATGTCTGCATGTGCTCACCATCAGTAACATTTTTTTCCTATATATGTTTCCCCTTTGAATGTTTTACTACCAAAACTCTTTCTCTGAAGCTAGGTTTCCTAATGACAGGATAGCTACTGATAGAATCTCAAACAGATATACATGAACTGATAAGAGTTTGATACACCCAGTCATGTTCTTATAGCTACAGTCTTCCTTAGGATACTCTGTACACTGACTATCATAAGGCCTCTACAGGTGTAGCAGTTAAAATTCTTCTAATTATTTTATGCTTTCTTTGGATTATTTGCAGACCCAGAGTTTTGAAATGGAGGGTGCAGATGGTGAGGTGCATCATCAATATAAAACACCACCTAATTTTCTTCAGTTAAAAATAAACTCAAAGGTTTACTACCATGCTAAAAGCTTAGGGCTGTACTATTTGGTTTAAGATTGAAACGAAAACAAATTTAACTTCCTTGGAATGAGTTAAAAACAATCTGGAGGTTGTAGAATAGGAGCCCCGTTACCTGGAGCAACTAACAGACAGCAGAATTGCAGAACAAAAACTATCTGGATTGGTGGAACATCAAGACCTTTACAAAAAAGAAAGGGTCGTTAACACCCATGGAATGAAGAGTTTAGAAGGGATCACAGATTACAACGAGCCATGAAGTCAAAATTCAACCCTGGTCATGACGTTATTGTGTTCAAATCCCAAGCCTTCAAAATACTTTTAGGATGCCTACAGACACTTTTAGGGTGTCCAAGCAGATTCGATTGATCATGTTCTAATTAGAATGTCTATTAATCCCTTGCACACTTCAAAATGGCCTTGGGGGTGTGTTTTATCTAAACCTCATTAACTGAGCTTTAGCTAAAGCATCCTGCAGCCATTTTGAAATACATGGGGGCTTAATACACGTGACAGCGAGCTGTTTGAATTAGAGCAGCTGTCTGGATACCACTCTAGTTAAAATGCACCCCCACACAGCCCTGAGCATGTGTATAGGCAGCCTTAGAAAGAGGTGCCTAATTTTTTCTGCTTCTCTGTGTAGGATATTCACATAGCTAGAAAGAGAAGGATTCATGGTGTGAAGTTCACAGCTCATTAAAGTCATATCAAAACCTTCACTGACTTCAGTGGAACCATTATTCTCATTGTAAATTTGGATGCAAAATGTAGGAGCAAATTGCACTAGAAATGTAGACATTTTTGAGAATTTAGCTGTAAAGAGAGTTATAGTTTTCTCTAAAAATTATGCTTCAGTTTATTCCAGCATGTGCTCCATTTTTCTACTTTATTTATTGAGGTACTGAATAAATTATCCACCCACAGTTCCCAAAGTGCAGAATATTCCTGCCAACAAAAACAACAAATATAATACCAGAATGCTTTTTTTTCTGTTCTTTTACCTAAGCTCCCCACGTATTTTATTTATAATTTGAATTTTATCCTTTACAACATAGAACTAGGCATTCGTTACATGCATATCCAAATAAAAAACTGAACATGGAACTCCCAGAAGCCTTTGTGTTAACATTTAAAATTGACAGGCGTTAGATGAAACAGAGGCTATTGGGAACTGCCTGTTCACATTCTGCTGATAGAAAGTATGAAGAAAAGTTGGATGAAAATTTTGAAAAGCTCATTTCTTTTCGTCCAAGATCAGCAGGTCAGAACTAATTTCTTTTGGTCCAAGGTCACCAGTTTTTTCCGTTTGGGCTAAAAGAGATTTTTCTTCAGATGTAGATCTGAAGAAAATGTAGATTCTTCAGATCTTTCACCTCGGTTCTGGGAAAGATCTTTGAGAAAATTCTCAAGTCCCGCATCTGTGAGGGACCAGCAGGGGACTATATGCTGAAGGGCAACCAGCATGGGTTTGTTAAGAGCAGGTCCTGTCAGACCAACCTGGTCGCCTTCTATGACCAG
>JAGPOW010000261.1:27852768-27900443 GCA_030014935.1 Caiman crocodilus
GGAGGCACACGTGTGGGAAGGGCACACGTGCGCCTGTCTCCTCTCCCCGCTGCTCCCGGCACCCAAGTGCCGGAAGCTACCTCAAACCGCCGTTACAAAAAAAATGGGGTTTCTTAATACCCAGTCAGTTATGTGCTTGTGATTGATGACCCCCCTTAACAATTTTTTCAAAAGCTTTTCCTGGGATGTCAGCATCACTGCAGCACTTGTCCTCCTGTTTTTCCTCCTCCTCCTCCTCAGGCTTTTCCATCACCTCCAGGTGACTCTGCATGGCAAGCCACTATAAAACACATCAAAGCAGCAGCAGCAGAAACCACTAGAGCCCCAGCCCAGCAACAGCCAGATTTTCCCTGCTCACCACACCTCCAGCAGCTCAGTCAGAAAGAGGGTGCTCTCTCTCTGTCATTGCTTGTTGTGGATGTTAAATTTTAAACTGCTATGAACTCTGCTTCCAGTATGATGGGAGCAGTGAAAATGGAAGGGCATGAGCACCCAGACTAAAGCAACATCATCCCCTACCCCAGTAGCTGCCTACTGCTTCTGGGATTGCCAACAAACATGCAGGGGGCCCCACTCACTCTCCTGTGGGATGCTCCATCTGCCTCAGCATCACAGCGTTCATGAGCCATGCCTGGTACATTGAGGTATATAGAAAAAACATTTAAATCTGCGTCTGTGGCCAAATCACTGATTCTCTGAATCAGCATCAAATCTTCAGATTTGGATTCAGCTGAATTGAATCAGGGACAGTGATCCAAATGAACTAATCAAATCACTGTCCATGATTCGGGCTGAAACAAAATTCAAATCTGAATCGAATAGGGCCTGTTTCACACACCCCTGATTAATAGCACATGTAGACATACCTAGTTACTGTACCTAGTTACTGCCTCTTTAATCAGCAAAGACAAGCAACAACAATGTGGTTAAGGAGGATAGTCATTCTTGCCAGATAGGCTCTCTGCTTTGTAGTCTTAAAGTGCTTAACAACTACAGCAAAAAAATTGTCTCTGTCTCATTTTTCCTTTCCTCTTTTATAAGTTCCCTTCTCTTCTAGCATGTTTCTCTTCAGTTAAGCTTTTCCTCTCCTTCCCCCAAACAGTAGCATAACTAAACAGGGATTCTTAGGGCACCAGTTCTGGGTCCTGATTTGTGGGGAGATGCAAAAATGGCAACCACTGCCCTCCCCAGTTGCCATACCACCAAGAGCAGCCAGGCTGCAGCCACTGCCCCGTACAAGACTACTACCCTAAGATACAAAACTGCCCATGCACACCTCTGTCTCCATACATTTTGTTTCCTGTCCTTTTCCCTTTTTATAGCCTTCTGCCCAGCCATTCAGCATCGTTCTGCTGCCATTACCTGTTTTCTCCCCTCCTAGCTCTCTTTACCCTTTCCATCTGTAAGTCGAAACATGCGACAGTCTCAGTAACCCGGCAGCACTATTAGAGGCTGAATATTAATTTTCCATTTCCTACAAATAAAAAAGAAGAATCTAATTTCAACATTTGTCCTCTTAAATTGTGAAAAAGTGTGTCAAATCCAACTAAAAGTTTCAAATTTTTAATTGCAACCTGTTCAGACATTTCTTTAACATTGGAAGACTGTGAAACACTAACAACCTAAAAATACCATAGGCAAAAATCTTCCTTCTGTGATTTTCATTTACACTATTTAAGTTGTAAACATTTGAAGCAATAAAAAGTAAGAAAATGGAAGTGCCACCAACTACTGTTTCATGAAGAATAAAAAAATAACACTCTGCTCTTCAAAAGTTTCCAGAGAAACTGTGCCTCCATATGAAAGTTAGGAAATAAACTGTTTATCCTAAAAAAAGATGCATGCAAATAGCTTCACTGAAGTCAGTGGAGACTCCTCAGAAGACCAGGGTCTACACACATCTAATTACAGGCTCAGGACCCAGAAAGAGCACAGCTTCTAGTCATAGTACCTAATGTATTTCAATTTCTCTGCTACAAATGATCTTTTTAAAATACAACTTTTCCCACTTTTTCAAGGTACTTAGGAATGTTGATGCTTCCACTACAAAAACCAGACCAAACTTTTCCTCCTATTTGAGACTATGAAGTATGAAATACCCCCAACATAAATAAGTAAACTGCATTCCAGAGAAGCTCTGCCACCTCTCCCTTAGTCTGATCAGTCAGTATCTAAAATATCCCACCTGGGCTCTAAATAAAGGACAGCTATTTCTTACTCCTTAAGTCATGACATGGACTTCTTTCCCCCCTGGGATTCAGATAGAAACATAAGTAATTTCCAAGGGGATAATTAGGTAACAACATTTAGACCGTAGCTTAAAATAAAGTTTAATCTAGCTACTTGCTGGAAAAGTTACTCAGTTTTTGAAGTGTAAATAGGTTCTCAGTAGCTTAAGCACTTGAAAATGGTGTTAAAAGAGAAAACAATTTTAAGTTGCTTGTACTGTACAATGGTAGCAGCAGAGCTTGGGAAATGCATTGGGGACTACATTATCATTGCAATGCAGATGCAGGACTCCTCACAGACTCATCTATCTTAACAGCTGGTATTATATTCATAAGCAAAAAAAAAATACAGTATTTAAAAATGGCAAAGAGAATTCTTTTCATTTAAAATGCCTAGCTAAAACATACACATTCATTACAAGGAGAAATAAGGTAGCAGTGTAAAGCACTTGACATAATTGCCTTCATGCAGATAGAAAGAAGCAGCTTGAGTAATTTGCTACCTTCTCTTTTTGTCACTGCTCCAAATCCAAAACTCTTATACACCATGATCTACTGTCTCCGCTTTGTAAGTACATTTTTATCTTATGTGGCTTGGAAGTCTCTCTTATGCACGTGAAGAGAAGTCTGTTTCTCTTTCATACTAACATCCTATGCCTTCCATATTCCCAGAATTCTCGAACCTCGTGTCTGAAAACTCCTTGTTGACTTCACCTTTCACTCTGACAAGTTTTGAAACTTGCCCCCATTTCTTAGGAGTCCTATATAAAATACCAGAACTCTTTGCTCTCTTGTAATCATACTGCAACAGCCAGTTTACCTGTCAGATCTTACAAATTTAGGATTTGTCTAGAAAGATACACCAGTTGAATTTACACCAGTTGGTAAATCAATGTATTTAATCTGACACAAACCCTGTTCAAGTCAGATTATTTTACCTTTGATTTAGCCTAAATAAGTAATACATTATTTCAAGTTAAACCTATATAAACTCATCTTAATCCACACAGGGATTTAACTAAATCAGTTTAACATACAATTTGATTGGGATGTAATGATGATCCTGGCAGTTTTTAGGAAACTCAGTTTTTAGGAGAGGGTCTTGCTTTTCCACTCAGAGTCATACCAATCACCAAACTGGGGGTCAGCAAGGAATATTCCTTGTAGGCAACACTGGCAACAACAGAAGGGAGTTTTGTCTTTGCACTTTTTCCTGGGATCTTATCATAACTTTCCTGTTGATGCTGTGGCAGGGCATTTGTAATGCTCTCATCTCCTCTACTATTAACTGTGGCCTGTTATAGGGTGTTCAGATGTTATGCTTTGGAGTTGTGTGTCAGGCTTTGGGGTAGCAATTTTGGAGATTCCTTGGGATAATGACTGCCTGCAAATGCAAGGGATTAAACTCAATGGCCCCGTCAGGCACATCTATACATGCAGGCATGTGCGCTTACAGCAGCTCAAATAGCAGCAGCACAAATTTGTGCCAGGGATTTTTGCCTCACTGCCCGTGCCTGAACATGCACTTTGATGTGGATCAAGTTGTGCCAGTTGGGGCAAAATAACCCTGCTCAAGTCCTCCCAGATCTGCAGCCAGGGGTACCTAAAGGCTGGGGCCAGCACCTGTGTTAACCCCAGCAATATAAAATCCTGCCCTATGCTGGCCCTAGCAATATAAAAACCTGCCCTGGTGAGCAGCTCAGGGTTACTTGCCCTCAGGCGCTTCTGGGGCCCAGGCATTTCATATCTGGGTGTAACCTGGGTACACCCAAAGGTGTGCCCTATTCTCAGCTGGACGGGATGGGTAGGCAGGAGCAGGTGCTGTGAGAGGGATGCCAGAATTTCAAGCAGATCCCTCTTTCCTCTATGGAGTTAGCTCAAGCCCAAAGTTCTTCACTATATACAATTCATTGAGTTATAATATACATAAATTTGAAACTAAATAGCATATACATATATTTACACAGTAAACATTAACCAATAACCAAGATAAAACCCTAAATAACACTATTTACCCATCACAATAAAGCAATTTCAGCAGCATCAATACAATACAAAATCATAATACAACATTTCAACTACAAAATATAAGGCATAAACATGAACAATCTTAATATCATCTATTCCTTAATATAGTCCCTGACCCATGGCAAGAGACAGTCCTCCTTCCAATGGGTTCCCTTGGAGGGGTGTGCAGGAAACACCAGGGGCCTCTCCCCTTAGGGCCTTGAGTAGGGAGGGGGCCGCTCACCCAGACCCTTCTCTGGGGTTGCCCACCCAAAATGTCTTTCCCCTGTGGGACACAAGGGCCCAATTACTTATGCTCCCTCAGGTGGCAATGGTCACGGTGCAGCTTAATGGGGTCTCCCCTGTTGAAGCACCTATCCAGGTGTCTTCCACCCTTCTGGACTCCTCCCTACCCTGTGCCCCACTCTGGGCACCGAGGGTTCAGCTCCTCTCAGTTGCTGCACCGCTGCTGCTGGCTTCTAGGTGCTGGGTCTCACGCTGCAGCATTGCTATTTTCCCACACCCTGGCTTCAGCACCAAGGACTCTTTTAGTACAGGCTGGGCCCTCCAAGCTCCAGCCAGCCATCCTCACGCAGGGTGGCTAACCCAAGTTCCCAAGGCTCAGTCCCATATGCTGCCCTGAGCACCATGGGACCTAGCCACTTGTTGGGAGATGGGGCCTGAGCAACCACACTGCAGCCCCCCAAGACCCTTGCCCTGTGCGCTGCTCCATGCACCATATGGCCCGCTGGGTCTGCCGGGGTTGCAGGTTTGAGCTGCTGCATATGGCTCCCAAAGCCTGGGCTCCGTGCACTAAACTGCACACCATGATGGGCCTCACACTGCTTCTAGGGCCAGGTCTCCCTGCACCATCCCTGTGCACCATCAACAGCCTAAGCAATCTCACACCACTCCCAAGGCTGCTCCTCTGGTGCAGGCTTCAGGAGCCTTGGGCCTATTGCTTGCTGTGGGGAGAGCTCCCCAGCTTTTTTTGGCTTCATGCTTCTTGAGTCCCTCACTGCATCTGCTCAGCCTGCTGAGCGTGCTCCCCTTTTATACTCCTCAGGGGCTCCACCCCTGAAGTTCTCTGGACCTGGCTGGTGCAGTTTCAATTCAGGTCCAGCTGCTCCTTGCCCCCTCCCTTTGGAAAAGGGCAGGACATTGCTTCCCTTGTGCTGCCTCTCTACCAATCAAATAGCAAAGAGGTTGGTGGGCAGGGTCTCTACCAATCAAACAGAAGACCCTCGATCCTAGGACTCAACCCAAGTTCCAAAAAGGAAGGCCTGCTATACGGGGATACTACACCTTGTGCCAGCAGAACTTCTGAAGCACCCCTAACCTGGAGTGGCCCCTGCTCCCTTTACCCATTGCAGCAGTCAGGCAGTGGGGGCTGCTGCCTAACTGTGACCTGCTGCCACCTACAACAGCATCCATCTCCTTGGACCTGCAGCCCTATGGCTGCACCCCTGCCAGACCCAGATGGGGTGCCCCCACTCTGCCATCTGGACAGCTATCACCCAGGAGATGTTTCCTTGAGGTGGCTTGCTTTGGACTGTCAAAGTGTGTCCTCTTGGCCCCCCTCTCAGCCACCTCATGTGCCCTCCTAATGGGTTCCCAGAGTTGACCCTGGACAGGCTCCTCTGCCCGGGTCTTTCCACTTGTCTTAGGGTCGGAAGGGACCTCAATAGATCATCGAGTCCAACCCCCTGCATAGGCAGGAAAGAGTGCTGGGTCTAGATGACCCCAGCTAGATGCCTATCTATCCTGCTCTTGAAGACCTCCAGGGTAGGGGAGAGCACCACCTCCTTTGGGAGCCCGTTTGAGACAGACACACACAGCACAGGGCAGCACAGCACTGCCTGTGCCACATTGCATGGGCCTGATCCAGTTTGGTGTGGGGCCATGCACCACATGCCATGCTGGGCTGTATTCTTCCTCCACAGGTCCCATGTGCTGTCAGGCCCATCTGGTTTCATGGAGGCATGACCCAGCCAGATGTGACATGCAGTCCCTGTGAGTGGCACTGGGCCCAGGATTTCCAGGTATCAAATTTTGCAGTGCTAGGAATGGGGTTTTTTTGTCCCCAGCATGCCTCTTGCTGCATCTCAAACTGCTTTGAGATGCAGCAAGAGGCATGTGCAGGCTCATCTGGGCATGCCCTTCCTGTCAAAATTTCCATTGTTAAACTAGTTCAACTCCCTTTGCAGGCAAGGCCTGAGGTCTGTATATCACTATTTGCAGGGTCCCATTGATTTCTTTGTACTTGCTCACAAACTGCTGCACTAATAAGTCTATTCTAATAGCCTAAGCAAGATTGGGCCTGATCAGTACTTATATAAGAGAACCTCATGAACAGTGATAATAAATACTGCAAGTAGCATTATGTTTTCAGTCATGACTAGGGTGATATTAATATAGAGCAAAGAGATTTTATGTTAGTGGTTTTTATTAAAGACAAAAGAAATAATGGTACAAGAGATGAGGCATAAAATTGAGTTGTTAAACTCTTCTAAAGCACATTATTCAAGAATAGGCATGTTTATTAATCTTCTTAACCTAGCCAAACCTTAACAATAGTGTCTGCAGTTTCAACTGGATACAGCATTTTTTTATTCCCAGTCCCAGATGGTTAGGCAAGGTAGCTTTGCACTGTTACATTGTTGTTATACCTCATTGTAGACATTTCCTCATTGTAGACATTCTTCAGCATTGGATAAAGTAAAGCCCAGGTATAAAGTTGTCAAGGTGCCATGAGGTTCTTTAAATAAAAGGAAATCTGTGGATGTAAGTCATTATTAGGGATATCTGCATCTGAAAGTAAACTTGGTTTCGCTTTGAAAATTTTTCTGAAGTGAGGCCCAGACCTTCAGCTGGTATAATTCAACAAATGTGCTTTCTTATGAACCTTACCCAGCATGGACTCCACAGGCTTTCCAAAAAGTTGTTCATAATTGTAAGTGTCCAAAATGTCCTTTCAGTTCATAGTTGCTGAATGACTTACATTAGGTTACATGGTAGTCTGCTAAAGTGGTCATAAAATGATTGTCTTGTCCATTTGTTAATTAAAAGCACTTAAATATAGAGGCATCTGACTGTCCCAGACTGAAGCTCTGGGTATCTTTGGCATAAAGGTTATTGACACAACTTTGCACCCTGAGACTGTTTATAGACTGAGATGGGGAAATATGTCTGGCACATGGCCATTTTTCCAGCACACATTTCGGATGTGCCATCAGGCACCCTGAAATTCAGGAGCAGTATAGAGATGCTACCCTGCCTTGCCCTACTTCATGTGTAGTAAGCAGGTCTCTATACCCGTGCAACATCTAAGGGAAAACAAGTCTTACTGTGGTGAGGTAGCGAATGTTGGCTGGAAGGATGATGGCTATTTGGGGTAAAAATTCAGTTTCTGTTTCTTCTGAATCCCTGACCATGTCATGTGTACAGTAGGACTTGGAAAATATTCCAGTGTAGCCCCCAATGAACATGGGTTTGTGTTTTGTTCTTTGCATTTCACACAGCTATACTTGCCATGTCCAAGGAGAAAGGTCTTTCTTTTGAAGCATTAATAATAAAAAATGTAGTTGCCTCATCAAGGGCTAATTGATATTACATCAGACAAGTTGCTATGTGTATCTTCACATGTTTGTATACATCTCCTATGGCAAAAGCAGTAATGAAGTATTACTTCAGTAGAGTAAAGCCCTACAATGCCCAAACTAATAGATAACATTATGTTTCCCAGTTTTCACCAAAAATCTTTCCCTCTTCCAGTTCTAATCCTCCATCAGATAATATGCCAACTGGCACCACAGGCCCTAGAACAATGACTAGGAGCAGCTCTGACAGCTTTTTTGTTTTTCTGAATATAGTTTTAAATTATTAGCATTCAAGCTGACATGTCAGTAGCAGTGGAGGGGGTAGTATTTGAGCAAAAGCCACAGGGATAGGTACTTACTACTGAAAACAACACAGCAAAATGATGAATACCTTGTTTTTACAAATTGATTTTTTTTTTAACAAGCATTTACTTCTCATCATTCTCCAATAATAAATAAATAGATTTATTAACACAAGCTGTTAGTACGGTACAAGCAGTTAGTATAATATGAGTTGTGAGTATAACGTGCCATTTATCAGGAAAAATAAGTGAACAGGATCACATACTATTCACGTTTCTAATACTGCTGCTACTTTCATGTTGTACTGAATATAATATGAAAGATATACAGACAATAAATGCTAAGAGGTCTTTAACAATGTGTTAGCAATTTTTCTAACATAGTTTCAAATTACCTTGGGATCCAAAATTCACAATGGAGAAAGAATTGAATGTCAGTACTTTCAAGACAAAAAAAAGTAACTGGCCATATTCATTCAGCAGATGTATGCTTAACTTGCCCCAGCCGTAAACCAAAGTTAATGTTACTCCCTTTTGCTATCTATTAATATTGGACAGCAATTTCCTTTAGATCAGGTATGGCCAGATTTAAGGTTTATCCCAGCAAAAATCCAGACTCAATTGGCCTTAATGGATTTACATTTAAGAAAGCAAACTAGTCATTTTTTCTGCTACCTGTTACAAATGTACAATGTTAAAGAAACATTTCCTAGCAGAATTTTTCTAGTATGTAAAAGTATTTTAAAAATACAGTTTAAATAACTCTAACTACATTTCCATGAACAGGAGTCAAGGAAAATATCCAAGACCCTACTATGATACAGACAATCATTATATTGGGTGGTGGAAAGGGAGGAAATTGTATTTTAATCCCTTAAGTCTGGCTCCAGGTTTCTGGCCAGCCATACATTCCTAATTAATTTGAATATTGATCACCTTTATCTTGTTGTGATCCTATGATCCCTGCTGACTTCCTGCCCCTGGGCAGGGGGTTGGATTCGATGATCCTCTGGGGTCTCTTCCAGCCCTAAAGTCTATGAAAGCTATGAAATCGATAAAACCTTCCACTCTCTAGGATATTGAGCATGCTGGCATACTGTTTTATACCATTGTGAAGAAGCTATAATGTGTGGGCCAGAGCTACTTCATCCGATTAAGTCAATAGAGGTATGTGGTTGGCATACCTATAATCAGCACACTTTGCATCTGCATCACTCAAGGACATCTTTTTCTAATGAACAGTTTTATGTAAGCTTATTTTATATCACATCAGCATAAAAAAGAGAGTAACTTCCCTGATACCTCTGATTAAATGTAATTGTGTCTGAAAAAGAGGTGTAGCACTTACCCCAGCTAAAATAGCCTGAATGTTCTACCATGAACCTCTGACAAATGAAGTGCTCAAAAGTCTGAATTAAACTACTTTTGCAATTTAAATTTCAAATTATGAAAATGCTGAGTTACATTGCTGGACTCTACCTGGATTAGCTAACAAAAGACAAATGCAAAGAATGGAAATGGCACAGATCAGAATGTCCTGGCAGGCAGTGCATTTGAAAGAGCCATAATGACTGTATAAACTCAGCAGTTTTACAACTGATAGTGGAGAAGCTGGACAAAAATCTCTAGAGGTATGCAATTTATTTGCATAGACATAGCAAATTTAGGATGAAGAGTTCCGTTAATGGAGGGTAGGTATTTGCTTAGAAAGTTGAAATTACTTTAGTCCTATGGGTAAAACAAAAAGAAGAAAAATCCAACCGTTGTCCAGCTGCCTTTAGCAATGACAAGGCCTGAGCAACTACTGAGGAAATGGATCAAGCAAGACTTGCTTAAGAATACAGATGTCTTAGCAAGACTATTTGGAGAACAGATTTCTTTTCAGATCTTCTGCTGGAAAATGTAAATTTCCAAATCATTTAAGAAATGAGAGTGCAAAATCTCACCATGCTGTGAAGACAAATGCTATTGCTGGCAGAAAAACAAAAGAGCTGTAATCAGCTTTGGTTTCACAAGAAAATAGTCATAAAGACCTGAATAGCTGGCTTGCCAAGTTCTTTTCTGTATTCATCATAAATTCAGCTTTCTTAGCTCACTAAGTAGAGGGAAGTAATAATTCCAGTCCCTTTACTAGAAGCTATTATTTCTAAGCTGAGATCACAACTCTAAAAAAGTGCAAATAAGCCCCTAATTTATAGTGTGTTTTTATCACTAAAATCACTATGGATAGAAAATTAGGATAGGAGATGTAACTGAGAAGTTATGTTAAGTATTCCAGTCAAAATTATTTGTACTATTATTATTCATTGTTGTAAGTATACCAGTGATTATTATTTGATGGACTTCCGATCCAGGAAATAATACATTCTATGTAGGCCTATTGTATTATTCAGTATTTTTCCTTGTAGTTTGATCCTGAAAAAATGTACCTGCTGGCAACTTTAAGCAGGCAAATAGTCCCAGTGAACCCAATAATATTTGTGTAAGTATGATTTCTTGGTAAGGTATTTACTCTTATTTTTCTTGTATTTCAGATTGTTGAAAGACCAGAGATGTATAACAACAGCTATAGTAGAGAAAGTAAACTTTTACAATGTGCTTTCTTAGCTATTATTATTAAATGTTTTGGCAGCTAATTATAGGAAGTAGATATCTGATCCTATATCAGACCTAGATCCTTGGGATAAACAGACATCGAGTACATGGGTCTCACTTCAGGATTAGTCTTTACAGTCTTACCTCAGGAAACCAGTTAAGAATGTGCCCTAACTTTAAGCATGTGCTTAAAACTTGTTCAGTATCAAAATTAACCCCAAATTTAAGTGCTGTGTTAATTAGGGATGTAATTTTGATTCAGTATATGTTTTTGTCCTGTGAAAAGGATCTTGCCAAAGTAGGCGAGCTTTCATGCCTGAAGGTTAACACCTAAATGCATATCAAAGAAACAGAGGTAGATTTTAATAGAAAAGACTTTTTCGAGGGAAAATATCTTGGCCTAGATTAGGAATCAGCAACAGTTTAGGATCAGCAGGCTGAAATAATACAGCTTGGAAGAAGGCAGAACAGTGCTTCTGACCTGACCACTGCTGTCATGTGTGCAGACTGCTAGAGACAACCCGGGAACCATAGATTGCCAATCCCTGGCATAGATCACAAAAATAAGGTGAGATGAAGCAGAATTGTAGCTCCATCTAAGATATGCACATCTTCTACCAAGCAGCTTCAAGTTACAATTCTTCTCCTGAACTGCTACAAGTTCTGTTCGGCTTCTGATTAGCACTTACATGTATCATTGTAGCATATAGCAGCCCTAGTCATAGACCAGACCCTGTGTTAGGCAGTGGACAGACACAGAGCAAAAAAATGTTCTTGCCCTGAAGAAAAATACAAGTATAGAGCAAGAGATAGAGAAGCAAAGTAGGTCAACCTAATAGTAGTCTGAGTGAACCAACAGCCTAAATATTGCATTATTTTTTATAGATATCAGTGGTGGTTTGTGCTCAGAGCATAATCTTGTTGATTCTATCAATATAAATAATATTATTTTACATGTGTAATGTAGGCAACATCAGTCTCTATTGTTTAAAAAGGGAAAATGGGATTTGTCTTTTCTTCTTCCTTGAGTATGTACAGAATACAGGTGCTATAGGCCAGATTTTCAAATAAGTGTTTGCATTTGTATGCATGCAGTTGCACATTTTAATTTATTCATGCAGATACTCAATGCACAGATTAATTAGTTGCACACAATGTGCCTTTGAATGCATTACCTTACAATTTTATACATATTTTCCTATGCCAAAGTACATGTTAATTTTATGAAGCTTTTGGAATGTAAACTAAATAGTTTGAGGTTTATCAGTTGACTATTCTTCAATGTAAGAGCCAAATTTGGTTTTCCATAATGTCTATGTCAATCTGGTTTATACTTCTGTAAGTAAAATAATCTGGTTTCAAAAATCTAAATAAAAATCCAGAAAAAGCCATTGTCACTCACCTTAAAGTATTATGCAAGGTACTGAAACAACAAATTAATGTTCTGCTCTCTCTCTCTCTCACTCTCTCTCGCTTTCTCCCCCTCTGTGTATAATAGGCTAAGCACAATGGCATTGTAATAAGGATGGAGACATGTGATATCCTGAACTAAGTTTCCCTTACTTTTGTCAATGTGATAGATACACAGTGGATGCATCAACACAGGTGCTTTAATGTGCAGTAGCCTACTTTACTGCACATTAAAGCGTCACATCAAAAACTGTGCTAATACACTAATGCACATTTAAAAATTGGCTACTGCATATTAAGTGTCACTAAAAAAGCAGACAATGTTCTTTGAGTAAATCTGATATCTTTTTTTAGACCAACTCATATATTTGGAAAAATTATTCTTAGCAGGCTTTCAGATATAAATACTCCTCATCAGGCATCTACTTTTGCTATTGCTATTGCATTTATTTAGTACCTTACGTTAGAGGTACTAAATTTAATGGGCAGTAGTACAACTGCATTAATGAAAGTATAGACATTCCCAGTTTTACTTTAATATAGATTTTTTTCTTTAATCCCACTGCATACCATCACCCAGCAGTATACACAAAAGAAAAAATCCATTATTTTACTTATTTCACCCCACCCGTTTAGTAGGTAAATATTATAAATGATATTCATAAAAAGTTGTAGGCAGGTAAGAGTTTCATAGCACATTACTGAAATACATATGCCAATAAAAAAAAAGGAGCAAATCAGGGAGGGGATAAGAATTGCAGTTATGCTAAATCAAACTATTGTGAAATCACTTCAAGAAGCACATTTAAATAAAGGAAAAGGCAAAAAGTCTCAAGGAAGTAAATAAACCAAAATGCTTCCTTCTTTGCTAATAGCTTAATGCTGGAATATCTCCTGTTTCCCTGTCCGGCTGAAGAAGGTAGGAATAAAATGAATTCAAGGCAACTGAGATTGTCCTGTGAAACAACTACTGATCAGACAAAACATCAAAGGGAAACTATCAGGAAGAATAACTGGGTCAAAAGGAGACTGTGGCCATTGATCCACAAGAACTCTGCAGACTGTACCAGGTTATGCAGACTGAGAGGATGTTTTCAGTCCCAAGGGAGGAGTATCCATTCACTAGCAGCTATGTAACAGCATGTTAGGACCGGCCCCTTGTAGCTACCATTTTCCTGAAGGTTGAGGCTGAGACTACCCCATGCAGTTACTGCTTACAACAAGGGTGTCCAATTCACATCATTCCCCAGGGCTGGTCTGGACTGCAGGGCCTCCTGTGGGCCACATCCAGCTGGAGACATGGGCTGGCTGCTGCCCACAACACATTGCAGTGGCAGATCCAACTCCAGCCCCAGCCAAGCCACGCAGTGGCTCTGGCTGTGACTCCAGCTGTGGCTTGGACCTGGGGCATGCAGTGGCTCTGGCCCAGGACATGAAGGAGGGGTGCACACACTAGCTCAGGCTCTAGCTGTGAATGCACTGGTGGCTCCAGCTGTGGCCTGGAGTACGTGGCAGCTATGGCTCCCGCTCCAGCGTAGGCTATATGCTGGCACCAGAGCCGAGCCCAAGGCAGTGGTAAGGCCACTGGCAGACAAGGTAGGGCAAGCACAATCTGGCCAAGTCCTCCTGCTGATGAAATTTATGTCACCAAGGGCAGGATAGAGTGATTCTGAGCCAGATCTGGCCCATGGGACATATGTTTGAAGCCCTTGATTTATGAAAACTGGGTTCAAATTGAGTTCAAAAGAATGATAGCCCTTAATTGATGATATCCTATCATGAGGTCAAGGATTTTATTTACTAGTAGACTGAGCATCAGGCAGGCAAGGAAGTGCTATAAAGGGATTAAAGTGATGGGCTCTCCTGCCTGATACACTTTGGAATTCAGCTGAAGGAGTAGAAGAAATAGATGGTCCTGTGCAAGGATTACACATGCCAAAGAAAAATGCAAAAATGCAGTGTCCCCACTGAGAGGGGATACATATGTAAGACGTGCCTCCCAATCAAAGGACAACCAGTCCATGAAACCCTTTTAAACCCACCAATAGAAAAAAGATCATAGGTCAGAGACAAACTTCACTGAAATCAATAGAAATCTTTCCAGTGATTATGGTGGACTGTGCATCAGTCCCCCTCGTGCTTGGCTGCATAGTGATGAGACAACCTTGGTAGACAGATAGACCTCTCCCCTAAAGCACTTTGGCAATAGGACAGACAGGTACCCCATCTGTCCTCTCTTGCTCCCAAGAAATCCTTTACCAACTATCTAGTGTGCGTGTGTGTGTATCCGTGCACACATGAGTGTGTGTGTGTGCAGGGGGGGGTTTACTTTCCAGCCTCCAAGTTAGAGGGCAGAATTGGGCAGGGCTGCACACAGGGGTAGCCCTCTCTCCTCCCCCTTGCCCACTCTGATACCTTCCCTACAGGGTTTGGTCAGTTCTGTGGAGCAACAGTAGGTGGTGGTAGTGAGGGGAGGTTTTGATACTGCTGAAGGAAGAGGTCATCTTGTTTTTTGCCAGACACCCATGTTGACTGGCCAAAAACCCTTGTTTTCAGTGGTAAAAAATGGAGTGACATCTCTCCCCAGCAGCAACAAACTCCAGCTGTTCTTCCTGCACTGTTGCACTTTCCTACCTGACAGAAGTGCACCTCCCTTGACTTACTCATGTAAGTTCCCATGCCAGTGCTGGGGCTGGAGCTGGGAAAAGCAGGAGAAGGGGGAGCGGGAGACAGGAGGGCAAGGCACTCACCCCCTCCATTCTGACACTCCCCTGCCTTAGGCAGCTGCCTGCACTCACCGCCTGCTCGCTCACCCTAGTACTGTGCAGGGTAGCTTTCTTTTTCCTTTTAACACTTTCCTTTCCAACATTTAGATTCTTTTGATTAAAAAAAAGAAGCAAATAAAAAAATGGTCAAAGGTTATCCTACAAGGCACAATGATTATTTGAACCAGTTCAAAAGATAGAAAAATATTGGCTAATATTTGTTAAGGGAAATCATCCTAGATCTTGCTATTAAGAGGCACAAATAACATGTGAAGGTCCTTTTTATAGTAAAATGATTGCTTTGTTTACAAATATATAAAATTAACCTAAAAACTACTGTACATGATTGTGTGTGTATTTATATGATTTTACTGCTATTCATATAAATAGATGCACAAAAAGTCTTGATCCTGAAAATTGCTTCCTTTTCCACTGCTTCCCTTATTCCAGTCTCAATGTGGATATTCAACTTCTCCTGTCAAGGTTCAGGGTCAAAATGAGTGTTAAACAGTAGGAACACACAATGCTCTGCTGGTTCCTGTTAACCTGGAAAACTGCTGAGGGGTTTTTGCTTCCAAAGGCTTTCAAAAAACAACTGAATGATATCTCATTTATAAGTTTATCGGCAAGGACTTGTACTATTAAACTATAGATAATATAAATGATATCCATCCCCATGATTTAAAATTAATTCTAAGTACAGTACTTCACTGTCCAGTGTCCCTAGTGGAATTTGAATTGAAAGGGGTATTGGTTAGTACCACTGCAAGCCAAAAAAGGAAAGAGAAAATACATAAAGAACATATTGAACCAATTTAGAACTGGCTGGATGACAGATCACAAAGAGCAGTTGTTAATGAGGACTTATCATCAAATGCTGTTTTTCTAGTGGTGTTTCCTACTGTTCAGTTCTCGGCCTAATGCTATTCAATTTTTTACCAATGATCTGGAACTAAATATAAAATCACTGCTGATAAATTTTGCAGATGATACGAAGAATGCCAGAGTGATAAATAACGATGAGGACTGGGCGCTAATAAAATGAGATCTAAGTCACTTGTTAAGCTGAGTTCCTTGAAGAAAAAAATGTTTTAATACAGCCAAAAAGCAAGGTTGTACAACTGAGAGCAAGGAACCTTGGCCCTTGCAAGAAAATGGAGGACAGTATCCTGAGTAGAAAAAACTCTTAGAGAATTTGGAGATTGTAACCACCAGTACAATGCTGTGACACAAAGCTGATAGCGAAGTAGCAGAAGTAGAGTCAATTTTACATCTGTGTAGGGTATTGGTGAGACTAATACTACAATTCTGTTGTCCATGTATAAGAAGAATGAAGAAAAGTTCAAGAAAGTGCAGAAAAGAACCATAAAAATAATTTGAGGTCTGGAGACAATGCTTCACAGTGACATATTTAAGAGCTTAATTGGTTTGTCTTATCAAAAAAAATTGTGATGACTTGATTGCTGTAAATTGTTTTTCAGAGCAAAAATACCGTATTCTAAAGGGTTTTTTACTCTAGCTGAAAACAAGCTAACAAGAGCTGATGTCTGGAAGCTGAAGGTAAATGAAAAAATAAAATCTGGCACAAGTTTCTTAACAGTGAGAGTTATTAAAACAAGTTATCATGAAAAGTGATGGATTCTTCTTCTCTGATATCTTTCAGGATTGAGTACTTTTCAGAAAGTCCAGACTTTAGTCAAACAAGGTATTGTGCTCTGTGTTATAAGGGAGATCATATTAGAAGTTCTATGGCCCTTATGGTTAGGACTATTTAGAAAAGAAGAGGTGTAATGGGGTTTCCCTTGGTATTTGTCAAGATACTTACTTACAGTTTATGATTGCTCTGCCAGGTTCAGGCTCATCCAGGAGCTGAGATGAGTGGGGACAGGCGGAGCCCAGGCACAGAGGGACAGGCAGAGTATGGTACAGCCCTGGGAATAGAACTCCTTTGCTCACCCCTGCCCTATTCCCTCTCACTTCCTCCCTCCCTCACCACCTGGGAATGTATCCTTATCTGTTAGGGCTGTCCAAAGCTTCGGTGGCTGATTCGGTGGCTGAATCTCCAAATCCGAATTGACCGAATCAAATCAGGACAGTGATTCAAATCACCAAATTGAATCATTGTCCCTCGAATTGGCCAAATCCGAATCAAATACTTGCTGGTTTGCACTGGCGTAGTAGACATGCCCAGTGTCAGGTAGCTCACTCCACTTCAGAATAAATATATCTATCTATCTATTGGTTTGCCAACTGTATGTTATCTTGTAACGTGCATAATTTAAATGTAATAACAAAGTATTGGCCTGGAACTGAAATAACTTGAGTCATGTTAATGAGCTGTAAAAAGTCGTCTCTGTAATATGGAATGCTGGTTATTTAATTGTACACATAAAGCTACCCAGATGTAATTAGAATCTGTTTATTACTAATAGAATTCATGCTGGCAAAACATAATGGGAAATGGAGGAAGATCTTGGTTAATGTATTATATGCATAAACACTGTATTTACTGTATCTGTGTAGATTATTTAGAGCTATAGAAATAAGCCAGAATGAAAACTTAGCCAAACAAATTGATTTTACACCAGCATTCAACAGACAACTAAAAGTAAGAAGTGTGTCTTTGAATAGGCAAAGGCTAACAATACAATAATTCTAATCTTGCAACAAAATTAGTTTCAATTTGTAAGAATCCTCTAGAGTAGTGGAGTATCATCTGCGGATCAGAGCACATCCACCTCTCAAAGATCAATAATGCCACACGCATACAAATAAATATTTATGCAAACAATATCTTTGAAACTTCAAGATTTCATCTCAGATTCCCACTATGGGATATTGGATACCAATAATTACTTTGTTTCCATCTCTTGATACAGTATTAATTGAAATAAATATAATGTTGGAAAGACAAGCTTAAAAAAAGGAAGGTTCATTTTTGCTTTTTTTTACCTTTCATTTCTATGTAGCAATTACTTGCTCAGAAATAAGATTTCCCATATGTGTCCATCTTTCACTAATGCAATGGGGACATTTTTTTTTTAAACCATAATATGAAATTTACAGGTGTGGAATTCTTTTAATCAAAAATAGATTAATCCAAGTTTGGCATTATAAGGCTATTAAAATATCATATTAAGGTTTTTTATCTTTTGAACATACCATGTTACTTCTCATGATGCTTTCTAGAAATCTAATTTTACATCAATTAATGTATACATTTAAACAAAAATCAGGAGATCTGATGGGCATACCCTCTTAGTGTACTGCACATAAAGGGATTCAGATAATTTTATAGATCACTTCCTGACTTTCAAGAGCTTATATTTCACCTATTGGTATCATTGCCTTACAGCATTCTGAAGTCCAAACCCAGGCTTTTCCCTCCCTTCTTCTTACATATCAGCTTGCACAGCTGACTTGATATATAACCCCTTTTCCCTATACTGCACTCCCACCTAGCCCCACTAATGATTACTAGCAGTTAGGCGCATATACTTGAGGATCTTGGACTGTCATCCCACTTTTTCCTATAAATTGCATGTTAAAAGTACTATCTAGCCCTTAATCTATTTTCATTTCAATACAATCCCATTTTTTTCCCTGAATTTTCACCATTCTCCTGACTGACTAATGACAGGAAATAATCCATCTTTGTTCTACATATTACAAACTATACCTTCCTACAACTCACTTGTGCTCTCTCTAAGCATACCCATGTCTTTAACACCTCATAGAGTGCTTTACAATGCATGGTGAACATAACAAGCATCCCATTTGTCTTTGCCAGCCTCCTCAACCATTTCGAAGAGTCTGAAAATTAAAATGAACAGGAGGAGAATGTAGTGAATTATACTGAGGATTCAAACAATTGCCAAATTCTCAGGTCTCGTGTGACTGGTTTTGCATTTCTAGAAACAACTTTGAGATTTGCAGAAGCAGTATTTTTTCAGCTAAGTACACACCTGTTTTTCAGTATAAAAAACCTGTTGCCTCCCATGGGCATTTTTAACAGCTGCATTGAATAAAATTATTTTCATCATCCATAGCAAGCAAAAAAATCATCATCCAGGCATCCCGCTACTTCTTCCTTCAAAGCAGAAATTAAACATGACATTTATATATGATATTGTAATTGATACTATTAATTGTGATTGTTTTGTATTATATTTCTCAACCTCTCCTTCACACTTTGAATATGAGTGCCAAATCCTGCCTGCCCTAGGGAAAATAAGGTTGCTAGCAGATGCTCCAAAAATCCTGGCCAGAGCAATACAGGGTGTGGCTACACATGCATTTACTGTGGCACCAGTGTACTCATGAGTAAATTAATCATGAGTAAATGGTACCGGGCAGGTATCTACATGTGCAAAGAAGTGGGAGCAGATTTGCTGCCAATCTACTCCTGCTTCCTGGGGCCCTGCAATAGAGCCCTGCTGCCACTGGGGCCCTGCTGCCACTCAGCCCTCTTCAAAAGGCAGCCCTGCTTGCTGCTTTCTGGTCAGCCACTTCCCTGGCCAGGAGCAGAAGGTGCAGCACAGGAACAGCACTTGGCAGCACTCTCCCCACTGACTCTGCCTCCCTGCATCATGGCTGCTCCAGCCCCTGCCTCTGCCCCTGGCAGCAACAATCAGTGCCTCACACTCCTGCCGGCCATCATGCTGGTCCTCCTGGCCCATTGTGCTGATCTGGCTGGCCCATGGCTGCCTTGCCCCTTTCAGCACCCACGCAATTGACCACCTGCCTGCCTGCCATGCAGCATTCCTGGGCTGCCTCCACGCACCTGCCACCTTGACCCCGTCTGCCTGGTTGAACCCCTGTAGGGATGCCAACAACAGGCTCCAGGATGCCACCACTGGGGCCATCATTGCCTTACTGGCCCTCCAGCCCCACCACCTCTGGGCCCACCGAGCCAGCTGGGACTAGTGGTGGCACATCATCCAGCACAGCTGGGATGACAAGCAGTTGCTGAAGACCTTCAGAATGACCCAGGCCACCTTCCAGGATCTCCTGAGCAGCCAGACACCAGTATGCAGTCACTCCTTCCCACAAACACCTGGCTAGCCCTCATCTGCTCAAGCTGGCCACACCCACCAGCCTGAGATATGTTAGCCACCTGTTTGGTATTGGCAAGATCCCTGCCAGGGAGACCATTCTGGAGATGTGTGGTTCCTTCCAGGACATGCTGGGGGACAGTATTCCATGTGCATGACCCCCGGGGGGGGGCCATGCCCTGGGGTTCCCCCAGTGCACTGCGGCTCTGGATGAGACCCACATCCCTGTCATCTACCTGCCCCATGGAGACTGCCCCTATCACAGCCGAAGGGGCTTTGATTCCATGGTGCTCTAAGCCATCATGGGCCACTGAAGGACCTTCACATACATGATCATCAGCTGGGCAGGTAGTACTCACAACACCCATGAACTCCAACCTGCTGGGCCTGGTGGAGAGTGGGCACTTTGTGCTGGGGAGTGCCAGACCTACAGTTGGTTTCACTGGAGACCCCGCCTACACACCCCACCCTGGCTCATGTAGCCCTATATGGGCTATCTGGACTCCTGTCACTTTAACCGCTGCCTGGGCCAGACTCACATCCTGGTGGAGTGTGCCTTCAGCCACCTCAAGGGATGCTGGCATGCCCTCACCTCCTGCTTCGTGTTCACCAAGGTCAACCTCCCCTAGGTAATCATCACAGCCTGTGTGCTGCATAAAATCTATAAGGACCAGAGGAAGCTCTTCCATGAGGCCTGGGTGGAGGAGGCATGGCATGTGGAGGATGCCCACATGCTTCACAGCATCACCTGCGGTGGCAGTGGCAGCAGTAGCCTTCCCCACACCCCCAGTGAGGCCCTAGGAGTGCTGCACACCTGCCAGCAAGGGCCAGGGCACTGGATGTGGGAGGCACTGGCTACCTCCTCCAGCACTCCCCACTTTAGCCCACCTGCACTGCCATCCATGGACCACCTGTCATCTCAGCACAGGATAGGGCCAAGGGGTCCAGTGGCCATATGCCTAAGGAATGTTTCATGAGGAAATGGACTCACCCAGATGGAACACTCAGCAGAGGTTACCCGATTCTTTCCTGCCATGTCTTTGTGCTGAATATTTATCAGTCGGGGGGTTGGTTTATCTGCTTCATGTTCAACCTGGATGCACTGGGTCTGCTTCTTTGGGGCTCCTGCCTCCCCTGATACCCTGTCCAAGCACCACACAGCTTTTAAGGCATCAGTTAAGTCCACCAGCTCTCAATGGGCATTTTCCCGGGCCTGACTCAAAAGTATGATGGCTAAGCTGACCTCCAGAAGTCACTCTGCCAGAGCTTGGTAAATGAAAGGGCAACAAAGAACAAAACAAACGAAGGAAGCTGGAACTCAGGTAATTCTCTTTGCCACAAGGGCCGCTAGAGCCACTGACTCCAGCCTTTACCAGCAAAGTAAGTCCCTTCTGAGGGCTGTGGGCAATTCCTCCAAGGTCCAGCCCTATCTGATAAAAGAAACTAAAGAAAATTACAGGAAATTCCTCAGTCAGTTTTGCCTAAAAACTTGGGTGTTTGTGTCGACCTTAGACATACTGGAGTTGGTCCACAGTGCTCCTGCTGGGTCTGTCAAGCTTCACCAGTGAGGCAAGCCCTCCTACCAGCCCTCATTGATTTGTCTCCATTCTCAAGTAATGGACTAGATCTCTCCATCAGTGCCCTTTGTCCCAGGGCTGTTGCTGGCTTTACGCATTTCCAGAGTGGCTAGAACCCAGTCTAACAGGATTCTCACAGTTCAAAATGAAAATAAATTAGAATTGAAATGAAACATTGTTGTCCATGCATCACCAGCTCTTTCACACGTCTCTTCCTTGTAGCATGGCTTTCTGCTAGATCTTCCTGCAGCTTTCACTACTCTCAGCTCAGTGGCAGAGTCTGTGATTATTGGAGCTTCTCTGAGATCCTGGGCTGAGGATCGACCCTCTTCCCATCTCCCGAAATTTTGTCTCTGGTATCTCCGTGCTTTCGGTGGTGCGCTCTCTTCCTCCATCCACCCTCTCTTCCTTCTGGTGCTGGCAGCAGACCAGAAATACCAAAATGACCATAGGGAGGACCAATCCAGAAGGAGTGGTATCTAGTAAAGTGGGGCTTCTGGGGCAGTTTCCTGCCCATTATTGCTGCCATCTTCAGCAAGGCAGGTGGGTCTCTTCCCTCCCCTGCTGGGTCTTGTGAGAGGCGTTTCTCACCTCTTCACACTGCACCCCCCCCTGCCCACCCCAGCACCATGCTCGCTGCAGACACATCTCAGAAGAACAAGTTTTTATTCCCCTTACATCAACCAGAATCCTCCTTCTCCCCAACAGAGCCCCTCCACCACCCAACCCATCCATTAACAGTAAAAAAACCCTTCTTACCTAAGAAAACTATGTACAGTGTCCTTTGTATGCTATCCTGGGGTGAGGAGTCATGGGGTAGGGGCACCTAGGGGGCATAGCCCAGGGAAAGGTGGCCAGCACCCACCTCTGGATGTTCCCCATGTGGCCAGGGATGGCATGGCTGGTGGATCTGTGCATTTGTGACTGTCAGCAATGGCATGTGGCTCTAAGTGGTGTATTCAGATGGTGGTATGTAGTGGGTGGATGCCTGGCCAGGGCCCCCTTCCCAGGAAAGAGCTAATGCTACTGAGAGCTGGTGATATCATGGCTGGTTGTAGCTCATGGTGACAGCTGGGGCTGCAGAGCTGATGCAGCAGACAGTGGCATGGGTGTCCTGAGCTGCTGGTGTAGGGTGCAGTGTAGGTTCGGCTGCTGGATGCTTGAGGGGCCCTCCCTCAGTGACATGTCACCGTGGGTGCCAGGCCAGGGTGGTAGCTGTACAGAACATGGCTGTGGACTGTGATATGAGGGTGACTGTCAGTTGCTGCATAAAAGGCATGGACTTACAGGCACTCCCTGACTGACAGTTGTGGTCAGTGATGGCAACTCACAGTGCCTGCAAGGCCTTGACATTTATGTAGCACTGCTGTGTTGACTGGTTGTGCTTGTGCTCATACATCCTGCCTGACAGGCCCTCAAAGATGTGGGTTTGCAGCACCCACCCAGCTCGAACTGGTGCTCCACCTCTGCCTTGCTCCACAGCACTATGAGGTCACAAGTCTCCTCCTGTGACTGGTGGGGACCCAGGTAGCAGGCACAGATGTGGGCAATGGCGTCAGCAATAATGAGGTCATTGTGGGTCCTGCGCCAGCTCACTGGGCCTCCATGTGGCTGTATCTCTGCATTGTTGGGCCTGGACAGCTCCCTGCAGAAGCCACTGCAGAGGCCCAGCAAAGGACTGACAGCCACGTTGCAGAGGCAATACCCTGCAGCACCTGCAAACTCAGACCAGGCTGCTGAGGGTGGGCTGTGGGCAGCTGGAGTTGGCCCCAGCAGCCAGAAGCTGCCTGCAGCTGGGCCTGGTGGGTAGCATGCCTGGCTGGAACCTGTAGCAGCCTGCAGACCTGGACAGCGCTCGCCTGACAGCTGCATAGAACTGCGGTGCCAGGCATCAGCATCAGGGTGCGGGTGGGCTGGAGCAGCTGGTCTGCAGCATTTGCAGATATCAAATTTATTAGCAATTAAGGTGGTTTTAAAGCACAGTAAGTGTGCACACGTGTAGGCACATGCACTTACTGTGCAGTGAACTACGCTACTGCACAGTTAAGCATCTTGTGTAGGTGCACCCACAGGCTTCCCTGTACAAAGCAAAGCAGTACTAATTGCAGACCAGCATGGGGTATAAAGGGCCTATAATGGACAGCCAGCATTATAATGTTAAGGTACAGGCTGTCTCTAGCACTTTCTGAACTACTAGGAAGAGATTCTGCCCTAGTGTTTGGGCAGAGGGATGAGTTCTTTACACTGACCCTCCTCTTCCTCTTTTTATATTACCTCATGATCTAGCTATAAAGCAGTTCTGGCTGGGGCTTTTTTTCAAAATACTTTTTTTGACATGTAATGTAAATAATAACTTGCACAAAATTCCAGTTTTGATGACAGTTTTTTTTCCATTTTCTATCAAGAAAATCTAACTAGACCAGTTCAATCTAAATACAAATATTTCAATTTGTTGAACTAACCAGAAAATGTTGGTATGAGTCAATTCAGTATTAAACTTTCTTTCTCTGTGGTACTTCATTGCCTCATAGGAGTTTCAATTTGCACATCTTGTGACCTCAGTTTAACTACACCTTCTACAATGCCCTATACACAGCTCTGTTTGGTGCTAGTATGTACCACATTAGAAACCTGAACCCTCATTGGGATCTTTAAGTGCTACTACAATACAAATGATAAGTAACATTAATATTATTTCATGCAAATGTATGCCAATATTGTATCACCTGGTAGTCAGATGGTTGTTTTATCAGCAATTTCACCAAGGACTATCTACACACAGCTAAAATCTAGTTGTAAATTATGGAAATCAAATTACCAGATCAACAAATATTAGCAACTTGGAAAATGTGAGCATTTCAAAGCATAAGTCAATGTGAAAGGAGACATTAATTTAGCAGCATTGATCATACCAAAAATGTAAATTTTTCACAGGTGCCTTGAGAATGATCAGTGCCATACTCTGTAAGACATGACACAAATGTCAGAAGAATGACCCAACTAGTAATGTTTTATTTAATAAGGGGCCGAATTAGTACTTATATGATGACAAGAATCAGTTTTGTTCAATATCTTCACCAATGACCTGAAAGATGGCACAGAGTGCACCTTCAGCAAGTCTGCAAATGACACCAGTATGGGGAGAGTAGTAGATATGCTGGAGGGTAGGGATAGGATCCAATTTAGTCCAAATCTCATGAGAGTCACAAAAACAAATGCAAAGCCCTGCACCTAGTACAGAACAATCCCATGCACCAGTACAGGCTGAGGCTTAACTGGCTAGTCAGCAGCTCTGCAGAAAAGGACCTCAGGATTATAGTGGACAATAAACTGAACATGACCCAGCAATGTGCCCTTGTTGCCAAGAAGGCTAATGGTATCCTGGGCTGGATTGCTAGAAGTGTTGCCAGCAGGTCAAAGGAAGTAGTTATTCCCCTCTATTCTGCACTGGTGAGGCCACATCTGGAGTACTGTCTCCAGTTTTGGGCCCCAACTACAGAAAAGATGTGGACAAACTGGAGAAAGTCCAGCAGAGGGCAACAAAAATGGTCCAAGGACTGGGCATATGACTTCTCAGGAGAGACTGAGGGAACTGGGCTTATTTAGTCTAAAGAAGACAAGACTGAGGGGGGATTTAATAGCAGCCTTCAACTACCTGAAGCAGGGTTGGAAAGAGGATGGAGCTAGACTGTTCTCAGTGGTGACAGATATCAGAAAAAAGAGCAACAGTCTTAAGGCAGTGGTTTGGGATGAGTCCTCATCTTTCCTTCTGATAAAAAGTAAAGGCCCTAAAAGGAACATAAGATAAACATCGATGTATGGTTGTGCTGAGTGTTGCCTGAAAGTTTTGGCTTTTTTGACCAACATGGGGTGATGTCCTAAGAAAGCAGCCTGCTGAATGCCAGCCTACTGAGATGGACTTTGAATTGAGTTTACTGGACAATGAAGAGAGCCAACAAGTATGGCAAAAGTATGGTCACCTGAGTAAAAACTTAAGAACAGGAGGAAATGCAGGAAATGTAAACAAGGTTGTAATGCAGAAATTAAAGGGGCAAACTACTAGTCATATTAAAGGTTTATAACACTAGTGCAAGAATTAATGGAAAGAAGCAGATATCTTGCTCAAAAAGACAGGCAAGATTTGTATCTTTTATCTTTTTTTAATGATGACACTATATAAGACCCCCATGAATTCCAAGTATGCTTATTATTGTTGAGATAGCCAGGGTGTCTATACATGTGCAGCAAGGATGCTCCAATGTGCTGTAATTCAGAGATTAATTGAGGCTGCTGGAGCGTGGTAATTACTGTGCTCCACCAGGCTCCAGTGTCATGTGCATCAGCATCTCCACACTGAAAAATGCCAGTGGTGCCATCCCCGCCGCCATTTTTGGCACAGGGATGCTGATACACATGATGCTCTGGGCACTCTCTCAGAACCGCTGTAATTAAAGCACCCTCCTCCCCCACCCTCACTCTTGGACCACATGTATAAATGCCCCCAATGCTTCACTGCCCAATCCCTGTCCAGAAGACCAGCACCTTATCATAGAAGAAAAGCATTATTTAGGCATGATTTGCTTTTGACAGATCCATACTAACTATTAGTTAGCTCCTTCTTATCCTCATGTATTTACAAATCGATTGATTAAATGTTTAAGTAACTTTCAAGTTATTAAAGTCTGACTGCAGAAATATGTCTAATTGATATACAGGACCATAAACTGAGTAAGAGTTAACAGTATAATATTGCTGCAAAACAGTTAACAGCATACTGGAATATGTCAACAGAAACATAATTTACAAATCATTCAAGGTGATTCTTCCACTCTACTTGGCACCTGGAGGCCTGTGTCCAGTTTTGGGCATTACTATTTAGGAAAGATGTTAACAGACTGGAAGAGTCCAAAGGATGACAAGAAATCATGACATACAAGAAAAGTTTGGAGGATTTGGGATTATTTAGCCTATTGAAGAGAAGACTGGGTGGATTTTGATAATATCATTATTTACTAAATTTTTATTTGAAGAGGACGGAAATTAATCATTCTCTACCCACTAATTACAGGAGAAGGATTAATCATCTTACATTGTAACAAGGAAGGCTTAATCTCAATGTAAGGAAGAACTTTGTAACTATGAAGGTGATTAAGCCCTGAAACAGATTTGCTTAAAACATTTTAGAACCTCCATCACTGAAAGATTCTTATGTGCTGGTTAGACAAACTCTTATCGGGCATGATAAGGAGAGAAATGTTCCCATCTTGAATATGACGACTTCTTGAGCTCTCTTCAAGTTCTACATTTTTCTGTGATACTGTTTGTGGAGACACTTGTTAAAATGTGGCCTTTGAAGATTAATAAAGTAAAGGCCAATAAAAAGAATTTTTTAAATATTATTGTAAATCTCATGAGTTTCAGCCAGTCTCATGATTTTGGGGAGGCCCTATTTTTACCACTTGGATTTGATGAGTCTGCTGTGGCCACAGCACTCTTGTTTGTGTGTATAATATACATAACAAGAAAGAATATATATAAATGCTTATCAGGCAAATAAAAAGTTCCCAAGAAAATCCTCAGAGAAAAATGTAAGGTCATCTACAGCTCCTGTGCTGAACATATATTCCTGTGCCTAAATCCATGGTTCATAGGCCATGTCTTTACTGCCTCCCTGCTTGGTCCCAGGATGACCATTATCAAATAAAACTTACCTATTCCCTTGCACTTCATAGTCATAATCCCCAGCAATTAGTCCCTATAGGGCAGTGTGTGTGTGTACATCCTAGAAAGAAAACAGGAGAGCAGTGCTAGAGCATGTACTGCTCTAGGTCACTGGAACAAAAGTGAGTAATTGTGGCCTAGGCCACAACAACAGTCCTAAGCTCAGCAGGGGAACAACACAGGCACTGCCTTGCTATCCTTTTACATAGCTACAGCTCCAGAGTTTCTCTTGTCTCAGAGTATCTGAGTTTCCAAAACATCTACTTTTAGATCTATTTTTATGTCTGCTAGACCCCTGGCATGGCTTTAGAAGTGCTCGTGGTGCTCTGGCCAGGTGCCAGATGACTGGAAGAAAGCCAGTGTGATCCTCATCTTCAAAAAAGGGAAGAGGGAGGACCCAGGCAATTATAGGCCCGTTAGTTTTATTTCAATCCTGGGGAAACTCTTTGAGAAGATCATCAAGGAGCACATCTGTGATGTGCCAGCAGTGAGGATGATGCTCAAGAGCAACTAGCATGGTTTCATTAGAGGCAAGTCCTGTCAGACCAACCTTATTGCCTTCTATGATCAGGTCACAAAAGCATTGGATGCAGGTGTTGCGGTGGATGTAGTCTTTCTAGACTTCAGCAAAGCCTTTGACACTGTCTCCCACCCCATTCTCATCAAAAAACTAGATGACTGTGTCATTGATGCCTACACAGTCAGGTGGATTGCAAATTGGCTGAAGGGTTGTACTCAGAGCATAGTGGTGGACAGGTCTTTTTTGACCTGGAGGCAAGTGGACAGTGAAGCCCCCCAGGGCTTAGTCCTTCAGCCCACACTGTTCAATTTCTTTATTAGTGACTTGGACGATAGGGTAAAAAGCAGCCTTTTTAAATTTGCTGATGATGCCAAGATTTGGGGTGAGGTGGGCACACTAGTAGGGAAGGACAGATTACAGCAGGACCTGGACAGGTTACAGAAGTGGGCTAATGAAAATAGGATGGGTTTCAATACTGACAAGTGCAGGGTGCTGCACTTGGGCAGTAGGAACCAGCAGCACACTTATAAGCTAGGAAACTCCCTTCTCAAGAGCATGGTGCAGAAAGAGATCTTGGAGTCATTATTGACTCCAAGATGAACATGGGCTGACAATGCGAGATCATGGTCAGTAGGGCTCACTGTACCTTGTCGTGCATCCACAGGTGTATCTCAAGCAGAGCCAAGGAGGTGATCCTCCTCCTCTATGTGACACTGGTCAGGCTGCAGCTGGAGTACTGTGTTCAGTTCTGGGTGCCACACTTCAGGAAGGATGTGGACAGCATTGAGAGGGTCCAGAGGAGGGCCACTCACATGATCCAGGGACAGCAGAGCAGACCCCATGAAGAGAGGCTACAGGACTTTAACCTGTTCAGCCTTCACAAGAGAAGGCTGAGGGAGGACACAGTGGGCATCTATAAATTCACCAGGGGGAACCAGTGGGGTTTCGGAGAGACCCTGTTCCACTTGCACCCTCTGGGGTAACAAGGAATAACAACCACAAATTGTTAGCGAGTAGGTTTAGACTAGATATCCAAAGGCACTACTTCACAGTCAGGGTGGCTAGGATCTGGAACCAACTTCCAAGGGAAGTGGTGATGGCTCCTACCCTGGGGGTCTTTAAGAGGAAGCTTGATGTCTACCTGGCTGGTCATTTGAGCCCAGTTTTCTCTCCTGCCCAGGGCAGAGGATCGGACTTGATGATCTACAAGTTCCCTTCTGACCCTAATTCTATGAATCAATGAATTTATGAATCTGTCCTTTCCAGCACTTCCCTAACAATTCAGGACAGTGTGCACATGCTTGGATGTCTAAACTTAGGGTCCAAACTTCAAATTTAGGTACCTAAATAAGTGGTCTGATTTTCTGAGACTGTTATCACCTACAGTTTCCACGGGCTTCACTATTTGAAAAAAAGAGTAACCGTATGAATGCTTGGCACCAAAGATATAACTAGGCCTGTGCAAAGCAGCAAGTATTGGCTTCAGATTCAGATTTGGCCAATTTAGAGGGACAGTGATTCAATTCAAAGATCCAAATCACTGTCCTGATTCAATTCAGCTGAATCACATCCCAAGATTCAGCATCATTTTGGAGATCCAGCCATAAACTAAACAGGCAGCAGTTCTCACCATGCTGGACACAGCTGCCTTCAGCTAGTTAGTCTGTTGTGGTGAGTGAAGGGAAGAGACATGGGCGGGGGGGTAGCTCAATGCCCCCACTGTGTGGGAGGGATTTGGACTGGGGCTGGGAGAAGCTACCCAGCTGGGATGGGGGGGCACAAACTCAGGGAGGGGATGGGGGGGGCATGGGATGAGGATGCAGCAGCACTGGGAGTGGGGACCAGGTCCTGCTGCCACTTGCCTAGCTAATTATGCCCCTGCTCCATACCTTAAGAAATTTAGATAATACTGAGCTTTACTTATTTTAATGTTGATCTTCTGAAGGAGCCTGAACAAAGATATGTGAGTCACAAATGCTACTCCTACTGAATTGAAGCAGAGATTATTTTATGAACAAAGGGAAATGTTCATTAGATGCAAAAAAAAAGATTATTTTTCTTAGTGGTACCAGGACACTGTTCCTTTATATTAACTGTAGGTGTAGTACTGATTCCACTTGATAGTAAAGACCATCTCTAAACTTTAAAAGAAATTAACAAATTGTTAATATATGATCACTTAAATGCTAATTCATTATTATAGCCTGTTAGAGAGAATCTTATAACCTTGTATAATGGTTTGTTTGGATGTGCTTATAACATATGATTCATGCCGCTGACACACTTCTATAATCTATTAATCATTCATTATCATTTATAAACTATTTATAAAAGACTTCAAAGGAAGTGTGAGGGTAATATTTATAGTTGAAGATTTGATATCCTTTGTGTCTGTGATCAGAAAGTCCTCAATACAAATCAAGTGATAAATAATATTTAAACCACACTTGAGTTGAACTCATGGGACAAGTAAATAATGTGGGAATTCCCATTCCTCGAGTGAAATAGGTAATGAAAAACTGAGCAATGGTACAGAACTGCTCTGTAAAGCCCATAATCTATGCCCTACATCACAAGCAGAAATTCAGAGACTGCAAAGTGTCTGTATGATAGCAACAGTACAAAAGAGTATCTGCACTGAAAACTCATCAATTGAAGCACACAAGACTTTCACCTGCCAGGAAAATTGAGCATTTTAACCAGTAATCAAACAATACAGAGAAATGGAAAGGACTGTTTCACTCAGTATGATTTCTTATCACTTCCTAAAACTTTCTAAAATTGCAGCAGTAGACATACAGGTTGACTATCTTTTTAAAAGAAGAGATTAGACTGGTTTACTGCCTTTTAAGATCATCAACTATCAGTTTTTCTTGTTATGTAACATAATCTAAATAACCATTTTCCCTATTCCCTTCATAATTTTAAATGAGTTATCTCTGTTTCTATATGTTTTTCTACTTCTCCAGCTAATCTAATATTTGCAGCCTTTTGTTCTAGGACAACCATTCATTGCTATACCCACTCTCATCCTTGTTGCACTTTTCATGACCATTTCTGCTCTAAATTGAAGTGAATGACTAGAATTTTACATAGAATGATACCGATCATTCAATGCAATACCGTCATCTAAGCACTTCAAGGAGAAAAAGGTGATTAGGAACAGTCAGCATGGGTTCACCAATGGCAAGTTATCCTGACCGACCTGATTTTCTTCTATGATGAGGTGACTAGCTCTGTGGATGCAGGGAGACCAGTTGATGTGGTGTACCTTGATTTTAGCAAGCCTTTTGATATGGTCTCCCACAATATTTTCAAAGGAAAACTAAGGAAATACAGGTTGAATGAACAGACTGTAAGGTCGATAGAAAACTGGCTGGAACATGGGGCTCAGAGGGTAGTAATCAATGGCTTGATGTCTAGTTGGTAGCCAATATCAAGTGGATACCTGGAGACCAGCTCTGGGGCCAGTTTTGTTTAATGTCTTCATCAATGACCTGGAGGATGGCATAGACATTAGGGCTGTGTGAAATGGCACCATTCCATTTCGCCTTGAGTTTCGAGGTTTCGATAGAACAGCGTTCTGTTTCAAATTTCATGTCGATTCAAAACAGCTGTTCCATTTTGCTTCATCAAAACAGTGAGGTTGTTTCAATACTGTTTCGATGTTTCACTAGATCAGGCTGGGAGTAGGAAATCAGCCCAGTTGGGAGTTGGTCCAATCTAGCACTGGAGATGGGAAGTCAGCCCAGCTGTTATCAGATGACACCAAGTTGGGGGGACTATTGGGCATGCTGGAGGGTAGGGCTAGGATTCAGAGTGACCTAGACAATTTTGAGGACTGGACCAAAAGGAATCTCATAAGAGATGAACAAGGACAAGTGTAAAGTCCTGCATTTAGGACAGAACAATCCCAAGCACCAGTACAGGCCGAGAGCTGACTGGCTAGGCAGAAGCTCACAGAAAAAGACCTCGGAGCTACGGTGGACAATAAGCTGAATATGAACCAACAGTGCGCCCATGTTGCAAAGAAAGCAAACAACACACTGGGCTGCATTGGTAGGTGTGTTGCCAGTATGTCAAAGGAAGTGATTATTCCTCTCTATTCAGCGCTGGTGAGGACACATCTGGAGTACTGTGTCCAGTTTTGGGGCCCCAGTACAGAAAGAATCCCCTGGAGAGAGTCCAGCGAAGGGCAAAAAAATGGTGAGGGGGCTGGAGCATATGATTTCTGAGGACAGGCTGGGGGAACTGGACTTATTTAGTCTAGAAAAGAGAAGATAGGTGGGATTTAATAGCAACCTTCAACTACCTGAAGGAGGGGTTGAAAGGATGGAGCTAGACTTTTCCCAGTGGTGGCAGATGACAGAACAAGGAGCAATAGTCTCATGTTACTGCAAGGGAAGTTTAGGTTAGATATGAGGAAGACTTTTCTCCCAAGAAGGGCAGTTTAACACTGGAACAGGTTACCCAGAGAGGCGGTGGAATATCCATCCTTGGAGGTTTTTAAGACCCAGCTAGTCAAAGCCTTGGCTGGGATGATGGAGTTGGGGCTGGTCATGCTTTGAGCAGGGGTTAGACTATATGGTCTCTTGAGTTTCCTTGCAAACCTAGTTTTCTATGATTCTGTATTGCATATTTTATAGCTCTACTTGATGCACCAATATCCAAAATTTGTCTTTAAAAAAAATCTGCTGATCAGCACTGCTCTGATGTCTTTAGTGAGCTAATCACATATGCTTTTAAGCCTTTCCTCAGAGGATCTTGCAGCCTTAGCTCCCCTCAGTATGAAAGAAGTTTAGATCATTTTTATTGTGCATGCCATTACATTTACGCAATATGGTACTATAGTTTTCAAACTGGGCATTTTCATGAGACTATTATACACAGCATTGCTATAGGAATTCTTTCTGGATATAAAGAAACATAAACATAATCAATTTAGTATTAAAAAATCTTGGAATGTGTACAATTTAAAGTTATCTCTAAGGCCTGTCATTTTATCTTTCTTTATTGCATGCCTATTTTCTTGAGGACAATAAATAATATAATCAAGATTGTATTGCCCTTGACTTACATTCAGTAGCACTGAGAATTCAGTAGGTGTTTTTGCAGGATACATTTATAGAAAAAATTTGGCTCAAAATCAAAATAGGAAAACAAATCTAAGAAAACAAATTGATCTATATATCTAGGTACACAGTATTATGTTTGGGCATTTCATTAGTTTTTCAGTATAAATTAGGGTGTTATTGTTACTCTAATAGTTGGTAATGGTATTGTAATGATAATAGTGGCAAATAATAAATTAATTAAATAAACAGTAGGTGCCAATCAACTTGGACATACTGGCCCAAATCCTAGTTCAGTTCTCAGATATTTAAGAAGCATTACTACAGCTTTCCTATATAGAAGTTATGCTCATCACACATTAAGCAGGCAGAAAGTGCTTTACAGTCGTAACTAAACAGACATGCACAGAAAAGATTGTTTCATCCCTGCATGGCCAGCCAAGAGGGAAGGGGAAAGGAGCCCCCTGCAACATGGACCTCTCCCCTAGATTGCAGGATCTGGTGTTGGTGAGGGCCAAGCTGCATCTTCATGGCAGAAATGCTCCATTTCCCCACTGTCTCCCCACGCCAGCCACAGTTCTCAGCAATGCAGGGGTGGGGGCAAGGGAATGTCTGTATCTCTGCATTTTCCTATCATTATACAATCTCCCTAGAAAGGACAGGGGCACTCCACAGACAGAAAGATTGGGCCCGTCAGCAGGTGGCAACAGGAGGGCAGGGCAAGACCAGCAGAGCCATGGCATGGCACCGTTGCTGCTGTTATTGCTGGCTCTCTGTGGGGAGCAAGGTTTGGGAGGGTGGGAGGGTGCAGTTCCATCTACGTGCAAGCATGTGTGTGTACCCATCTGTGTGCATGTGTGCATGTGTGTGTGCATGAGTGTGTGTGTGTGTGTGTGAACATGCATCTCCAGTCTGGCCCTGAGCCCCATCTATACCACAATCTCTTTTATCCATAGTGTGGTGGAGCTTATCCCACACCTGGAAGCTTTTCCACAGAGCATGAACAATGTGTACCCCTCGGCAACTGGGGGGACACAGTGGTGCTGGCAGAGGTGGGAGCACAGCGGCAGCATCAGGAGCATGGTGGCAGTAAGTGGGGAACTCCCACAGATGCTGCCAGTGCTGTTGGTGGCAGGGGGTGTGGCGAGCGCCAACCAGGGGTCAGCGACCACCCAGCAATGCCACCAACAGCATCAGTGGCAGCGAGCAGCAATTGCTGACTGCCCACAGACACCGCCAGTGGTGTCAGCAGTGTGGGTGGCAAGCAGCAACTGCCCATAGGTACCACCGACACCGTCAGTGGCGCCCTTTCATAAGACGTGCACCACCACTTTCAGGGTGTGCATGTATACCCTCATGCACCACCTATGCATCACCATTGCCCCAGAGCAGGGGCTAAGTATATCTGTGTCCCAGCTCCCCACTGGACTTACTCCCACTCTGTGATGTAGGTAGAACGGATTCATGCCTTAGCAAACAGTCATGTGACTCTGCCAACAGCAACTCCAGGGTTCTTGGTTGGGGAACGAAGCCTTATCCACGCCTCTTCTCTTTCTCACAAACCAAAAGCAGAACTGCCCTATTTAGCACCCTTATTGCCAATCACTTCCTCGTTCTCCTTATCTCCTGATGCTTTGAGATAGAACCTCCCTTGAGATGTGGGCTACAGTTCCAAGAGTGGAAATGGGGCAGCAATCTCACCCATGCCAGGAATTCCAAAAATAGCTATTGTCACCATAAGGTTGGCCTGCTCCAGCTGTTGCTCTTAAAGCAGCAGCAGCAGCTGGGACTGTTTTGGAGTTCCCTGCATGTGTAAGCCATGTGGCTGCTCTTGCTGCCAGGATGCAGACTTTGGGGGTAGGGGGCATTTCTAGTGCCTTTCCCACCCCTTGCATGCCTAGTTACTCTACTGACATGATTTGTTTGTGATAGGATGAGGAATTTCATAGAGATTGACGACTGCTTTATAACAAGAGAGTCACATACTGCTGCTTAGTGGGAAAGCAATGGGAAAGGAGGGAAACAAGGAATGATGATAGTGTTTATGTACTTTGTCACAGCCTTTCTGTTTTGGATTATCCCCACTTCACCCATGTCCCCCATTCCCAACAGAAGATGCTGGACAGCAAAACACATACGTGCATCTTCCAGCATCAAGTTTCACTGCCTTCAGTGACTTTGGAATAATATGAATGGCACTGCATGTGTGAAAGAAATCCACAGGTGGGGTTTGAATGGTGATAAATATATTCTACCACCCTGGGTTACCTATTATACATTTCATTCAAGCCAGTTTTTCTTTCTTGTGAGACAAGGAAAGTAAAAAGTGTCCCACTGTGAGAATAGAGCTTGTCCTCTATAATAATATGCTTTCTTTTTTTCTTTGTCATTCTGTCTGTCATGCTCAAAAAACCATATTTGCACTTACTTTTCTGGACTTTTAGTGACTGATTTCAATTACTTATTATGTACTCTCGGTATCTGAACAAAAAATTGTCCCTTAACACCCGTACTTTAACCCATAACAGCCTTACCAAGGTGAAGCAGAGAATTGAATACAGAAAGAATGGCAAAAGTAAGACAAAACAAAACAAATGAGCAAAGAGGACATCATAGAAGAGATGCCATGGGAAGACAAAGGATTTACAGAGACAGCAAAGACAGGCTGAAAGAGTAGGCAACAATAGATTCACTGAAGATGCGATTGAGGAACATAGGTGTGAATTGATGAATGTGGTGTGTTGATTTTGTAACTCTTTAAACTTCCAAGCTAAAGGACTGTCAGCTGGCCAATTCCAGAGTTGTTGTCATAAGGGTAAAGTTATTCTGCCTCCAAGAAGACCATTTCTAAAGTATCTGCGGGATTTGATGATGAATCAGAACAACGAGCATTATCAGAACTTTAAAACAACCATTCATACAATAGTGTATTGTCTGTAAAGATCATCTTGTTACAAGATGTAGGATTCATGGACCGTGTGGAGGATTGAATCCAAATGCACCATGCATGGAAAATCATCAATGTCTGAAGAAATATCCAAAGGAATTTAGAGAGGAGACACTTGGAAATGTTGATGGATACCCATTGTATAGAAGAAGACCAGGCAGAACAGCTCAAGTTGGTAATGACACAGTGGATAACAGAAATGTGGTACCCTATAACAAGTAGCCTATTTTTGCCAATCGTTTTTGACAGGCTTTTACACTAGTTATATTATAACATGTTATACATTCTGCTGGTGCTGCCATCACTTCCACATGGCAGCCAGAAGCACTTACATGGCAAGTCTTTTATTTTCCTGCTACTTTGTGAGTCTGCCAACCCAACCCCCAGCTAACTTCTGTACCCCAGTTGAAAAGACAGAAAAGAAAAGGAAGGGTGCTGCAAGGACACTCCTTCCAATTAGTGGCATTTTGTTTACTTTTTTCAACTGCTAAGCACTGTCACAATCCTTTCCTGTCCCTGGAACCCTTCTACAATGCAGTCACACCCTCATACTAAACATATGTGCTGCAGTCCAGTTTTGTTTCATTTGCTTTCTCTTTTCTTTAAAACTGTTTCACAGAAATCTGACTAAAGACCACAGCTGTTTCACTTCATCCCTATCCATTTCCCTCCCCTGGCTCCAGCAGGCCCTGTCGCCAATGCTGCAAGTAAAACTAGATTTAAAACATGACTGAGAAAGGCATCATCAGTCAGAGCACAATGAGCAGCAGCAGGAATCTGTTACCAACTCCAAAGAAGGAGCTGAATTTGTTTCCTTTCCAAATTCTTCTTGGTTTACAGCACCACCTTTCTTCCTGCTTTTCTCCCAAAAAAGTTTTAAAAAAAGAAAATGGAAATAGCATTCCACACGGCAATCCAGGTGGGGAGGGAGGGTTGCTTTTTGTTGGTTTTGTTTTCCTTTTGCTTTGGGGGTTTTTTTTAATCTTCCTGTCCTGTTCCAACCATTTTGTGAAAAATCTGATTGGAAATCACAGGGATAGGTCTCTAGACCAGTAGTTCCCAAACTCTGACAGATTATGCACCACCAATTTAAAACAATACAACCTTAAGTAACACCAAGAATTTTTTGTGTGTGAACTTCTTCCATTCTCCCGTTCCTTTGGCCACCTCAGGGAGGTAACATTGAATTCCAGTGCAGCATTCCCTGGAAACTGTCCAGAAAATGCTTTTTGAGCCTCAGACCCTAGCTTGAGTAAAATCCCCTCCTGATAAATTTTTTGGTTTTTGTCATGGCAGTCTGCTGGGTCTGTTGTACCATACAAACCACATTCACCTGGTTTTCCCACTAGCGATCTCTACCCACCCAGTACACAAAGAAAATGATGGAACTGAAAGATTCTGCTACATTCAGCACAGTTCACACAACCTTTAGAAGTGCTGCTTGTTGTCTTTGGATCATTCTTAACTTTCTAAAATTGTTCTTCCTGCTAGAATTTTCATCTGTCTGACAGATACGTGTGAGAAGGGAGGAGAGGTTAGAAATGTTTAGGAAAATCAGAAGACAGTTCTGCCGGTTTCTACTATACATCTAGGGATTAAAAATATAAATGAAAGTTGAACTCACTGATAACATAATAGACTGTAACTTGGGAGATCTAAGAACAGCTCATGGCTGTGCCACAAACTTCTTTTGTGACCTTGGACAAGTCATTTAATTCCTGAAGTCTCAGTTACTCATCTGAGACTGAGTTATTCATCTGTACAATAGAGGTAATACTATTCCCTTTTTCCTCCCTCCCCCTTTTGTCTATCTTATCTATTTAGATTGGAAACTTATTAGTGGATATGTACTGTGTATAGCATAGGGAGGCCCAAACTAATATGTCTATATGGCACAGTGCAATACTTGTGCAGATAACAAACCCAATTTTGAACAAGAATTAGGACATGCTACCCCAAGAGAAGCATTGTGCTATTGCAACTAATTTGTTATTCAACTCAGGTATCTCTTCCCAGTACTGCATTGCACCACATAGATATACTCCTGGGTAATAATACATTTATTGTAAACATTTTATTATGCATCTTTATCAGTCCTAAAATCATGGAGATGGGAAATTGAAAACACGTGAGGAAGCATTTCTCAGTGTGGAAAAGAGCATCTGAATGTTCCAAGAACAAACTGGGCTCTGAGGATTTGGATGCTGTGTCCACTTCTCCATCATTGAGACATTGAATGGAAGAGATTATGAAAACTCCCATGCTGTCTGCATACTTAGAGCAACACACATAGAGCTCTCATCACCTTAGTATTAATGGTTATAATGACAATTGTTAATGGATTTTATTTTTATTACAGGCCCTATTTCACAGATGGGGATCTGAGCCACATGGTGTGTTAAATAACTTGTCTAAGGTCATTCAGGACAAACTGCAGCAAAAACAAAAATTAGATTTCACATGTCAGTTAGGAGTAAAAAACTGAGGCTAGGGGTGGGATAAGTCTTTTTAGCAGAAAAATAGCAGTTTCTAATTCCCAATAATATATTTGTATTCTAGATAGGCAGACAGCCATTTTGAAGCAAAATGTTTGTGATAACCACAAAAAGAACTTTGTATTAAAGACCTTTCTGCCCAAATTGCACCAGCATGAAAATTTGTGTTTATGTTTAATAAGTAAGTTTTTTAGAGTTTGCAGACTTGTTTTAGGGCTGTTTCTCCTCTGAGGATCTCAGTAAACTTGTATGATAATATGAGAGCATATCCTGCAACATAACATAGGCCACAACCTGCTCTCACTGAAGTCAATTGTAGCTTTGCCATCAGCTTCAATGGAAGTAGGAACTGGCCCAAAAGTCTTATGAATTTACTAGCAGTCCTAACCTTGGAGGACAGCGTAGGCAAAATTGATCTCAGCTTGATTGCAGTAACTTGTAACGATTGTGCTATATCTAACTAAAAACAGTTCAAGCAATATTACCCTGCTTACTCTGAGGAGCTTCCTCTGAACCCTGGGCCAAATATAACTGGTGTGACAATCATGGGATTTGACCTCATGACTGAAGAAAACTGGAAGATCTAATCCCAGTTCTGAATTTGAAGAATAAAGTGGACTGTTTCCTTCCTGGATCTGGTAAGACTAACAACTCTGAAATAAAGTTCTGTATATTTTATTTGTTCTTTAAATCAACTAAACTTCCCTCCTCCTCTAAAAAAAAGGTCTTCTACCAGTCAACTAGCCTGAGTTCACAAAAGAGGGACGTTCTCAGGTCCTGTACCCACAGGCTAGGGCAGAGCCTTCTGGCCTCATTTAGTCATCCTTCATTGACTACAAATGCTGCTGTGGAAATATCTCTCAGCTCAGATTCTGGACCTTAATTTTAGGATACTGTGATCCTAATCTATATATCCCACTCAATTATATTATCAACTCTTATCTTTAGATAAGCACCTCAAGGGAACTTTTGTTGTCTTCTTTGTAACGTCTTTAACACATTTTTTGGCACCAGGTAGGCAATGATGATAACCAGTAATATCTTTTCACACATTGCAGTTTATTGAAGGGGTTAGTGGAGTTTCACAGTTAGATATAAGTGGGTGTAAAATGAAAACCTTGGCCTCTGGGCTCAAAAACCTGAGGCTGGACTTCTCTAAATTTTCATTTTGCTAGAATACTGTTCTAGCAACTGACATGTGTTGTATCTTGAATGTGCTTACAAGACAGCTTGTATTTTCATACAATGATGCCTGGTAACAAGCTGTTACAGAGATAAAAAAGCCCAGAGGAGGTAGAAAAATCATGTTACCTGTAGGCAGCAATATCCCAAGCAAATGCACTAGTTAAGTCTTTGCTAGGTTACCCAAATCTAATAATGAAACAAATTATCAAAATGCAACAGAAAGTAGCTACTTGTTAATGTCAGTACATCTGTGTAAATACTGCTCATCATTTGTTGTTTTTCAGGATGCTCATTTTCTTAAAGTTGCCTTTATAGGCAACTATGTCTTTGCACCTGATTGCTTCCCCACTGCTTGTATAACCTGTGCAATAGGATATTTAAATGTTTTATTATGGTATATTGCTGCTTCCCACAGGCATGTAATGTCACAGCTAGCATAGTCTTTCTATTTTTTCTGTGCTTAAAAGTGTTGATATGATTACATCCCTTTCCCTTGGTTATTCAAATAAAAGGCATATTATTTTACTAACAGCATGAATGAATGGTTTCCTTTGGTTTGATTACTGTAATTACATTCCATTGGTACTTACTGATCGCTGCAGCAATTGCTGCTAAAAACTCTCCCTTTTGTTACCTTCACAGCTGTTTTTTTTCTTCTGAATGCTGAAAGACAAAAGTAGTCTGAATTAAGGAGACCATTGCAAGTGCCTAATAATGATGCAGACTATATTCCACCATCTAGAGCAGTTCCATGCAATCATCAAGTGAATTTTAATACATTCTAGTAGGATTTTCTCTAACTTAATGTCATAAACTTGTGTTAAAAGAAGCTTGGAAAATGTACGATAAAACCTGTATGAAATAACTAGCATTACTGCATCACTACAAGATAATATTTGTTGGAAAATAGTCTGTGGTCTGTAAGAAGATAACAATCAGAATTTCCAATATGCTACTGATACCAACTGCTCTCCACTCACTAGTGATGCCAAACAGCTGTAACCCAGATTTATAATTGCTTCAAATTACTTGAGCTGGGGAATAACAGACTGAAAACAAGCTGGTGAATATTGCCCAGTCACTCTAAATAGTTCACTGGAATTAAACAATAACAAATTCCTAAATAATGTCAAGGTTCTTGGTCAGAAACTGAACAAATCTTTTCATTAAGGTTGAATGCCTATCCTTATTGAAGTATTTTGAAACTGCTATTGACTTCAGTAGAATCAGGATTTCATTGAAGGAATGGTTTTAATTGAAAGAATAACCTAGAATCAAGCACCAGTAGTCAGAAAATTGATAAATTTATGTTTGCCCTAGCCATACTTGATAACATTGGAAAGCTAAGACTATTGTTTATTTGGGAAATAGTAAATAGAAGAAACCTTAGCTATAAAGTTATCTTGTTGCATAACAATTATGAAAGGTTTCTGAAATGATTTGTAAATGCTGTGATTAAAGTATGATGTTAATTGGTATGGGAAAATATTGATGGTGCTTTTCAGGGGGTGCACTTTGGAACCTGTTAAAATTTACTAAAGTACAACTAAAGAGTCCTGGAAACATTTCATGTGAGGTAACAATTTTTATCAAAGTAACTTAATGATATACCATTCACAGAGTAGAATTTGCCGTTGAGCTATGTGGAAAATAATCAAATAGAATTTTCAGCATGCAAACAAATAGTTCCTACGGGCAACATTCTTGTTCCTCCCCAGCATTACCCATCACATAGACTGGAAACTAACCTGTGAAAGACATGAGCACCTATCTGATGAAAGGCAGATGTGATTCAGTAATTCCCTCATTTTATAGCCTAAGATTCTGGTGGTCAAAAATGCTATATAGCGATCAATCACTTGTTTTGGTTTGGTTTTTGGTTTTACTTCCTAGGTTTCACCAGTAAACTATGTGTAGATCACGTATAAGTAAAGTTAAATGATATGCATTGTAGCATAACATGAAAGTATACCTAGTGTCCAGTAGCTTTGATTTAAGCAGAGGCAGAATTTACATGAATCTGCATCTTGCTTCTCCATGGCTTGCAAAATATAATGTTATAAAAAAAAAAATCTATCAAATGCAGAGTAAACTATCCAGATGTAAGCAAGTATAGAATGCAACATGCAGAGTATGCAGCCTACCTGAAACCACTTATGTAAAAAATATTAGTTAGTGACTATATAATGGTGACATGGAAATGTAGGTATCTTTGATATAGCGGTCATAAAATGAACCTAAAGGCATAATGGCCTATATGTATACAGATGTATGTTAATCATTAGCGTTCAAAGAAACAGTGCAACAAGAAGTCAGCTGTGTTGGTCAAAGAGAAGTTCTCAAGTACAGGTGATTAAACAGGCATATGCAAATGAAGTACAGAATATGCTATAGCTGGGATTGGTAGCATTGTGCCTTATAACTTTTGCCCTATATTTCTGATTAAAAGAAGCTGCTTTCAGATACTTATAACTCTGCCATTGTTGTTGTTGTTATGTGTATACATGTATATTTGTTTATCTGTGTTAGTTCTACATACTGATAATTTGATGCAGTTGAGACTTTTAAAAGTTGTTTAATGTACTCAGATGAGTTATGTATATAGTATTTTGTATGTCTCAGTATGCCACTAAAATATATGCCTCAAGTAAATTCCCATTAGCTCTGACAGAAACAAATGTGTCATTACATTTAATATTAAAATGCTATTCATATATAGTTTTAATAAATACATGTTTAATACACCAGTAGTTGATATTTTAATAAATTATTAATCCATGGTCACAGAGTCCAGTAGTTACTTATAACAATCATAACACTGACTAGTGATGTACTTATCATCAATATTATCTACTACTTATATTTAAATCCTGACTGAAGGTGGGAAATAACTGTTCAGAGCGAACTAACTTGTTTGGATAAAATGGCATGCACTGAAAACCAATAACATCAACTGAATTTCTATGCCATTAGTAAAAGAATCATATTCAGTTTTTCTACAGAAAATTAACTGTAATTCTTCTGTTGTCAGAAATGGGCATCCCAACGGTTGCCTAGGCTAATGCATGTAAGCACAATTTTGTATGCTGTTATGGTACCATTATGATAATACATATTCTGATATGATAGTCATACATTCAAGTGACTGGTTCAAACTGTTTATGTATTACACACAAACAAATATTTTCAGCTTTTTGTTGAAATAATATTTGTTTTTGTAATGGGGGGCATAGGTAAGTAAAGACATATTTTGAGCTGAACCCTATCTCTTTTTATGTACCTAAAGAAAAGAGCATGACCCTTTTTAGCCTCATACTTTAGCGTCGTAGCTAAGGATCATGGTCAGTGAGAAGCTGAGGTTCTAGGCTTCCTTCCGATCAGTGAGAATTTAACCTGCACCTCCTGCCTCTTAGTCAATAACCTTAGCCATGTGGCCATGGTCTAAGCATCGCCCAGGCATTGCCTAAGCAGTACCCTCCTCTTGCAGCTAGTCCACTAGGCAGCCAGGAGGGAATAATATGTAGGTGCAGAAGACACAAAGATACAAGAAGAATAGATGCTGCCCTTAAAGGGAGAATGCCCTGTATTCTGGCCTAAGCCCAAGCAGCAGCATATCTCCAGAAAATAGACTTACCCTATAGTTCAGTATGGTATCGTATTTACTGCACCAGCATAAGACATTGATGTACGTATATCAAGGTAAACTTCCTTAATGTTCATGTCTCCTTTATGCACGATGACCTGCTTTGCCAATACTGTGTATCATGTGAAGTCACTCATGAATGTAAAATGAGTGCGAAATTGTATCCACTCTGAACCTGTTTGACAATTTGATTTGCATGCCTGGCTTATTAGCATTATCTGCAGTCCATCTTCTTTAAAGTGTACAGGACTGTATTGAAAATAGGTGGATAAAAGGGTTTGAACATATAATATGTTTGCACAAGTATAATCAGCCTTTCACCTGTGTAAATGTAGCCCAGGTACACCCAGGGGTGTGCCCTGTCTGCATGTGGAAGGGATAGGGTGGTCAGGCAAGAGTGCTGTGAGAGGCACCTGCCACCTGGGAGCAGTTTCCTCTTTCTCTATAGAGTCAGGCTAAGACAAAGCTCTTAACTATACACAAATGTATTGCTACACAAAAAAAAATATGAATAAGAGACCTTAAATATTTGAAGTATTATTAGTATGTGACACAATATACAAGAAGCTGCAATCAACACGTTGCACCACTTCAAAGGACTGCAAAACATAAAATGGGTGATTTGCAGCATAGGCAATAATTAACCCTCCTGCACAGAATAAACATTAACACTCTGTAACAGGTAAGTCAAGGCATCAACACAATAATCACATATAAGCATCAACTTAGATAAACCCAGGTAAGATGAGGTAGAAATGCACTGTTCTGATAATAGGAAGTAAATATATATAGGTAATGAAAACAGATAAACCCATATAAATGGCCTTAACATCTACAGTACAAAGCAATCATCAATCACAAAATATGGGGATGCACTGAGCACCCCACAGGGTGTTCCCTGGAACCCCTCCCTGTAGGGCCCCAGGATGTGGGCACGTCCCCCCACAAGGGAGGAGGGTGGACTCTGCAGACCCTCCTCTCCCACACCCGCCTCCCCAGTAGGGCCCACTTCCTCACCAGCTCATGCTCCCACTCTGAAGTAGACAGGGTTCATCCTCTAGTGGCCAGTCCCACATAAGCCTCTCTCCAGTGGTGCCTGTGGCTCCTCTCAATGGCCTGATGCCCTGCATGGGGCACCCAAGGTGCTCCTACAGGAGCTGAGCCCTTTGTGGCTCTGGTTCCCCAGCCTCATTCTGAGGGGTCTTTCCTCTTCCCAAGCCCTACTCTGGGTACCGGGGCTCTTTTAGCCACACTGTAGGGCTTTGGTTACCCGGCCTAGAGACAGGGCTAATTTGAGCAGCCCCAGGCTACTCTCAAGGTCTACTCTCCCTGCACCAAGCTGTGCACTGTGTGGAGCCTGAGCAGCCTTCAGCTGCTCCCAAGGCCGGCTCTCCATGCATCAATTCATGCACCGCCCACCAGCCACTTGCCAGGTTCACAGGCTCAAGTTGCCTCGCGTGGCTCCTAGAGCCTGAGTGCCATGCACCAATCTGCATACTGTCGAGGCTCAGGCAGAGCCCCAAGAATGGTCTTGTCTGAAGCTCCTCTCTTCCCACTGTCCCTCACCGCATCTACCCTCAGCATGCCGAGCATGCTCTCCCGTCTGTGCTGCAATCCACAGTCTGGGTGGAGAGCTCCTTTCCCCCTCCCTTCAGGAAAGAGGTGGTGCCCGATTTTCCCCAGCTCGTTCCTGATTGGTAGATTGGCTCCATCAATCAAAATTAAAGATTCTTGAGTCCCTGGACAAGTTGGAGCTCAATCGGGTAAGTCTGTTACATAATCAAAAGGAGGGACACTGTAAACCCCTATGCAGGTGGAAATGCCTTGAAAGCAAGGGTAAAGTTACCCCAGGAAAAATCTGTAGTAAAAATAAACTGGAATAAGTTATATCAGTCTAGACACCTGTCTGTTTCCAACCAGGGGTAACCATTTGCAATATGTCCAGATCTAAAGGGAAGCTCATTAGCATTGTTAACTGACATTTTTAATAGGTTTGGCACCATGTTGCTGATAGATATGACATTTAAGTTTTTTGCTTTTTCATTAGGCTAAGGTTAGCTAGAATGAATAATGGTTTATAAAATGCTTATATTAGCAAAGAAAGAATAACATTCTCTGTTACTTAATCTATTTTACTCGAAGTTTTACTTCGTAATCTTTTAAGGTTCATAGGAATTTGGAGGTAAGAAAGAAGTTGAGGTGCAATACACAGAAAAAGACTAACTACAGCAAAACATAAATTATTTGTGGAGCTGGGATGCTTGGGAACTTTTCCTTTCTAGTCACTTCTACACAACAGTAACTCCATTGATTTCTTTGAGTTGTTCATGAATTTTTTTTAACATAGTCCAGATTATAGGATCAGCCAATCTGTGGCACAGGTGGCACAAGTAGTCTCTGTACGTGGCCTGTGTCATCAGATTGGGGGCAGACAGCACAGCAGTAGATATGGCAGAAAGCAGAGCAGCAGTTCTAGCAGGGGCAAGAGATTGGAGTGACACACTGGGAAAGCCCAGGGGCCAGGGCTTTATCTACAGCATGCCCACAAAAAAGGCTGGCCTCCACTGGTCCAGAAGAAGAAAATTTTACCTGTACCTCAAAGGACCTTTGTTCATATGGAAATAATTAAACAAATACTACTTATCAATGCAAATCCATACATCTGAGTATAGAAGGAGAAAACAGGCCAAGATGGTCATTTCAGTTGAAAGAAACCCATAATCTAAATTGGGGGTGGCCAACACGTACCTCAAGTGATATGGGCTGCCCGTGTGTGCGGTACTGAAGAGAATGGGGATAGGACAGGCCATTTGGAAATATCTAGGGAAGGAAGCAGAAAGAAAATCAGCAAAATGGGTAGGGAGGACAGGACTGGGAGGAGAAAACAGGGCAGCAGATTAGGAAGGAGAAGATAAGAATAGCACTCAAGAGAGTACAGAGCTAATCCGTGCCAAATCTGTCAAAAAGGTTGGTCCTTACTACTGTACATGGTTAGCTATGTTAGCACATTTATCTTATGTAAGAGGCGTATTTAAAATTATTACCTAAAAATAATAAATGTATAGAAATTTGGAGCCCACATTCCTTCCACACTGTCCACTGACTCTTCTGCCAAGCATTTCATTCCCACTTGTGCACATAAGGATGTGTACTTATACACATATACAAATACCTGGTGTAATAGCAAATGTATTCTGATTTCTATTATGCCAAGGGATAGTAATTTGGCTAATCTGGTGGGAGATCTTTGCTTTATTCTCATATGTTTCACAGTGTGAAGCAAAGACATTGTGCAGAAGCAGATGCACAGTGTATGCAATTCCTGTCTGCAAAGATCAGAAGTAGTCACAGCATTCCCTGAAGCATTACTGATGAGCGAGGGTTTCTTTCTACCTCTTATAAAGAGATGTCTTCCTATTACCCTGTGTATATTGGGTATAACTCTCTCTACTGCATTCTAGTTCTATAGACAGATATAGGATCCACTTAGTCCAACAGGATTTTTTAACCACATCTGTAACTCAGGAAAGTGCCTGAACTAGGAGCCAGACAGGGTTCCATCTCTTGTATTGAAATTGGGCCCCTGGGCAGAGAAGAATGAATGAGTCATGGGGCCAGAAGGAAAGCAAACAGGAAGAAACATGTAACTTAGTGGGTGGATAGTCCCTTAGGATGAAGGATCCCCTGAGCTCTGTTCCTTGCATACAGTGCAGTTCTTCTAGCCCAAGCAATGGCTATTTAATGTAAAATGCATAAACTGTTCCAGATACCTAACGTGTGTATTCCTCTCAGTGGGATCTGAGTAGATATGGTCATAATGTAGCCCTTGGCTATAGATGGTGGACGTAGAAGTGTGCTTAGAATGAAAGCTGGTGGCATAGAGGTAGTCAGTTTATAATACAATGTGGTGGTTATGTAACCAATGTGAAATTCCATGGTTGTGTCAAGGAAACAGATTTGCCAGGTGGAGTATTCTGGACTCAGTTTGATGGACGGGTAGAATTTGTGAAAGTCTTGTTGGAATTTCTTTAGTGATTCCTTCCCATGTATCCATATGACAAAGATTCATTAATGTACCTTAGGTATACTAAGGGGGTGGAAGGGACCTTCAGAAGAAGTAAACTTCTAGGTCTGTCTTAAAGATATTAGGAAGCCACACATGTGCCCATGTCAGTGCTATTCATTTGTAGGTATGGGAAGTCTCCAAATCTAAAATAGTTGTGTGTGAGGACAAGGCAGGAAATTGCAATGGAAATACAAGCAACATCATAGTTGGTGATCTGCAACAGGGATTTCTACACTTACAATACAAACATTGTTATAATATGTTCAATAGGTCCAAGGAAGAAGACCATGCCCCCTACAACAGAGAAAGGCAACACCCTCCCTGCCCATCCCCTACCCCACTCCCACCACAATCTGTACCAATTTGACTATGGAATAAAATTCCTTCCTGACGTCAAATATGGTGATGGGTCTGATCCTGAGCAGAGGGGCAAGACTCTTTAGCCAGGAACCTCTGGGTTTTTGTCCCAACAGCAGCCCTGGAACACCC
>JAGPOW010000261.1:27912392-27954050 GCA_030014935.1 Caiman crocodilus
TTGGCTGAGGTCCTGTGACCCTGGCACTCGTTCCTGCCATTGTCGGGGGGTCAGACTAGATGGCCTGCTCTAGGCCCCTTCTGACCCTAGGCACTATGATACTATGATATGATACTATGAGTTATAGGGGGCAAAAGTCACTCCATTACCTTAGCAGAAGGGAAGGGATAGAAACTGGACAGGTCCTTCCCAATTTATAGTTTGTGTTGGTTTCTTTTCCGTTTCCCCCTTTTGGAGGAGTTGAGAGGTAGGCAAGGTGACACAGGCATATCCTATCTTTTTTGTCCTCCATTCTTTATTTTGAGTGCTGGTTAAATTTAGAGTCCTAGGCGGAGACTGCCTTGGGGCAAGAGGAAATGATTTCTGAAACCCTATGCCTTACTGAGTGAGTTATCCTGGGAGGCAGGGCCTAGAGCGTGATAGGGGTACCCAGTCCATCAAGCTTCAGAAGTACAACATCATTGCACGTGCAACCAAGAAGATCTGGTGACCCGCCAAAGGTTGGCATGAGGTTCGGGTGTAGGGGAGGTGGAGCCCCATGGATGACTGCCGGGAAGACTCACCACCACAGAGGAGCCCTGGGTAGTTGGTCCCCCCACTGGTATAACATTCAAAATCATGGCAGGCTAGATTAGGGGAGGCCAACCAGGTGATAAACACCTACCCGCCAGCCTACAGGAGACCGTAGGATGTCCGCTAATGGCCATCCAGACCAAGGCTGCACATGATCAAATGTTCAAAGCCAGGTGGGCACAGTACCCAAGGTGACCACAAAACTGCAGCTCCCCTACCAGGTCCTCCCCCATAGCCAACACCAAGTCCAGTAAAGCATTCCTACAAATGGGACCATATACCTCCTGAGTTAAGTGAAGGTCCTGCACTCAGGTTAAGAACCTACATGAACAGTTGGATTTGGCTGATTGCTTCTCCCAGGAGATTCAGAGTAGTTTAGGTCCCCCATGACAATCATGTCCCTAGAATGTACAGCCTCTGGGAGCTGTCTCAAGAATTCCAAGTCTAGCTTTTCCTCTAGGTGTGGTGTCCTGTAGCAGATCCCCACTACTAAGTTAATTTCCCCTTGACCTCCATGTTTCCTAACCCACAATGCCTCAACTTTCTCCTCCTTGGATCCCATTTTGATTAGGGTATGTAGAGAGCAACCCCGCCCCCTTTACTCCCTACTGTCCCTTCAGTACAACCTGTAGCCCTCAATGTGTACTGCCCAGTCATGGGTAGGGTCCCACCAGGTTTCTGTTAGCCCCACTAAATCAAAGTTATTGTCTGCAAGCAGGAGTGTGAGTTCTTCCTGATTGTTCCCCATGATCCTAGCATTAGTATAGAGGCACATGAGACTTCTGAATGGTGTCTTTGGTGCCCTCTGGTTCTGATGCCCAAAGGTCCTCTTGGTACTTACCTGGGGTGTACTGCTGCATGTCTTGCAGTTTGTAGGTTCTAGACTCTCTCCATCTCCTGCCTCCTGATCCCCCATTGTACTTAGTTTAAAGCCCAACATAGGAGGTCAGCCAACCTTTAAGAAAAAAGACTCTTACCTTTTGCAGAGAGATGAAGTTCATCATATACCAGGAGGTCCCTTGCATGGAAGTACAGATCGTGGTCCAGGAAGCCAAAACCTACATGAAACTGCACCAACTCTGGAGCTGCAGGTTGACTTTTCTGACATTGGTGATGGGCTGCCACCAGCAGGGCTATGACTTCTTTGACCACAGAAAGAAGAAGGAATGCTGGAAATAAATGGGATCTACCTGTTGAAGAAAGAGACAAGCATATTCACAGACAGGCTTGCTAACTTAGTGAGGAGTGCTTTAAACTAGGTTCACTGTGGGATGCATACCAAAGCCCTGAGGTAAGCAGGGAAGCAGGAGACATGAAGGAAGAGCAAGCAAAAGGGGGCAACAGGGGAGGTGCTCTCATACTTCCTGAGAAATCAGGTCAATCAACTAGTTACCTCAGGTGCCTGTATATAAATGCATAGAGCCTGGGAAACAAGCAGAAAGAACTGGAAGTCCTTGCAAAGTCACAGAACTATGACATGATTGGAATAACAGACTTGGTGGGAGCTCACATGACTGGAGCACTGTCATGAATGGGTACAAACCATTCTGGAAGGACAGGCAGAGGAAAAGAGGAGGTGGAGTTGCACTTTATGTAAAAAAGCCATATGATTGCTCAGAGCTCCAGTAGGAAGCTGGAGATAGGTCTGTTGACAGTCTGTGGGTTAGGGTGAGAGCAAGAAGCAAGAAGGGTGATGTCATGATGGGGGTCTGATATAGACTACCAGACTGGAGGAAGTGGTGAATGAGGCTTTCTTCAAACAGCTAGTGGAAGTTTCCCCATTGCAAGCCATGGTTCTCATGGAGGACTTCAATCACTCTGACATCTGCTGGGAGGGCAATGCAGCAGTGCACAGACATTCCAGGAAGTTTTTTGAAAGTATAGGGGACAGCTTCCTGATGCAAGTGCTGGAGTTGCCATCTAGGTGCCATGCTCTTCTTGACCTGCTGTTTATGAACAGGGAAGACATGGTGGGGAATGTAGTAGTAGATGGTAATTTGGGCAATAGTGACCATGTGATTGAGTACTGGATCTTGATGAAAAGAAGGATGCAGAACAGAAGAGTGAGAACTCTGGACTTCAGAAAAGCAGACTTCAACTCACTCAGGGAACTCATGGGCAGGATCCCCTGGAAGGCCAGACTGAGGGTAGAAGAGTCCAAGGGAGCTGTTTGTACTTTAAAGGAGCTTTACTGAGAGTGCAGAAACAAACCCTCCCAATGTGCAGGAAGTCTAGCAAGTGTGGGTCCCTTACTGAATGGCAGAGGCAACCTTGTGACAGAGGATGCAGAAAAAGTTGAAATGCCCAATGTCTTTTTTTGCCTTACAGCCTATGAATGTCTTCACAGTCTAAGTCAGCTCCCAGACTACTCCACCTGGCAGCACAGTTTGGGGAGAAGGTGAGCAGCCCTCAATGGTGAAAGAACAGGTTAAGGGCTATTTAGAAAAGCTAGACATGTACAAGTCAATGAGGCTAGACAGGATGTACCTAAGGGTGCTGGGAGAATTGACTGATGTAATTGCAGAGCTATTAGCCATCATCTGTGAAAGCTCATGGCAATCAGGGGTGGTCCCAGATGATTGGAAAAGGGCAAACATAGTGCCCATATTTAAGAAAAGGAAAAAGAAGAATCCAGAGAACTACAGACCAGCCAGCCTCACCTAAGTGCCTGGAAATATCATGGAGCAGATCCTCAAGGAATTCATTGCTAAGCACTTGGAGGAGAAGAAGGTAATTAGGAACAGTCAGCATGAATTCACCAGGGGCAAGTCATGCCTGGCCAACCTAATTGCCTACTATGATGAGATGCAGGAAGACTGGTGGATTTGGATGTGGGGAAACTGGTGGATGTGGATGCAAGGAGACTGGTGGATGTGCTGTACCCTTATTTTAGCAAGGCTTTTGATATGGTCTCCTACAATATTTGCACAAGCAAACTAAGGAAGTATGGGCTAGATGAATGAACTGTAAGGTGGATAGAAAACTGTCTGAAGCTTCAGGCTCAGAGAGTAGCAATCAATGTCCTGATGTCTAGTTTGCTGCTGGTATCAAGTGGAGTGCCCCTGGAGTCAGTCCTGGGGCTGGTTTTGTTCAATGTCTTCATTAATGACCTGGAAGGTGGCAAAGAGTGCACCCTCAACAAGTTTGCAGATGACAAACTCTACGCTGGAGAGTAGGGCTAGGATTCAGAGTGACCTAGACAAATTGGAAGATTGGGACAAAAGAAATCTTATGAGGTTCCACAAGGACAAGTGCAAAGTCCTGCACTTAGGGTGGAACAATCCCATGGACTAGTGCAGGCTGGGGGCTGATTGGCTGGACAACAGCTACGCAGAAAAGGACCTGGAGATTACATTGGATAATAAACTGAATACAAGCCAGCAGTGTACCCTTGTTGCCAGGACGGCTAGTGTCATACTAGGCTACATTGGTAGGTATGTTGCCAACAGGTCAAGGGAAGTAGTTATTCCCATCTATTTAGCACTGGTGAGGCCACATCTGGAGTAGTGTGTTCAGTTTTGGGGCCCCCACTACAGAAAGGATGTGGACAAATTAGAGAGAGTCCAACGGAGGACAACAAAAATGGTGAGGGAGCCGGGGGCATGATTTATGAAGAAAGACTGAGGGAATTGGCCTTATGTAGTCTAGAGAAGAGGACACTGAGATGGGATCTAATAGAAGCCTTCAACTACCTGACGGGTGGTTCCAAAAAGGATGGAACTAGACTGTTCTCAGTGGTGGCAGATGACAAAAAAGGAGCAACAGTCTCAAGTTGTAGCAAGAGAACTTCAGGAAGAGTATTAGGAAGAATTTTCTTACTAGGAGGGTAGTAAAACGTTATACAGAGAGGTGGAGGAATCTCCATCCTTGAAGGTTTTCAAAACCCAGCTAGACAAAGCTGTAGCTGAGTTGATCTAGTTGGGGATGGTCCTGCTTTCAGCATCACCATAATGTCAGGGCACAGGAGAGGGGTCTTGAAGAAAAAGGTATTAAAAAGATATTTCATGGGGTCATAGGAAAGTAGGACTGGAAAGTCAAAATCAGACTAGCAGAAAAGTGAACCAACAGAATGTCAGGAAGTCACTTCAAATTTTAATGAAGTGTAAAACAACAGAGGAGAAAATACAGGTACAGCTAGAGACAGCAAAAGCTGCTAAATGCTCCTGGAAAACTCAGTGACATCTGAAAACTGGCAGCTCAGTACTTTAAGAGTGAGTTTTGGAACACTTGTCTAACAGTTTTCAATTGATGCCCCTCTTTCTGAGTGACTGTGCATGACACCTCAAGTGGAAGAAAATTGATATGACTTATTTTTTGCTCATTGGGATGACATGCAGCAAACCGGACCACATCTTGGATCATACAGGGCGGATTTACACATGCATTTGATCTGGATTTAGTTTACTCAGGTGTAAATTCCTGTAGATTAAGTGCTCTTGGGCAGGCATCTACACATGCAGGGACTAGAGAGAAGATTTGCTGCTGTCAGCACCAAATTTCCCGGACCCCTGCAATGGGCCCCTGCTGCAACTGGGGAGAGCTTCAGGCTCCAACTTCAGCTGACAGTAGCCTGCAGCACTCTTCAAAAGGCATTCCCACTTATTGCTCCCTGGCCAGCCACTTTTGTGTCCCCAGTGCAGAGCAGTGTTCCCAGTGCAGAGGCAGCATGCACTTTAAATGTGTGCACTTACTGTTCAATAAACCAGATTCCTGTGTATTTAGGCATCTTGTGTAGACATGCCCATAGAAGAGGAGTCTACTCATGTGCCTAGCCAACCATCCATTACCATCTGCAGGGAATTGTATCTGAAAACAATGGACTAAAAACAAAAGTCAGAGATCTGAAATTGTTTTTTTCTGACTCACCCAGACCTCTAAACATACATCTACCAACATCCATAAAAATATTCCAATTAATTTTATTCAGCTAAACTTGAGAAATAGACATGAAACAGCTGTAATTTAATTCTTATATGTGACAGAAATTGAGTTTAACACTGATATTTTTACAGCCGCAGAAGGAGATTACTTAGCCTTACTTAACATACTTGCTGGTAAATAGTTTCTCTCCCTTGTCATTTGGAGTGCAACTTTTGTTGAGATAACTTATGCTGTGCTGCAATTATTCATGAAATATCTTATTTCTTATGATAAAACCTACAGTAAGTGAAATGGTTGGTTACCCTGGCATATAATTGTCATTCTAGGGTTTGGTGGAAATAACCATTGAAAAGAAAGTATGAACTGCACTTCTGCTTAGTTTCTTGTGTGCTTGTGTTTAGTTTTTTAGATTTTTTTGTGCATTTGTGTTTATCTTATGGTTCAGTTGTCATAACCTTGGTTTGCTTTGTCATGGTCCAATATTTAATCTCAAAAGATTGTGAGTGGTGTCACTAGTCAATTTACAATAGTTGTAAATTATTGGACTATAGTAACCTATTAAAGTTAGTATACGTAAGGAGAAAACTCCCACCTAAAAGGAAACAACTTTGTAATGCCAAGAGAGAACTCTTAACACTTGCTAACCTGCTTGAATGTGAGAGTGAAGTTTTACCTTACACTTACGCCATACGTACTAACGGCACTCAGACATGAGCATCCTCATGTTAAACTCGTGCTAATTGTTCTCTAAGCATCTCAAAATTACACTACTTCCTTCAGGCAAGGTTTAAGTCTGAGCCATATTACCTAGCATGTGTTAGAGCAACGTCACTCTACTTCATAGACTTAAAATGAGCTATGTGCAGTCCTCCAGCATTCCAAAATGAACTGCTCCCTTCTCCGCCACCCACCTACCCCACATTGAGATAAAGCCCAGGTGTCCTGGCTCCTAGCTTTTAGTGGCAAGTCACAGCCAAACAGCCAAGAAGTGGTAGTAACTCTTAGCATACAACTGCTCACAGCAGGCATGTCTACACATGAAATTCATTTGATGTAATAAACTCCAGCACAGTTCATGCCAAAGTTTATTGCTCCCAGGCACAGTGCTTACATGTGTGCCCAGCAGAGCCATCCCTGGGGAAGTGGGGTGAATCAGGGCAATTGCCCCAGGGCCCTGCATTTTGTGGGGGTCCCACAGAGCCAGCTGAAGAGGCCACAGCTGCAGTTTAGCCTGCCCAGCCACCTGGCAGGTTGGACAGCTCTTTACCTGTTCTGGCAAGAAGTTCCAACCGTCACACATCCCACCACATCCGATGTGCCGGGGCTTTCACCCCCTGGTGTAAGTGTGCCATGGGACAGGGAGGGGGGGCCCTACACAGGCTGCTTTACCCCAGGCCCTGCACCCTGCTGGGATCATCTCTGGTGCCCAGAACCACATACGTTGAGTCAAAGCAGGAGAATACCCTGCCCAGAAGGGGAAGAGGGCCCGGGGGTCAGCCTGCCAGCCCAGAACTGCTTCAACCTGGCTCAATGTGCTCCAGAGGGACTGGCTAGAACATGAGGGTGCTACAGTTCAGGGCTAGCCAGCAGACAGCCCTGCACTGTGGCACCTTCATGCTCCAGTCAGCCCCGGTCAGCATCTACATATGCTTTGGAGCAGAGTAAATAACTCTGCCATAGGATAGTATTTGTGTTAGGCAGTACCATTCTATGGCAGAGTTAATTAGTTTACTCCAGCCTAATAGTACTGGACATAGAGATTCTGATGCCTTACTATAAAGCTAATTAGTCAGCTCCACAGTAAAATGTCACGTGTAGATGTGCTCGGCATATTTTAACTTTAACACCACTAAAAATTCCACAGATTTAAAATAGCCTACATCCAATGTGTAACTTCACACTGAGTCGGCTTAGGTTTTAACTACACTTCATAAATGTAATGTTGAATTTATGACACCATCTTATGAATAAATATAGCACGAAACAGTCCTCAAAAGGTTTCCTGAAGATTTTTTGCTAATATATCTTTAAATAACTTCTGGCTCCTATATCCTTAGAAGAACTAGTTATTTCTAGGATGTGATGACTTGTATGTGTCATGGAGCTGAATACAAGGAGTGCAGTCTTCTGCACTTGTTTCTAGCCCTCTCATTGATTTCCTGAGAAACCTTGGGAAAATTACCCAGAGCCAGTTTATTAACGGTTGTACAAATGGGAGTGGAGGAAGGATCAGGAAGAAAATGAGGAATGTTCCCCGCTTCGTGCCTTATGAATGGGGGGGACATCTACACTGCACATTAAATTTAGTACCTCCAATGTGAGGTATTAAACAAATTCACATTAGGCTTTCTCAATGCACAGTAATGAATATGCATAGATTTTAAGTGATGCTTAATGTAGAGTAGCCTATTTTACTGTGCCTTAGCGTATTCATGCAGAGAACTACTCAATAGAACCCAGTTGCACACAAATAAGGCCTAGACTATGAGTTGGGAAGATGAGAACAAGGCTCTGTCCTGCTGTGTGTCAGCAAGCAGGCAATGAATGTCAATCCAAGACAGGAAAGATCAAAGCATAACTACTTGGTTCAGTGATCATACATCTCAAACACTTTAGGAGGTATTCTGCTTCTCTGAAGCATGTTGTTTCCAGGTGGTCCCAATGGAACAAAGGAACTCCAGAAAGACCTGAGCAGCAATTCAACTGGTTCTCATCTTCTCTGAATACAAATACTACTACCTCCATCCTTCATGGGCATGCCATGACGTTACTATCTTGCTTCCAAAATGCTTTGTATATAAATGCAAAGTATTATTATATTTATTATATCCACTTAAAAGCCACAATTCCTGATGAAATATTAGCCTCTTGAAAGAATAAACATGAGGCCTACTGACACGTTCAAATTAACTGTGTCAAAAGAAACACTGTTAAGTGGCTTTAAATGAAGGAAGAGCTGGTAAACTAATTAGTAACAATATGTACTGTATCAAATGATGAAATAGGTTTCCTTAACTTTGTTAATTAAAGAAAATTGTTGAATAGGTAAAAGTTATACTTAATTTAATGTGGGCAAAATTGGCCAAGTTTAGTATGGTTCTTTGTGCCTTACAGTAAATGGAATTTCACCAGAGATGAATTTGACCTGATATGCTTCACCCAAGATTTAATTGAAATATTTGTCTTGTTGTTGTTTAATATACACAAAATATAGACATGTCTATTTCAACTTTCCTTTGTTGTATGATGCTCAAAATTATGCTATGAAATCTGTATACTGAATTGGAAATGATCTAAAATGATTGATTAAATCTGACTTTTTATTCTGAAACACATATATAAAGTAATTCCATCAGATGTATGTGTTTCATGGATAGCTCTACAGATGGTTATTTTAAACTTATCAAAAGCATCTGCAAAAATGCATCGTAGCTAGGCTTATACAAATTCTTAGCAGATTATTGTCATAATCCAGCTGTGCCTAAACTCATTATTTTTCATATTAACTAAGAATAAAAGACTGCTACTGACTAGAATATAGACACTAAAATGTTAAATACTCTGGAATTAAAAAAGCAATTTTTCCAAAGTTACTTATGGCTATTATACCTTTACATCAGTGTTAATTAGATGTTGTAAACATTTTTTTAAATAATTTTATATGTAATGCATCACCAAAATATAGTGAGCAACATGTTGCATAATAAGATAATCATTCTCCATATTCTTGAGCCAACATATTGGAAGGCTTAAGCCTTTGACTGCCTAAAAAAACTGCTTGAGACTTAATAGAACAGTTACCCAACTCTGCTACCGTGTGTCATTAAAAAGATATGCATTAATTAGAGCTTTCACAGAGGGCTTGCTCTAAGTTAGATGGCACTGTGCAAAGACACACAGGGCACATCCACACATGCAAGCACGTGCGCTTGCAGCAACTCAAATAGAAGAGGTACAAATTTGATCCGGGGCTTTTTGCATCAGTGCACATGCTCAGACATGCACTTTGTTGTGGAACAAATTGTGCTACTTGGGGCAAAATAACCTTGTCTGGCTCCTCCTGGATCTGCAACCAAGGTGTGCTAGAGCCTGGGGCCAGCACCTGTGCTATCCCCAGCAGCATAAAAGCTGACCTGTCCTGGCCTCATCCATACAAAAACCTGCCCTAGCAAGCAGCTCAGGACTACTGCTTCTCAGGAGCTTCTGGAGGAGGAGCTTTTGGGAAGAAGTTGGCCATATCTCTTCCTGTCCCAGGCTGCTGCTGCTGTGGCTGGTTGCTGCAAGCTTGGGCTCAGGAGCTTCTGGGGAGAAGATAACCAGGTCCTTTCCTGCCTCTGGCTACTATTAGCTGCTGGCTTGGTCTCAGAGCCTTTGGAGTAAGTTAGCCACACCCCTTCCTGTCCTCTGCTGCACACTGCTGCCCCCCCTCAGAGAGGAGCCCACTGCACCGCACCACACCCCAGCTTCTGCACCCCTGTTCCAGGCTGCTGCCCAGCCCACCACCAAGCTGTGGTCAGGGGACAGCCTGGGGAGGGAGGCTGCACTGCCTGTGGACCCCTCCCCTACCATCACTGCTGGAGTCTAAAGATACCTTGCCTGCCCCAGCTACCTTGGCAAGCCACCCCCACCTTCATCTCCACTTTCACCAGAAGCATACTCTAAGTAGTTGATCTGGACAGCTCCTACCCATCACTATTGCTCTTGTTGCCATTGGTTCTGCTACTGCCCCCTCTCAGGAGAGAGGGAGATTCCCTGCTGCACCACCTTGTACCACCTGACACCACACCTGCTCTGAATCACTTCCTAATTGACTGATTGCTCGTACCCTCCCCCACAACTACCTCACTGCATTTGATCCTGATTTGTCTTCCTGCCTACTGCTCTGCTGCCAAGTGACTGTCTGGAAGCCTGAGGGGCTTCTGGACACATCTTCCATGAACAAAACCTCTCCACTGCTTCAGCCATCTTTTATGCCTGCCTCAGCAGTCTTTCCTGTGTGTTTTTGGCCCTTGTGTGGTAAGTCCTGTGGTCCACTCCCTCTGACCTGGTGTTTGTTGTGTGGCTGAGTAAGCCAGTTCGAGTTTCCTCAGCACTTGTGTGTGTATTTTTCCCCCTCCAGCATTCTCAGAGCCTCCTCTCTCTGATCCAGGGGATACAGAGGCTCCAGGGCTCACCTGTGGGGCTGTGGCTCAGTGAGCTTCAGCCCCTTCCCTCTCTACCCTGCTTGTTCCCCACAACGCCAGCCTGCCCCTACTAGATTCACCAGCCCCACTGGATATTTTTTTCTTTATTGTCTTCCCTGACCTCATGTGAAACAATAGCAGGGCAGGAACATATGGGGGGGCAGATGCCCCCATAGAGGTTCCTGCAGCCCCCACTATGGGGGTGGATCCCAGCCAAGCCCCCAAGGGGATGCATGCCCCTGCAGCCTCCACCCTCTGCCTGGAGGCAGAGTCCAACCAAGCTCCTCCAGGGGTGGAGAAGCCTGCAGCCTCTGCTGCAGGGGTGGGTGGGACTCAGGTAGGGAGCCAACAGAGCCAGGGAGTCACCCCTGGCCAGACTCCCCTGGAAGGTTCCCAAGCTGCCTCTCCCATCACTGGGGACCAAAGGCAAGGGCAGTGGGAAGGGCTCCTCTTCACCTTCCTCCATAGCTGGGGATGGGAAGGACAAGGGCCCTGCCACCAAGCCTAGACCACCAGTGCCTGAGGGGACCAGGTGCACTACACCAGCTAGCACACCCACTCAGCTTGTCCCTGTCCCTAGCTCAGGCCCCACCAACATGGCCTCCTGGAGGGGGGAACTGCAGCTATGCACAGGCAGCTGCAGGGCAGGAAGACCCAAATCCAGGGGGCCTGGACCCTCCACTGCTGGCCCTTCCAGCTTGGGCAACAGGATCACCTTTCCAGCACTCACCCACAGGCATGGGGTGAAGTGTGCCAACTGCCCAAGTGGGAGAGCCTGCACTTTGAGACCTGGGTGCAGGCCCTGGCTAGGGTAGTGGAGCCCCCAAGATCATGGTGGCCTCCTACTTTCATGGCAAGGGGCTCTTTTTCCTTGCCTCAGAGACTGCTAGAGAAAAGGCGATAGAGAGAGGGCTCATGGTGGAGAGTGAGTACATCCCCCTCATGCTTCTAGAAGAGCTGAGGACTACAGTGATCTTCAGCTCCATCCCTCCCTATATCCTCAATTGGGCCCTGCTCCCCCAGCTCCAAACCCTGGGAACAGTTATCTCCCTGGTGGTGGCCTTCTCACTGGGGTGCCGAGACCCTGACCTCTACCACATGTGCTCTTTCCATTGCTAGGTCATGATCCAGCTGGCAGTGGAAGCGCAGCTATAGGCTGAGGGGTGCCTGGTAATTCCTTATCAGGGGGCTCTGGTAAGGATTTTCTATACACTGGGAGACCTGCAGTGCTTCTGGTGCCATGCCCCAGGGTGCTCTCATCATGAGTGCCCCATGGGCCAGGCAGGAAGGACATCTGCAGGTCCCACTGGAAAAAGGGGTGCCACTATCACTGGATCCCCAGCCTCCTCAGGCCCCCCTAGTACCACAGCTCCAACTACAAGCCCACCCATGAGCTCAAGGGACCCTGCTCCCCAACCTAGTCTGGTAGAATCCCAGGGAGGGCATCAGCAACTGGGAGGAGAGATCAAGCAGGGTCCCACTGCCCCTAGTCATACCCCTATCATGGCTGCCCCACACTTCCAACCGTCACCTTCTCCTGCTGGGGCCTGTCCACCTGAGGACCACCCCATGGCTGAATGGATGCAGGTCCCCTCTAGGCATAAAGGCAAGAGGAAGGCCCAGGCACAGCTGGAGCCCTCTAATGTGGAGGACTCCTCTCCCCCTCCCAAGACCACCACAAGGGGGGGAAGGAGCAGCCCAGCCTCCAGGGGCCTCCCCAGCTGTGCCTGACACCTCACCACTGGGAAAGATCAAACAGGTGATCGCCACAGAGGAGGCTTCAGGGCTGCTGGATAGTCCTGAACAGAAGCCCTTCATTCTGCTGACCAAGGACTACTTCCTGAAACCATGGGCACTGAGGATGAGGCCTGCCCAAAGGAAGGCCTGGTGGCAGAGCCTCCTCTTTCTCATCTAAAGGATATAGAGGCCCCAAGGCTCACCCCGGTGAGTTCTGAGGGAGGAGGTCCCCTTTCCCAGGATCCTGAGGCAGATGCCAGAGCCAGCCCAGTGCCTGGTGGGTCTCTTGCCTCCCTCTCCCGGGAAAACCTCACCTGAAGCCTGTCCCATAGTCTTGAACCAGAGGGATTATGGTCGGGTCCCCTAATAAACAAGCTGATCTCATTCGGCACCCTGCACAGACCCCCCAGGACTCCAGTTCTACCCCAACATTTTGTGAAGGAGCCCCACCCCTACCCTTACCCCCACTCCTGTCCCAGGAGGCTGCAGAGCTCTCCCAATCCAACCAGAGTCTGGGGTCTCAGCAGACTGGGCAGTTCAGATGGTCCTGAAGGAGCCCTCTGAGCTTCATGACCATGAGGAGGATGCCCGAGAACCAGCAGGGTCCATGGAACCTGCAGACCTCTCGGTCCCAGTGGTCCCCAGGGATGACCTAATTGCATTTCTTGACCATGACTACACCCGCCGGTCCACCAGCAAGGTACAAATAGCCTTGGACCACTGGGGAGATTTTGGCAGCATCCTCACCGTTGGACATGGATGTCCAAACCAGCAGGCCCCACATTGAGATGCACAAGGCCTCTGCTGAACCGCCTACTCCACACACCCAGCCATGAGGTCGCTTAAGATGGCAACCTCAATGTCCATGGCTGCAGGAAGGGTCTCCGGAGGTCCCGCGTGCTCTCCTTCCTTCAGAAGGCTGGGTACTCCATGATATTCTTGCAGGAGACCCTGACAACTCCAGCCAATGAACCAAACTGTCAGCTGGAGTGGGGAGGCAGGGTCTTTTTTAGTCATCTCTCAGCCATCTCATCTGGGGTGGCCACCCTCTTCTCCCTGGGCCTGCAACTGGAGGACGTAGAGGTGGTGCTGGGCCGCCTGCTGCACCTCTGAGTCCAGGTGCAGAGGCTGGTCCTGAACCTTCTGAATGCGTATGCCCCAGCAAAGGACCCAGAGTTGGTGGATTTCTTCCTCCAGGTGGCCACATACATTAGCACCCTCAACCCTCGTGAGTACCTGGTCCTTGGCAGGGACTTTAACATTTCCCTAGACGCACAAGACTGGTCAGCCAAGGAGTGAAACCGGGCCGCCGTGGGCATCCTCAGGGAGATCCTGATGGACTACTCCCTGGTGGATGTCTGGTGTGCCTGTCACCCCACTGAACCCCCTGCCTTCACCCATGTGAAGCCATTTGCCTCCTCTCCAGGAGATAGAAGAAGTGGGAGCCATGGTCCATGTCCCAAAGCAGCTGGACGTGTGAGCGGACAAATGCACCACAGACACAGTGGTTGTCCAGAGCATGAAGCTCTTCGCGCCTCTCCTGACACTTTCTGCAGAGGGAGAGGTTGGTTGGGTCAGTGGCTAGGCACATCTTCAGCTCTGGCATTTCCCACTTGAGCTGCTCCTGTACTGTCTCCCTCTACTGTCTGTGCCCCTGAGTGTAGACATGGCAAAAAAGCCGGATGCACACCTTCCCCCCATCCCACCATCTCCGACCTGAGGGGAAAGCTGCCCTTTGCTCCGTAGAGTAGCAGAAACAGAAAAGCAGAAAAACTGAGTGGCACAGTGATGCTGAGGGTAGGGGGTACATTGGGAATTCGTCGACAGGGAGTCATTGGTGGTTGATCAGGCCTCCAATGTAATTCCGGGATACACATGGGGATCTCTCCCAACGAGCACGCAAAGCCCTCCTTCAACTTGGGCGGAAACTTCCCAAGCCTTTTGTATGGCTAGTGAGCCAATTGCCAGCCGTCACGTATGAATAATTTACATCAGGTCAATCGAAAGCATGCACTCAATGGTGCAGCTGCAAGCTTTGGCGGGAGCTGATTCTTGCACCAAGGGCCCTTTCCCGCCGCAGGGGAAATCCGTGCACTGGGCACTCGCATCGTGCTGAAACGCAGCTGTGCCAAGGCACTTTTTAACCATTTAGCTTTGACAACCAGGACCAGATGGAAGTTCCTCTCACTCTAGCTGAGTTTTTGGCCACCCTCCACCTGATGCCTGGCAACGAGGCTTCGGGTATCGACAGGCTGACTTCGGAGATCTACCGGGCTTTCTGGGACATCCTCAGCCCAGACCTTGCTGCAATCTGGGCCAAATATGAGGGAAGTGGGGAGCTCCCTCATCATGCTGGAGGGCTGTGCTGACCCTCCTGCCAAAGAAGGGAGATCCTCACAACCTAAGGAATTGGCATCCTATGTCCCTTCTCTGCATGGATTACAAGGTGGTAGTGAAGGCCACCTCACTATGCCTGCAGTCCATGCTGACAGATGTGATCCATCCCAATCAGATGTACACAGTGTCCAGATGTTCCATTTTCAACAACCTCTACCTGGTTTGGGATCTCCTGGAGCTGGCACACCAGGAAGGCCTGTCTTTTGTCCTCCTATCCCTGGATCAGGAGAAGCAATTTGATAGAGTGGATCACAGGTACCTCACAGGCACGCTGTGGGCCTTTGGTTTGGGCCCTGCTTCATGCAGGCTCTCCAGGTGCTGTACGACTCTGCAGAATGCTTGGTCAACCTCAACTGGACCCTGATGGAGCTCATCCCATTCAGGAGAGGGGTGCATCAAGGCTGCCCAGCATCAGGACGGATGTACACCTTGGCCCTGGAGCCCTTCCTTGTTCTCCTGCGGAAGTGAGTTGCGGGGTTCATGCTCCAGGATCCAACAGTGCAGCTCGTCCTGTCAGTGTATGCTGATGACATATTCCTCATGGTCCAGGACTCAGGCGACCTGGCACAGGTGGAGGCCTGCCAGGCATTGTAGTCAGCAGCCTCCTCTGCTCAGGTCAACTGGGTCAAGAGCTTTGGCCTGGCAGTAGGTGATGGGTGACAGGTGGGCTCACTCCCACCCACACTCCATGGGATCCTCTGAGGCATGGGCTTGTTGCTCTACTTGGGGGGTCTACCTATCCCCCACAGACCCCTCCCCGCCAGAAAACTGGCACCAACTGGAGGCAAGGTTGGTGGAGCAGCTCTGGGCATGGACAGGGCTCCTGCAATGTCTCTCCCTGCATGGGAGAGTGCTGATGCTGAACCAGCTGGTCCTGTCCATGCTCTGGCACCTCTTACACACTCTGCCTGTGCCCCCTGAGGTCCTGGCAGGACTCCAGAGATGAGCACTGGTGTTTTTCTGGATGGAACAGCACTGGGTCACTGCACTGCTGAGCCACCCCTTGTGGGAGGGCAGCCAGGGCCTTGTTTGCCTGCACAGCCAGGTCTTGGCATTCCACCTTCAAGCCCTACAGTGACTGCTATACAGTGTCAGCAGCCATGCAGCATGGGGTCACCCGGGGCACACTTCCCTCTGCCACTTCCGGGGGCTCTGATATGGCTGGCAGCTCCTCAGCCTGTAGGGCTTTTCCCTGGAGGACCTCCAAGGGCTACCAGATTTCTACCAGGACCTCATCTGGGCCTGGAGGTTGGACTTGGCCTCCAGTTCCCCTGCAACAGTTGCCCAGGGTGCCAACCTGCTCATCGAGCCCCTCCTCTGGAAACCCCAGCTGGAGATGCTGATGGCAGAGGCACCCCAGTTACAACAAAGGAGTTGTGACAAACAGGTTGTGACAAAGGGGTTTGAGGAGGAGTAAGAAGCACATGAACACTCATCTGGATGTGCCCACTGTGTAAGGATCTAGAAAAGGAACAGCCATAAAATAATTTATGGACTTGCTTCCTATCCCATACTGAATAAATTAACAATATTACTTTCACTATAAATACTATTAAGATTGGCAGAATTTGATTTTTTTTAAAAAAATTTCAATAGATAAAAATTGATGTTTATTTTTAAACATTTATTTTTATCAATTAAAAGTTTCAAGATTGTGCAATTAGGGTTGTGGGGGGCAGACAATTTATTAATGACACTACAGTATACTGGTACAAGATTTATAAAATCATATGTCAAAATTATAGAAAGTAAAAGTCAATAAATCAGATCTGCTCTTCCTTCCTAGGGTGGGAATTGTCCAGGGCTGGGTGGGGAAGGGGAAGGGGAAGGGGAAAGGGCTGGGATTCAGGCACATGTGTGGGCTAGGATGTCTGCCCATGCTGGCAGCATCATACCCTGCCACTGTGACAGCTGCCAGTCTTGCTGGTGAGACACAATTTGGCCACACAGCATGTGCTGGTAGAGCCTGGGGTCACTGAACAAGAGCTGCTCCCAGCCAGATCTAGTATCTGCATGTGGGGGATTGAGTCTGGCAATGGGCCTCCATGCTGCCCTGCCCTACTCCAGGCTCCTGGGAGCCATGGGGTCATGTGCGTATACATGCCCATGCAGGGATCAGGGGTCAAAAAGTAGGGTACCATACATCTGGATTTTCCTATGCACGTCCTCTTTTCGGATCCTTCCATTCTGTCTAGGCAGGTTTTTTTAAATATGATCAAATGTCTAGGATTTTGGTCAGCTCATCTTTGAAGTTTTTCCTAGCACTTCCTAACTTGCCCTAGCAAGGGGCTGTGGGGAGAGGAGGGACGGTGATTGGAGGCAGGGTGCACACATGTGGCTGGCTTATAGCTAGGCAGCATTATGGGAGCAGCCCCAGCAGCTGCATGGAGGTAAGGCTATGGGGCCCAGGGGTTGGAAGGCCAGGGCTTGGGGACTATCAGGGGGACTCTGTGTGTGTGTGGGTATGGGTGTGGCAGGGTGTGTGTAGGGATGGGCATTTGAGTGACACATGTGCCTGCCAGCACTGGGAGAAGCTGTCTAAGCTCTGGGGTTGTGGCAGGGCAGGAGAGGGCAGGGGGGATGTGCCTGCTCTTCCAGTAGGGGAAGGGAGGGGACCCTTCAGGGACAGCAAAGACCTTCATGGCCAGCCGGGGGTACTGGGACTGCTTCCTGTGCTCACAGGGGGTAGGGCGGCTAGGAGATGCTGCAGGGCTGGGGAGAACAGAGAGCTGCTGGCTGGGAGTGAGGGGCACCTGTAGGGCTGGGGGGATAGATGGCTGTGGGTTAGAGGAGAGGGGAACTGGCAGGCTGTGGGTCAGGAGTGAAGGGCACTGGCAGGGCTGGGGTGAGCAGGGGGCTGTGAGTCATGGATAAGGGACACTGCAGGGCTGGAGGGGCAGGGTGCAACTAGCCAGGAGTGAGGTGCACTGGTAGGGCCATGGGTCTGTGAGTCGAGAGCGAAGGGCAGCAGCAGGAGTGTGAAGCAACAGAATGGGCAGAGGCAGGGCACCGGCATATCACTGCTCCCCACAATCATATATTCCTGACCCCACCCATGCCACAGGTCCCTCATTTTTGGAACTGGAAATATGATAATCCTAGAAGATGTGTGTGTAGCTTGCTTTATCAATTCTTATGACAGGGACAAAACATTGTCATTTAATTCTAATAAGTTTTCAGCCATAATTTTCTTACATCACCTTTCAATAACATTTTCTTATTAAGGATGGAAATACTTTTGTCAGTTTCTGAGTTTGAGGTGAAATTGACATTTACTGATAAAAACTGATTCCAGCCAAACCTACTATTATCTACAACACCCAAAATTGTGTATGGTCTTCCTGACCAATAAAGCTTACTATCTGAGATCTACTAATTCTGCAAACATTTACAAGCATGATTACCTTATAGTTAGTGAGGCCATTTCTTAACATCTGAGTCTTTGCAGAAAGACTCCACTGACTTAACTAAGTCTCTGCACAGGATTCTATAAAAAGCAGCTTGATATATGACACAATGAGGGATCAAGAAAATGGTAATGTCGGGTAAGAAGACAGTGGTAAGACAATGGCCTGTTTTGGGGCCGGGGGTTAAGAGTATGGTGCTAGTTTTTGTTATGGAAAGGTCTGTGTAGAGGCTGTGTTCCTTGTAGAGGGAGCTCTTACCACAGTCAATTTTTGAAACAGAGTTTCTCCCTATGAACTGGATAGTGAGTGGAAATTTGCATATTTTTTCTGGTATATACAAATGTATTGATTTCTTTTTTCCCTCAGATGGTGTCTAGCCAGGACATCTGCTCCTGCAAGGCAGGGCATGAGTAGCAACACTGAAGGTGTGTCTACACATGCATACCTACTGTGCAGTAACCAAAATTACTGCACAGTAACCCAAAATTACTGAGCAGTACAAGCATGTTTCTATACGTGCATGCCCATACCGAGCAGTAAATATGGCAACTTTTGCTGACTTGGACTTAAATTTGATAACTGCACCATGCAGGTATCAAATTTACATCTGATTAATTACTGTGCAGTAACACTCTGTGTGGACAGACTTGGGACTAACTTCAGTCCCAAATCAGGCCACACAGAGCATTAATGTGCTTTAACACCTGCACATGTAGTCTGTGGCCTAAAAAACTGCTTGCTGCTCAATAACTTACTGCACAGTAAGTTTAATGTGCACTAAATGCACATGTAGATGTGCCCTGGTTCTAGAAATGGGGTGTTAGTGTCAAAAGAAAGGACGACAGTCTAAAATAAACATCTTTCTTGGATTACTTTCCTCTTAGGAACATCATATTAGAAATGGCTTGCAAGGAAGAATTTAAATGAAGCTGTGGTGGCACAGAAAGTTGTTTCAGAGAAATGTTCCAGGCTATAGGGTCAGTGTGGAAAGAGTTTGCAAAGAAGGGCATTCAAACTGATATAATTAGCAAAGAAGGGTGAAAGATAATGCTCTAAGGGTGAGTGAGCGATCCAGAGAGGCAGCTTAGATGCCTCCAACTTAGGTATCACAATGCCTAAGAAGTAGGTGACCAGCTCCAGAAGACTGGAACCAATATATACACATTTGTAGGCGACAATGAAATACCATATTCACTCACATATAGTACATACCCTTTTCACAAAAATTAGCCTTCCAAAATTGAGGTGCACATCTTAAGCAGGGATATGGATTTTCTGCCCAAAATATTAGCACCCCACTTTGATGCCTGCTCTAGGCAAAGTTTAAAATCTGCTGCCTAGCAGCAGCACCTATTTCCATTCAGGCAGCTGAGGGAGTCAGTTGGCTTACTGTCTCATTGCTGTTCAATCTACAGGCATTTCCTTTTTAATAGTCTTAATGTGCCACTAATTTAGCTAACCTCTCTTGTGCAAACCTTGCTGTCTGTTATCTACTCCTGGTCTCTCTTCTCCTATTTCACAGTCCTACAGACTGTTTTTAGCTCTTTTCAAATTCATAGACTCCTATGGAAGCTAGCCGTCAGCAGGAATTACAGTTACAGCTTCTGCCTGAGCAGGAAAAGGAGGGTAACTGAGCTGATGATTAGACTCTGTTCCTCTTCTATGCAGTCATAACTCTGGAATAATCTTTTATCCTCCTTCCCACAAAAACAAGGTGCATGTTTTATTTGGGGAGGAGCTGGAAGTAGCTAAATTGGAAAACAAAAGCTTGTAATTTTTACTCTAGAGTAGAAATAAAGTGCCAAGCTCATTTCATCAGTAACCTGAAGGGGTTGGTACTTAAATTATATTAAGTACTCAGTTAGGTACTTTGGGGTGGAGGGGATAAGGAAGGGGCAAGGAATAGCCAACAACCAGGGAACTGGATACACGTAGACCTAGACATAATTTACAAGTGAATTGTTACCTGGTATTCAGTATTGAAAATGTTGCCTGTTTTGACTAGACAAAAAGTGCACATTAATTGATTTTGTTCTCGGATTAAATTATTTCAAGTTCTAGAATCAGGTTCCTGTTTTGAATTCTTATGATTTGTGATCGGTAATTTGTATCTTTTTTTTTTTTCTCTGTGAATTGAATAATGCATCTTTTTTATTCTGAGCCACTTGTTGCTTAGCAGCCTTCCCTTTAGAGAGACAAGCTGTGGCCCTATTTAGAGAAAAGCAACACTCTTCTTGATATTTGCATATAACCTGTATTGACACTGATGAGCTGTACATGTTCCAAAAGAGGAGAAGGGACTGCTGTCTTGGAAAATGAATGAAGTATGTCAAAGACCATGTTTATTGCCTATTGTGTGCCTGTCTGGGGACTTCAGAAAAGTCACTATAACAAAGCTAGTTGGAATGTGCAACTCTATATTAAGACCTTGTAATAATATTTGAAAAAGGAAGAAAGAATGTAGTCCTGGATTTTCAGTCTGCCCCTGGATTACACTACCTTTTAAGTGTGGTTTGTATAAAATAAGCTTAGTTCTAGTATTATTACAGCAAAAATGAACTGGATATTGTAAGCAGATAAGCAGTTGGTGTGTAAACAGCCATGCCTCCCTTTCAAAACAAAATGGTATTTGTGTGGGTTGCTCTGGAAAGTCACCTCCCAGTTACTTTTTTCCTCCTACAGCTTTGTTAAAGGCAGTAAAATAAACATACCCTGACAAGAAATAGAGTTCAAAAATTAAAAACTACTTTCTTACCTTAGGCCAAAATCTTCTGTCCTTTATACCATTTTTATGTAATACAGAACAAGTTGTTTGCCATCTTCTAAATAATTTGTGTTACTGGCTTCTCAAGGGACTGAAATCTTCTTGGCTTGAGCCAAATGGGACATTCTTCAGACATAAGAATGTACTTTGCTGGGATAAATCTTGTCATTTTTTTGGTGTTATTGACATTCTTGGCCTGGTGCAACAAGCAAGAAAGCTCATAGTTGGATTATTCATGAGTTCCAGGTACTGTTAGCCAGTGTGTTGAAGACTGTCGCTGGCAGGTATATGTTAAAACAGCCATCAGGACAGAATAAAAACAAGCAGGAATCATAAACCTATCCCTACCAGCCACTTCTATGTTATCTCCAGTGGATTTTGGCCTCATCATAAATTTGGCTAGTAACTCTATATATTTTACTGAAGCTACTCCTGACTTACCCCTGCAACTGAATTTGTGGTACAGATTATGATATGATCAATAGTGGACAACGTTGGGGAGACAATGGGTCATGGTTTCCATAACTCCAGAGTCTTGCTTTGGTTCAAAATAGCCTTATTTTTAGATTGAGTATCCTAATCAGTGCTGCAGCAAGAGGCGGGGTGAGCGGGGCAACTGCCCTGAGTGCTAAAGCTAAAGGGCACCAACAAATGCTGCCCAGCTGGGGCACAGTGAGCAACAGAGTTGCAAGTGGCTCATTTGGGGTTGTGGGGCCATGAGAAGGGAGGCTCCAGCCACTGCATGCACTCCCAGGCAAGCATGGGGAAGTATGTACCCCCCAGATCTGTGCGCAGTGTGAGGGTGGGCTGCTGCTGCGGGCTTTACCCCAGGTGCCAAACTTCATTCTTATGGCACTGCTCCTAATTCAAAAAGTATATGTATTCAGGACAGCACATAAGTGTGTGTTTGCATGCTACACAAACTTTTACTCCTCAAAGAGTTTTGTGCATGTGCCACCGTACATAAATGATTTTAATTGAGACTGACTGTTACTAACTTCAAAACCATTCATCCTTTACTGCTGCACATGCACCCTTCCTATATCATGATCACAGCTGCAGGAAGAGGAGCTTTCCTAGCTTTCCTCAGATGTGGAAAGCTTGCATTAAATGAAGTTATGAAAGTCTCAATATCCTGGTGGAGGAAGAAAATCTGATCTTCATACAGCCCAATCAATAAGATCTATTTCTTCACTACTGCTCAACCTGTGAAGTCATCCAAATCCATGGTAAGTGAACACAAAGTGGATGTAAAATCCTACCATTCTGATTTGTTGCTTCTGTGTAACCATATTGTAATTAATTATGCAAGATGAAAAGTCAGGGTGGAAAGCTCTAGATTAGAAAAAAATGCTAGTGCCATTTAAATCAAGGGGAATTTGCCATTATTTTTAAATAAGAATTAAGATTTTACCCTAGATCATGTATGGCATACATGCAGCCTGGATGCCTGTAGAAAAACCAGCTCTTACAGTTAAAGTTACTTCGCTGAAACCAGTTACTTCACTGAAACAACAAATCTGAAAACACAACCCAGGTTAACATGAAGTAAAACTTACTATAAAATTTGGAAGCACATCAGGCCATCTGTATCCTGCCTGATTTGAGTAAATTTTGATTTAAACAAGTGTAAGAGAGAAAGGAATGGAGCCACAGAAAAGAAGTGGTGCTAAATTCACATACCCTGGCATAAATTTATTCCTAGTGTGATTATCAGTCACCTCTAAAAAGTCCCTCAGATTGTTATACAAAAATTATGGGTCTCGGTCTTAGTACTACTGCAAGGATCCCATAAAAATATATTATTAATGAGTATTCTGTAACAGCTGGGTTTTTTTGCTGCAGCAAATTTTCAACTCCCACAACTGACATGCTGGGCAGGAATTCATATTTCAATGCTGGACATTTTTAAAGTCCTGAATCCCAAAAACAAAATCTGCTTTTCAAGTCAAAGGATCACATAAGTGAAATCCAAGCTAGGACCTTGCAAAGGATGGCAGTCAAGGTAGTGTTGCACCTTATAAATGATCTAAAATAGATATGCATAGCACAAGCTTTTTGCAAGCTGAAGCTCACTTATTTACTTCATATATATACTTTGGTTGGTCTATAAGGTGCAAATCTACCCTGCCTTCTACTTGACTTCAGATTGACACAGCTAACTGTCTCTCTCGGTTCACACACATGCCACTATCATTGAATTGTTATGAACACTCTTATATACAGTACAGTATTATGTGGCCACTTGCTTATATTGAACCAGAGCTAAGGGCTTGAAACCAAAAATATAGGCTTCAGGGTAGAAGTTTGCCAAATGTCCTCAGCAGACCTAAAACATTCTGAGAGCCAAACAGCTCTTGACATAAAAAGGTTCCACTGCATCCCCACTAGGTTTTATACATTCTAATAACTCATTCCTGCTCTATTAATTTAAAATGTTTGCTATTGACTTCAATTGGACAAGGTTTGTCCCACACTGGGATTACATATTGCTTTGGTTCCCTATGTACAAGTGGGAAGATAGATGATGCTTTTAAGACCCTGGGGATGAAAGGAAGCTCTTGCTGCCAGGTACTCTTAGGAAGCAAAACACAACTTGGTGTCTGCTCTGTTTTACTGGTATGTTTGAAAATTAATGGAGTTTTTTCTGTCTTCTTTCTAAAATCCATTTTAGACAAATTAAAACTGACAATTACTATAAAGCAGAACTCCGAGTTTAAATAGTTTGCATTCTGTCTTTTTAATTAAAAAGTACAATATCTATCCCAATCTAAGACAACTTTTCTGAATCCTAGCTGAATTTCCCCCCTTTCTGATAATGCACCTTACAGAACAGCAGCTTGAGTGACACCTTGGAGGAAAGGCATGCCTACATAGCAGTATCCACATGCAAGGCAGAGGCATCCTCACTTTTGCTGTGCTGCTTTGCAGTGCAGCTAGGTTCACACAGCACTCCAGACAGGCTGACCAGCTATTTTTCAGCAATGCTAACTTGCCCATCTGCAGCTCCCCATGAACATGGACATGAGCATGCTCCTTGTGGTTCAAGAAGTCACCAACATGAAATAATTCATTGGGTGCAGGGGTGTTGTTGTAAATTTGCCAGCAGTTAATTCTTGGTTATTCTCATCCACACAGGCCTTCCATAGGTAATTAGAAAGAATTATATTAAAGTAAATATCTAATCAAAAGACTGTTCTACTGACCCCAATAAGGGTCTGTATCAGGGGTAGGATTTTTAATAAAAGTTACTGCCAGTTTTGCTCAAAAAGCTTGAAAGATTTTATAAAAACAAAACAAATATTTACAATTCAAGCACATTAACACTCATATTTCCTTAAATCAATATTTATCATATTAGTGTTACTAAAAGCACATTGCAGGGACAAAAGCCATGAGGCTGATTTACAACAACTTAAGGACATCGTTTCAGTGTGAAAGAACTTTCATCACATCGGAGTAGTTTAATGCCTGTAGTCTTGCTTTGACTATACTTTACTTGAGTGGGTTTTGTCTTTCAGTGCTGGGAGTGGCTTGGGGCAATTATGCATGTTATACCTCCAAGCACATTTGGTTTTAGTCTGCCACCGGCAACAATCCCTCAACTGGAGAGTGATCTTCACCACAGCTTATTGATGGTGACTTGAGTCCAGTCCTGGAGCCACAGATCCCTCTGCAAAAGTTGCAGGTCTTTCCTTGGGGGAGAGAAGACTGCAGGCTAGGACTCCTTTCCTTTCCCTCCCTCTGCTCTCTCTTCTCCACTTCAAGGGTAAGATGCTTTACCTCAAAACAGGCTGGCACCTGGTCAAGGTTGCCGCACCACTAGAGTTGGCTGGCAGGCAGCTCCTCCCAATGCTTGATCTCAGCATCCTTTTTCTTGGGGGGTAGGATATGGGGGGGGTCTTCAACGTGTCCTTGTTGTGTCCAGTGTGTCTTTTTCCACCAGCATCCCAGTGCCTTCAGCATGTCCTTGTCCCTCAGTGTGTCCTTGTCTTTGTGCCTTTGTGTTCTTGTCCTTCAATGTGCCTTTGTCCATCAGCATGTCCTAGTGCCTTCAATATGTCCTTGTCCTCCAGTGCGTCCTTGTCCACCAGCATCCCAGTGCCTTCAACGTGCCCTTGTCCCTCATATCCTTGTCCCTTCAGCGCGTCCTGGCATTGGCCAGATCTCGGGCCACAGCTAAGCAGGGCGCAGAGCCCCTGGTGTGGGCGCGCAGAGGCCGTGTCCTGGTCTGACAAGGAAGGTGGGCTCCAGCCCTGCCCCACCGGACACCACTGGCCCCGGCTTCCCGTCCACACTGCACGTGCTCCGCGCTGTCCGGCGGGCCGGGACCCAAGCAGAGGGCGGCGTGCGTGGGGGCGGGAAGCCCGAGGGGCCACCCCCGCCCAGGGGAGCGAGCCGGGCTGGGCCAGGGGCGGGGCCGGGACCGGCAGGCGGCCCGGCAGGAGCCCGAGGCAGCAGGACCCGTGTCTCCCGCCGGCTCCCGCGGCAGCGAGCGCGGAGCCCCTGCCCCGCCCGGCCCGGCCCGGCCCGGCCCCGCGGGCGGCGCGTGACGGCCGGGTCCCCGCCCAATCAAGTTTGAGGCGAGCGGCGCGGGCTGAGGCGGGTCCCGGAGCCAGCTGCAGCCCAGATGTGCCGAGGTAAGAGCCGAGCCGAGCCGGGCCGGGCCGGGCCGAGGGAGCGGCGGGTTTCCCTCTGATCGGTGCCCCGAGGGGGCGGGCGCCGGGACCGGCGGCGCCTCCGCCTTCACTTGCTGCTGCTCCCGGGGCGAAATGCGGCGGCAGCTCCGTCGCCGGGGGCGGCAGCCGGCGGCCCGGCTCGGGACCGGGGCTCGTGCGAGGGCAAGAGGCAGGCGGCCGAGTTCCTCCCCGCTGCCCGTCTGCCCTGCGGGCCGGGCCGGGCCGGGGTGCCGGTCGCGGGAGCAGGGCGCGGGGGATGGGAGCCGGGGAGGTGACCGCGGGTGGCTGCCCCGCCGCCAGGAGTTTGTGTCCGCCAGGCCCGCGGTGCTCACCTGCTCCAGGCCTGGAGAGTTTTTAAGAGGATGGGCATAGAGACGGGCTCTGGCTAAATGAGACAACTATAGTGATAAGAATAGGTATCCTGGCATGCAGCATGGTGCCCTTCAGCTCATAGGGTCTCATTTTAAAGGATTAGGGCTAATGGAAGTGTGAGAGGGGTTTATTTGCCTCCAGTGGGCACACCCCCACGTGCAGAGGTGTGTGTTTCCAGGGGCACAGAAATCAGCAGCTCATATTTGTGCTGCTTTGTGCCCCGGGGCATGCCCCTGCATATGCGCTCTGGCACTGGCCAGATTGTCCAGGTGGGGTAGGGGAGGCTGGTCCCAGCAGGTCCAGGGTCACAGTGGCACAGATCTTGCCACACAGACCCTGGGCAGCACCCAGAGCATGGCTCTGGATGGTCAGTTCCATTTCTGGCAATGCATACTGCTGCCACGTGCACCACACCACTCTTTGCAGTGGGTTTTTTTAATCCTGGTATCAGATTTTGGCATTGCGCTGCAAACAGCTGAATGTTCACTGCTTGCGGCTTGCAGCGCCACAGACCACATGTGCACATTCGTCTGGGTGCGCCCAGTGTGATTGGTCAAATTCCTCAGTGATTAGTCCTAGAACCATAAGATTGGAAGGGGCCCCCTAGGTTCTTACTGGCATATGGCACCAGTCATTGCCGTTGGTTGACTGCAAAAGCAGCACCAAGTAGAAATATTTGAGGAATCGTTAACATTTATTATTAATCATATGTGTATAGTGTTAGTTGCTTGTGTCCCTTTTTATACTCCAAGATAGACATTGTGTGCTAAGGAAATGAGAAGAGTAATATCACTTGAAGTTGTAAAGACAACTTCCTGTGAGAATGCACTCAACGCTGGCTTGGCCTGCTTTCCCAGACAGCACTGTGTTCACCTCAGCTTCATGGTGTTTTTAACCTAGGAGAGACTGGGTTGTTGTTGGCAGCAGCAGGATGAAGTCGCCTCCCTGCTGCATGTCCCTTTCTTCCCAAGCATCCCTAGCGGAGCAAAGGGATACCACATCACTGGGTTCCTTGGAGTCCAGCGTTTTCTACAGTGAGGAAGAGCAGGGGCCCTTGCTACAGAAGGTTGTGCCCTCCTTGGACTGTTTCACCATCAATGTGGGAGGCAGCCGCTTTTTGATGTCCCAGCAAACTTTGTCCTGCTATCCAGACACACGGCTTGGTAAGTTGGCTGTAGTTGTGTCTGCTGCCCGGGATGTAGCTTCTGGTCTCCTAGAGCTCTGTGATGATGCCAACCTGGTAGAGAATGAGTATTTCTTCGACCGCAGTTCACAGGCATTTCTCTACATCCTGAATTATTACCAGACAGGAAGATTGCATGTGATGGAGCAGCTGTGTGCACTCTCCTTCCTACAAGAGATCCAGTACTGGGGGCTAGATGAACTGAGCATCGACTCCTGCTGCAGAGACAGGTGAGCATGGAGGAAGAGAGGAAAATAAAGGTGTGGGATGGATGCACTCAGCATCACCTTCTACTGCAGAACTGACAGGTTGCAGAGAGGAGAGCTCTAGTAATGTGGGCTGAATGTATTCAGGATGAACTCCTCTTGAAAAGCATAAGGGTAATAAAGGAGAAAAGGAGATGTACTTGCTCTAGGCTGAAGGAATTCAGCATCAATTCCTGCTATAGAGACCGGTGGGTATTGGGAGAGGGAGGAAAAGACTGGGTTAGATCACATTTGACTGTTACTTAGTGGGACAGGATAGCACTGTGGCAGACCAATACAGAAGCTGCAGGCAACTTCAGCATCAAGTCCTGTTGCAGCAGCAGGCTGATGCTGGAAATTCAAGGTAAATGGAAATATCTGGGGATGTGTAAGCAGGGCAGAGGTAAAAGAGAGGGAATTTTAACTGGTAAACAGATATGAGCAGAAGGCAGAGAGGTGGGAAGTTTGTGGCAATTATTTATTCTAGGATTTTTTTAATTCATCTCTTCATTATATTTGTTGTGATTAAATTTCCCATTTATTTTTGGTTTACTGACTTATTTGTCATTTCTAAAAATTGTAAACATTACTTTCCCAAAACAAGCTTACTGCTATAAATTTCTTCCTCCTGCTGATGCTATTGCAACAGTGCAGTGTCCCTTCATCTAGGAAGGGAGTAAGGGAACAGCGGGCTTTCTCATGTTGCCAGGCAATGGATGCCACCCCGGTCAGGGGTCACCATTCTGGTGTCTCTTCTAAGTTAGCTCCCGCGCCTGGTGCCTTTCTCACCCACCCAAATATGGTCCCAATATGTACAACTAGAGAATGTGAACGTGACTTTCTAGCAGGGGTGTGCAAAATGGTGGATCTAGCTGGTGGCCAGACTCCATTTCCCAGCAGCCCCTACCTGCATCGTTGCAGGTGGTTTTGGCCCCTGCCCAGGGTGTGCGGGCAGCATATTGTGATCCAGACCACACTGTTGCTGCCGCAGATTCCTAGCCCTAGCCCCAGCCCCAAGGAGGGCCCAGCCCAGCCATGCACCCTGCCCACGCAACTTGGGCTTATTTCCATGGAAGACCTGGCCCCGACACTGTTATGGCCCCACGGTTCCTGATCTCCGTTGAAGCCAGCTGCAGTGACGTGGGCAGGGGCTGCTGGGAAATGGAGTCCGCTGCGGACTTTGCCTGTCCCTCTTTTCTAGTCTAATGGTTAGGGCCCTCACTCAGAATGGAGAGCTGAGTTTCATTCCTTGCTATAATTAATATTTTTGTATATTATACCAAGTGGAACAGCTTTGATTACAGAGAGCCACCACACAATATCTATGTTCTGGTGGTTAGGGCAGTCTTGTGAGATGGGTGGGTTCAGTTCTCCATAAACAGAAGACAGTGTTGAGCCTGGTTTTCCATATCCTAAGTGAGTGCTCTAACCAGTGGGCTATTGGCTAAAAGGGTGAATACCTCTTCTCGTTCTGTTTTGGAGATGGGGAGGCTGAATGCAGTCTGACCAGACTTATATACTGCAATAAACCCTGTGAAAGAGATATGGCAAATGGCTATTCTTGAATCCTAATGGGGGTCTGATGTGAGATAGCCAGACTGTGCTGAGCTGCTTGCTCACCTTTAGGTGGTTTTGTGCACGCGCAACAGCAGAAACTAAGACACCAAGGGACTTTTCAAGCAGAAACTTAGGTGCTGACTGAGTTGAGGTATCTACACTTTAGGTGTGGTTTTGTGTAGTCTAAAAGTTGGATTTAGGTACTCAAATTAATTTTAGATGCCTGAGTATCCCCTTCACCATAAGTCTAGAACCCAAGGTACAGATTTTTAATGATGAAGAGACCACTATGTCCTTTGCTGTGACACTTGATTGCTTACAGCACTTGGTCAAAGTTTTGCCTTTCAGCCAGCAAGAAGGAAAGAAAGGGGTGCATGATGTTCTTTGGGAATTATTTGGTTTGAAGGAAGTAATCCACAAATGTGGCTTTGATGCAGCAGACCACTTAAGCATATGCTTAAAATCCATAATACTTATTTTAATAAAGATGCTTTAATCAGGGTGTAAATGTTTCATTGGGTTATAGAAAGATATTCTTGGCAAAATCTCTTCATATAAAGAACATTATTTTTAACATGAACTTTCCTTCTTAGCAATGCAAATAAAAAATCAATTGCAATACAATTTAAATATTTAATTAATAAATGCTAATTTGAATACATAAAAAGGCCTACTTCTGTCAGCCTTACTCAAATGAATGCACCATCATCGTGACTAAACTCACAGACGTTGAGATCACTCATAAATAGGACCTTAGGGAATCCAGCATATTTTGTACAATTCACTCGGGTATGTTTTCTTATACCCTGGCCCTCCCCTTCATAACTTTCAGGAATGATACAGAAGCTTAACTCGAGTAAGAACGTGTTGCATGGCCCCAGTTCAGTGAAGCACTTAACCATATATTTGAAGTAGGTGTTCAAGTCCTGTACTGAATCAGTGTCTTTCTCCATACCTTTAAGATGTCATCTTGTTTCTATGCAACTTATGATGAATGTGAAAGACAGTAATAAAAAAAATGTGAATATTAACATTAAAGGTTTGTTCTTTGGGATGCGTTCCTTGGACAGATACTTCAGGAGGAAGGAACTGAGTGAAACCTTAGATATCAAGAAAGATACAGAAGATCTTGATGCCCAAGATGAGGAAGAGGACTTCTCTGGGACCCTCTGTCCCAATGTGAGGCAGAGGCTTTGGGAGGTTCTTGAAAAGCCTGGCTCTTCTGTGGCTGCTAGGACTTTTGGTACCCTTTCTATGGCCTTTGTTGTTGTGTCCATTGCCAACATGGCCTTAATGTCAGTGGAACTGAGCTGGCTGGCACCACCGCTCCTGGATGCCCTAGAGTATTTGTGCATTGCCTGGTTCACAGTGGAATTCTTACTGAGATTCCTGTGCACAAGGGATCGGTGCCACTTCCTGAGAAGTGTTATAAACATCATAGACCTCTTAGCCATTTTACCCTTCTACATCACTCTGCTGGTGGAAAGTCTGTGTGATGGAGAGAGCTCCGAAGAGCTGGAGAATGTGGGGCGCATCATCCAGGTGCTGAGGCTGCTCAGAGCTCTACGCATGTTGAAGCTGGGTAGACATTCAACAGGTACCTCCAGCTAATGTATTCAAAACAATATCAGTTGTAAATATTTCCATGACAAAAAGACAAAAGAAAATAACCATGCAAGGTAACCAGATAAATATTGAATTACTCATACAGGTTGCCTTCTTTGTCTTATTAATGAAATTGAACATCTCTAGATGTTAGAGATGGGAATGATCTTTTGGATCCTTCATCCCTTGATTGTGCAGAACTATTCTGTCTCTGTGTGTATTTATACATATTTGTTTTATCCCATCTATCTTTTACTGTCAAGTAGTGACTTGTAGAAATGCAGTATTTTGAAATACTTGACTGAAAGCAGTAATAGGCCTACTGCTGTATATTCTCAGAATTCCAGTTGGAGTCAGCTGGCATGCTGTGTAGAGAGCATTTCTACAAGCAGGCCCTAAGGTGGTTTTTTTTGGTTTTGTTGGGGAGGTTTTGATGGGGGTGAGGGACTTTTGAATTATTCATACCATTCACTTGCATTTGAGAAAGCAGAATGAAAACGTTGCAGAGCAGGAATGATGAACTTGTGTGCCATTCTTGTTGTGTGTTGGAAGATATAACTCCTGAGAATTTGAGTTTGATTTTTTTCCTGATGTAATGTGAAAGAAGGATATGACAACTTTATTCTCATCTCAGACTTATGAAACAAGCTTTTTCTTTGGGGAACAAAATTTTCAGAGAATTTTTTTCAGAGAATTTCAGAGAAATTCCTTTAATTTTTTGCTCTAATTCATTTAAAGATTGGATGTAACCCATTCCTGACCATCTTAAATACATTAAGGATGATGTTTTCATAAGTGCTCAATGTTGCTTTAATTCTACTCCCATTGAAATCAGTAATAACATCTTCATCAACTTTGGCTGGGGTTGACTTAAGCCAGCATCTGAAAATCCCTTCCATAAAAGTATAGTTTATTAATTAGGGATCTATCATGCCTAGTAGGCACTGGCCCATGAGACTGGTATAGTTCTGTCAACAGAAAAAGGAGGTTTCTTACACTTTCAGAAAAATGCTTTGCAGAATTCCCTTGAGACAGGCAGAGGGGTTCAATAATACACATCATCGCAGAGTTAAGCTATACCCCCTTTACAAACTGGTTCAGCTTTCATTGTATTTTGTTATAAGGGAAGTGGGCCCATGAAGAAAACATTCACCTAAGAAGTGAATTTGCATCTCACCAGGCTCTTTGTAGTGTTCCTAAATAAATGAAGAGCACTCTCTTTCTATTTTAAAAGTAAGGAAAAGACCCAGTTTGTCATAGCAGAATAGCAGTGGTTTTCCATTTGGTGATCCAAAAAAATATGTTGATGCTAATTATTTTTCAAAAGTATTGTCATTTTATTTTGTCTTACACTTGTAAGGTCAGGCCATGAAATTGATCCCTGTGACAGTTTCCAATGGCAATGCTAAAGGTTTGAAATGATAGCTACTGTCATCCAATACATTCACTTTGAAATATGGGGTCACATCATTAAACTTCCAGCTTCGCTTTATCTTTCAAGTGCGGATTACGTTTAACGAGATAATGTCTCACTCAACGTAATTCTGTTGTTTCGCAAGACAGACAGATGTGTACCACTGCTACTATCGGTTTCTCTCTTGTGGAGTTTAGTTGTTTACTTTCTATAAAAGGGTTAGATGATCTTATTAAAAACTTATAACTCTTCTAGCCTGAGACTGAAATATCACCTCTCCTCTAAAACTGGAAATGATAGCCTGTTTCTTTTGCATACAGAAGTAGATGCAGCGTAACTATTTATTTCAGCAATGCAAAGGAATTTAACTATCAATAGTTTTAAATTGTGTTTGTTTTTGATAGTTAAGGTTAGCCAGTCACCCTGGCTCAAAGCAGTAAATCAGAACCACCAGTTTCCATATAATTTAAATGTTGTTAAACAGCATCTTCTGGCAGAGCAGATGTTGCTGCTAAGATAATATAAACCTAATAAATTAGAGTAGAAATATACACTAACGGATCTGGAGCCTGTTTGCTTTTTGTTGAAGACAACTAAACTTTCACCAGTATGTCACTTTGTTAAAGTATCTGTTTAGAATCACAGTCATTACTATAAGATCATCCTCCATATTCCATGAACACAGTGTGTCCTCCATAAACATCCCTAGGGGCTCAGTTATCCAGTTGTACAACATCACCCCCAGAATATTGTGAAATTTCTTTTTGAAAATGTAAACTCACCACCCCACAAAAGGGGAGGTCAAAGACTGGGTGGCCCTATTGTGAGTAGGTAAGAGTATGGCTGAAGAAATTTCATCATGCCCTATATATTTTTAGAGGAAATAATAGATCCAGCCATTACTATGTCAGGGGGTTATACCATCCATGGCAGGTAACAAGAAAATAAAGGGGTCAGTTCTGCCTTTGCAAATGGTGAGCTATTCTTGGGAAATGGATGCAGTACTTAGAGATATGGAGTTGGAATCACTGAGGGGAATGTAAGCATTTCAATTAATATTTATTTTGCCAAACATATTGGCTTCAAATGTGAATGTTCTGCTCAGGCACACAAAAACAAAAATAATACAGATAAGAATAACCAGTAGACTGATGGTTAGGACACTCTTGGGGGTGAGAAATACAGGTATGGCCTTCCTCAGGCTGACAAGAAAATTGAACCTGGGTGTCTTACATCCTTGAGAAGCTGTACTGAAAACTTTGGATAAAAGTAGATACCACACCTCTCCTCCCTGCCTGCTGGCCAGGTTTTGTGCATCTCTAGATGCTCCAAGATCTTGTCTGACTGAGAAAGACCTATGACAAAACAAGTAGAGAATTGCCTAGTTTGTAAATCCTTGTAGGATTCCCTAAATTAGTCACAAAATATTCATGACTTAAAGGGGAGAGAGGAGGACAATGACCTTCCCATAGTTTAGCTCAATAGCATAGTGTTTAACATACTTGTCCAGGGAGCAGAAGAGTCAGTTGTGCTTCACCCAGAGGGGTTAATACCTGCATCCCCTGTTTCCTGATAAAGTGTTTAGCTGTGCACCTGAGAGAAGGAGGTATATGCATTCTGGAGGAGGAAAGCAAACCAAAGGCTTGAAGAGATGACTGCTGCCCAAGCTGAGAGGAGGTGCTAGGCTCTAGCTTAGGCCTCAGCTTCAAAAGAAGGGCTGGAAAAGTGCCTGGGCAATGCCTAGTCTCTGGCCTGGTGATTAGACCACCTTGGTAAAGCAGGACCTGCAGGTTCAAGTTCACTGTGGGTGAGGAGAAGCCTAGAACCTTAGTCTTCTTGACATTTAGACACATAGAAAGTTAACTGCACTTTATCCCAAACCTAACTGCACTTTATCATGCACCAGCAGATGCATGACAAACAGAAGGAAGGAGGTGATAATTCCCCTCTATCAGGCACTGGTCAGACCATATAGTTGGAATACTGCCTCCAGTTTTGGGCACCACACTTCAAGAGGGATGTGGATAACCTGGAGAGGGTCCAGAGAAGGGCCACTTGTATGGTTAAGGGCTTGCAGGCCAAGCCTTATGAGGAGAGACTGGGGCACCTGGACCTCTTCAGCCTCCACAAGAGAAGGTTGAGAGGCGACCTTGTGGCTGCCTATAAGTTCATCACAGGGGTGCAGAAAGGAATTTGTGAGGCTCTTCTCACCAAGGCCCCCCTGGGGGGTCACAAGAAATAACGGCCATAAGGTAACAGAGAGCAAATTTAGACTGGACATTAGAAAGAACTTCTTCACAGTTAGAGTGGCCAGAATGCGGAATGGGCTCCCAAGGGAGGTGGTGCTCTCCCTTACCCTGGGGGTCTTCAAGAGGAGGTTAGATAGACATCTGGCTGGGGTCATCCAACCCCAACACTCTTTCCTTCCTGTGCAGGAGGTCAGAATCGATGATCTGTTGAGGTCCCTTCTGGCCCTAACATCTATGAATCTATACCCCAACCATAAGTTATACAAAGCTGACTCCTTAGTATTTGGACAAGTATCCCAGCAACTGCGTACATGCCATTTAGGCATGTAAAGTGAAATAGGATTTAGTGCCATGTTCCTCAGAGTTAGGCAGCATCTGCACAACAGGTCTGTGGGGTCAAACTTTGAAGTTAGGCTCCTAAATTTATACAATACAAGGCCAGGCACTGGAATCCGGTACACCTATGCAACAGATGTAGATAGTCCAAGTCATAGCTCAATCTTTTTTGTGATAAACTAAACAGATTGAGTTCTTAAAATCTCTTGATACAATGCACTGTTCCAGTGTTTGAATCTAATGCATGGCCCTTTTCTCACCCTCTACAATTTTCCAACAGAATTGTTTTGTAGACAAATTCAGCCAAGAAATAAGGCACAGGTTTTTTAAATAGTGAAGATCATTGGAACAGTAGACATAAGGTCTCAGCAATGTCAAACACTGAGGTAAAAATAAACATCTTACTCCTACTTATTACTTTCCTGTTTATCTGTAGATGATAGAGCAGCATCCAGTTCATTTTAAGCATTTACTACATGGGCCAAATCCTGGCCAGTAAAGGATAAATTAATGCTTTTGCATGAAACAATACTGACAGTGCATTGTTTTTTGCAACACCTCCATTCTGGGTCTCAGTGAAAGGGGTTACTCATCCACCTCAATTCTGCGAGATGATGAATGCAGTTAACGTCCTTGGAAGCTAAGAGTTGTCAGGTCTGGGCCTGTAAGGGCTGATCTGGAGGCTGTATTCCTGTCCTACTATTCCTTCCCTTCCTACACTGAAATAAGAAATAATGGTTTTAACTGCAACAAGGCAAATTTAGGTTGGATATTAGGAGAAAACTTCTTTGTTTTGAGGGTAGTTAAGCATTGAAAGACATTTCCTAGAGAGGGTGTATAATTAATTTCCTTGGCAGCTTTTAGAATAAAGTGAGTCAAATACTTGTCTAGGATTATTTAGGGATGATCCTGCCTTCAGCAGGAGGTTGAACTAGATTCACCTAGAGGTCTCTTCTAGCCCTATTTTTCATTTTTCTATGACTAGAACTCCATCGATATACTTTATTGGGATAATTTAGAAACACTTTCCAGAAAGTGTCTGTGATCAGAAGGATAATTTGGGTCTTTAATGTACAGAATGTCCTGTTTTGTGGATATATATTTCTTATAAATTTGTGTTTGTCTGGGGTTTATTACTTCTCACTTGTATTTGCTTTTCCACTCTTTCTTTGTCTGACACAATGTCCTGGAAGCAGCAATTCTGTGCAAGCAGCAGAGCATATACTCCCAGTACAACACTGCAGCCAAAAGAGCTAATGTGATTCTTCATTGCATTACGCAGGAGAATATTGAGCACTGTTGCAATGCCTGTCAAAAATCTGTGTCCATTCCAATGTCCATAATTCAGGAAGGTTGTTGCTAAATTGAAGATTCAGAAAAGAGCCCTGTTAAAGGATGGGAAACATGCCTTAGAGTTCAGGAACAAAATATGTTTAGCTTAAAGAGAAGTTTGAAGAGGTGAATAGATACATACTTGGGAAATGGTGATTGAAAATAGAGGGATCTTCTGCCTAGCAGGAAAGGAGCTACGAGATCTAATAGGTAGAAGTTGAAGATATAGTTATACTTTAAAGTATAGTACATATATTCAATGATGAGAATAACTAAGCCCTGAATAATTTAACACGAGTAATGGTGGAATTTCTGTCCCCAGCAATTTTTTTGGTGAAGCTTAGGTACTTTTTTGAAGAATATTTAGTAGTTTGAATAGGAATAAATTCAGGGAGATCCATGGTCTGTGTTGTTCAGATCACATGGATGATCATGTTTTCCCAGCAGAGCTCAAAACAGCCTTGCCTTCTCATAAAACTACTAGTGGTCAAATTATCAAGTAAATACAAGGTAACTAGCTTTTTAATCAACTGCTGCTTAACAAAAAAATTAAGAAAGTTGCATGGACTTACGGTATTTCTTCTGTTCCAGGCCTGAGATCTCTTGGAATGACTATTGCACAGTGCTATGAAGAAGTTGGACTACTGCTGCTTTTTCTCTCTGTGGGAATATCTATATTTTCCACCATAGAGTACTTTGTTGAACAGGCTATCCCTGGCACAACTTTCACAAGTGTTCCCTGTGCGTGGTGGTGGGCAACAACTTCTATGACAACTGTTGGCTATGGTGATATTAGACCAGACACTACCATTGGTAAGGTAGTGGCCTTTATGTGCATATTATCAGGAATATTAGTCTTGGCTTTACCAATAGCTATAATAAATGACCGTTTTTCTGCCTGTTACTTTACACTAAAGATAAAGGAAGCTGCTCTTCGACAGCGTGAGGCTTTGAAGAAACTCGCAAAGAACACATCCAGTGACTCAAATATCAATGTTAATCTGCGTGACATATATGCTCGCAGTATCATAGACATATTACGGTTAAAAAGCAGAGAACGGGCAAGTACTAGAAGCAGTGGTGGAGATGAGTTTTGGTTTTGACTTGAATTTATAAAATCATGTTTAACATACGGACCACTTTGAAGGTGTAATATTAAACAGTAAGTCAACTGTCATTTTATATTATTCACTCTTAGTGCATTTGCTATCCAAACTGCGGTTTTATCTTCTTGGTAATATTAAGATAAACCATGTAGACTGAAGGCAAAACTCAAACTGGAAACGCTCAGGGGGCTTTGAAACCAAGTTGCAGAACTGGATCTTCAAATGGACAAAAAGCATAATGGACTTGTCAAAGTAGAATTATGGTAGAGATATTTGTCTACGACTTTGATGTTCTTGCTAACATAATAAAAAAGTCTTAGCCCACAATTGCCATGATGTTTTGAATGTTAAAGAACTTCAGAGATTTACTTTTCAGTTGAAAAATGGAAGAATAAGAACAGGAAGAAAATCTGAAAAGAAAGACGCTTAAGGGATAAAGCTCTGACTGTATTTATGATACCTTTTATATTATCTATGTATTTTTTTGTAGACACACGGATAAGTCAGGAGGCCTAGCCTCATCCCTGCCCTGCTCACTATTTGCTGTGGCATAGAGTGATAGAATAGGCTGAGGGACAATTTGCCTATCCCAAGAACATAGGAACCTAGGACCAGAAGGAGCCTTCAGGACTATTGAAGCCAGCCTCACAACTAGTTTTTGGACTGGAAAAGTGGGATGGGAAGGGAGATGGCCAGAGTCTGCAGTATCATATAGAGCTTAGACTGCAGTACAGTCTGTAGACAGCTCTGTGAGTTAGCACAGTCCCTAGGAGGTTGTTCTAGTCTATGCTGGTGTTAACTGTTTTAGTTTCTACAGACGAAAAGTAACTTAAAAACTATCATTGCTCCTCTTTCCTGTGCCCGTTGAGAGAGAAAGGCCAGAATCAATGCCCTGGTATTCCAAGAGAATTGTACACTTACCAATCTTATACGTGGTTTCATCACTTTTGATATGACAACCCATCTTTAGAACTGTAGTGTCAACATTTCCATGGAAAGAGTTTATTTTAATTAGCTTAGTACTCAAGAAATGTGCTAGATTAACACCAGAAAAAGCAGAGTTGTCTGTCCACAGAAGAGGTGTTAAGACTCTGATTATGGCTTTTCATGAAAATCAATAGGTATTTTGAGTGGCTCAGAATTCCAAGGTCCAGTCTTAAAAAGTTCATAGTTTTCACTGAACCATAATTGGAGAAATCCTAGATTTAAATGCATTACGCTCAAAAAGAGTAGGTGTGCTCAAGGTATATTTTATGCACATAATATAATATAATACAGCAGACTAAACATTAAGGCAAGTTTTTGCCCTCAGTAAAATGGACTGTTGCTGAAAATATTTTGTACAGTCTAAGGGACAATATAGCTGTTAAAAGAAAAGTTTATAAGCAACTGGAATTGATTGAAATCAAAGCTTCAAACTTCCTCATTCTTGACTCCTCTAGGCAACACACCTTAAAATACAAGTCTTAAAATACTATGTGGGTTCACCTAAACATGATATTGGTGTGACACAAACTCCAGTGCAGTTCATGCCAGTGTTTATTGCTCCCAGCCACAGCATTTGTATGTGCACCTGGGACAGCAGCATGTTAAGCCAGATCAGAACAGCCCCAGCTAGCAGGATGCCTGGGGTCAGTCTGCCACCTGGAGCTGCTCTGACCCAGTTCAACTTGCTGCAGAGGGGCTGGCTGGGGACTGAGGCAGCCTCTGCATTGAAGCACCCTTGTGCTTCACATAAACACATAAGCACATAAACTGAGGCACACTAAATAATGCCAATGCAGGATATCTGAACCTCACCAGAAGCAAACTTCCTATGGCCCAAAGCACACCAAATGGATCCAGACCATACCAGGACAAGAAATGTAAAACCTGCCAGTGCATCTCTACCACTCCCATAATTACTACACCCCATGACAGAACTATCACCATTCTTGGATCTTACACCTGCACCTCCACAAATATAATATATCTCATCCAATGCATTAAGTGCCCTGATGGACAATTTGTAGGAGAAACCAAACAACAACTGCGTATCAGAGTGAACTGAAAACCTATCAAAGACAAAAATACCCAATTACCTGTGGCTGCACACTTCACAGAGGGCAGCCACTCTTTCTCCAATTTCTCAGTTCTAACCCTTAAAGGGAATTTACAAAACACCTTCTGTAGATGAGTCTACAAACTTCACTTCATCAACCTACTGAATACAAAAACATCATGGACTAAATATAGACATTAGATTTATGGCACATTATAACCTGCCTCCAATCCATTAACCTCAGGTAACCTCTCTACATTTTATTAACTACATTCTCTCATCAGGTCAAAATTCCTCCCTCTCCCTACCCCACCTACTTGTCTTGTATGTATTATCTCCCATTCACTCTCATCCTGACTGCCAAGCATTTGGATTTTCACAGACCTACATATTGGCTTCTATTCCACCCAGGAGAGCACACAAACACCACAGGAGACTTTCCCTATGCCTGAAGAAGAGTGTTAATGCCCAAAAGCTTGCAAAGAATACTTTTTCCACCTTTTCAGCTAGTCTAATAGAAGATATCACATTTACCTACCACAGGATAATACTTGTGTTTACAAGTACTATCCTACAGGGGAATTTATGAGTTTACTGCAGCCTAATAGGCTTCACGTGTGCATGCTCAGACATTTACTGTGGAACTAATTTGTCATCTCTGCAGTAAACATTTTGTGTAGATGCACCCTGTATGTATGAAATAAAACCTAACACAAACATTAAAACAACCATTTAATAATTTCAGAGGACCTCACTTGTTGTGTTGTCTAAGACACCTAATCAAAGTTTCCTTCTAAGTATATAAATCGAGAGAAATTTTCACTTTTAAGAAACATTAGATGATCACTCCTATTTTGAATCCTATTATGACTTAGTTCATGAACAAAAACTGGTGCAAGCATGTTACTGCTGTGTCAGAGAAGGCTACACCTACTATAGAAACCTAATAGAAATTCAACATGAAAATGTCTAAGCATTTCCTTCAAGTTCTAGGAAGTAATTTATGTTTCATGTGTAAATTATAATATTTTGGAATAATGCAGCATATCTGGGCTTTTGGGTCTAGGAGCAACTAATAGAATATATAGATATGAAATGGGATAGATATGAAAATAACTGGATGAGGTTCTAGAGGTTGTTATAAAATAAGAAAAGTTAGGCTGAATAGTAAGTAACCTCAGGAGGTCATCTAGTCTAACCCTCTCCTCAAGGCAGGATTATTTCTATCTAAAACATCCCAGATAAGTGCTTGTCTAACTTGCTTTTAAAAACTTCCAAGGATTGCAGAACTTCTCCAGGTAGCCTGTTCCAATGCTTAACTACTTTCACAATGAGAAAAATTCTTCCAAATATCCAAGTTAGATTTCATTGCTGTAATTTAAAACAACTGTTCCTTATCCTGTCCCCTGCAAACACAGAATAGTCCATTGCCAAGCTTGGTATAACCAGCTTTCAGGAATGTAAAGACTTCTCAAATCCACCTCCCAATCCCAATCTTCTCTTTGTGGGGGCCGAGAAATACTGGCGGAATGGGGCCGCTGATGGAGTGGAATTGAGGCGCTAGAAACGCAGGTTGTTGGAAGCCAAAAAAAAACTTTACTTACAGTCCTTAGGCTGTAGGCATGTTCCTTGAAGATACAAACTTAAACAGGAACTCAGGCACACAGAAGCTCACACTCACGCAGGGTATGGGGTGTCGGATGATTCCAGCGGGGAGTCATTATCAATTGATCCGACCTCCTTTGTGGCTTGGAAACGCACGCGGGATCTCTCCTCATGCATGTCTGAGCTCTCCTCCAGTTTGGGCGGGCATCGCCCAAGCCTTTTATTCGGTCAGCGAGCCAATTGCTGACCGACACGTATGCATAATCTATTGTGAGCCAATTGCAAGCATGCACTCGGTGGTGCAGCTACAAGGTTTTGACGGGCTCTGACCGTGCACCAAAACTTTTCCCGCGCTACAGGGGAAAATCCCTGCATCCATGCTCGCAATGTGCTCAACACAGCTGTACCGAGGCATCTTGTTAACTGTTTTGCACAGACATGCCCCCTTGCCAAAGGCACAGTTGTATCTGCAGCACATTTGGACCGGTTATATCGCACTCACACCATTGAACAGGTTCACATTGTAAATGAGCATAAACAAGAGCGGACAACGAAGCAAGTTCGTTCTCCAAAGATCTAATTAAACAATATCCCAACAGAACACAACTACACATTAGTACGTTCGTGATGAACAGTTCAAGCATCAGAACTTCATTGGGCGTCATCACATCCCGGTCTCCAGAGGTTCTCCCGCTCTCAAAATGATCTCTCCGGTCTGGTCCACACACGTCTCTTAATGGACCTGTAGAGATAACTCACTCCCCTCAAAAACTCTTGTCTCTCCAATCCGGTCTGCACATGTTTCAGTGGACCTGCAGAGAAAGAAACTCAGAAAAATTAATCAGTTAACTTATTTACAGAAAAATTAATCGTTATCGCAAGATGATTTATTGTCTGGCTCATCTTGGCATTGGAACCCCATCTCATAGGCCAGGTTCCATTGGCCCTCATCGCCTCGCACTCTCAACTGCTGCTGGGTGAGCCTGGAGCAC
>JAGPOW010000261.1:27954150-27983678 GCA_030014935.1 Caiman crocodilus
CTGGCTCATCTTGGCATTGGAACCCCATCTCATAGGCCAGGTTCCATTGGCCCTCATCGCCTCGCACTCTCAACTGCTGCTGGGTGAGCCTGGAGCACCCCATCAGGAACCTAAACATTTCGCGTTCCTCCGGCGTTCTCTGCGTCGGTTGAAATCGTCGCAAGGTTGACTCGTGTGCTCGATGCTGCTGTGGGTCGCTGAACTCTCTTTGACCCGGCTTCACAAAAGCTTGCAGTTGCGGTAACTGCCTCAAGAAATCACTTGCAGGCTGTCCGGCTAAGGGATTCAACAAAATTCGGAGAATAACCGCATGGCTTGACCTGCAACAAGTGCTGGAAGCAAGATTGGCCAGTAAAAATTGTATCTGACCATGCCGACATCAGCAGCATGTCCTCCACTCCACAAGGCTCGTCTCTAAAGAGCTTGCCTCGTTCTGATCCACAAGGTCGGATCCAAACTCCATAACCAGGCGTCCGATCCACATAGCTAAGGTCTCTGCTGTTCTTATCCTAGACCTCTTACGCAAGGCCTGAATCTCAGTCCAAGTCCTGGTGTGATAGGTGCTGGCAGTAGTGCAGGCCACACTTATCACTCAACTCTCCATTGCCACAGGGTGCATGGCTGTTCGAGCTGTCGCTGCATCTGATGAAAGAGGCACTTGCAGGATGCTCTCCGTTGGCTCCTGGTTACGGCCCAGGGGCAGGCCCGTGGGAATGCTCCGGGGTGGAGTTGCTACTTCCGCCCCACCATTAGCTCCGCCTTTTTCTTTTTCCCTTCCGTGGCGGTATTTCTGGGGTGGAGTCGCTACTTCCACCCCGCCGTGGGGAACTCTGCCCTCCTTCTCGACCCTTCCATGGCGGCCCCCTTCCGTTTCGCCTCCATCTTGCGATGACAGGGGACTCTGGCTTTTTTACACAGCTGCAACCCGCTTGACCGCGTGTACGGCGCGCAATCGGGCTTTCAACTCAGTCCTTTTCCGTATAAAGGCTGTGACCGTCCTGAACATTATCCGCAGCATTCTCTCCTTCTCTAACACCGCGCCAGTCCCTTCAGGTACGAAGTCGCTTTCCTCCGCTTCTCCGTGGAGCTCCGAAAGCTCCGGCTGTCCCGATTCCGGTAACAGCGTGTCTGCATCAATCAATGCTGGTCCTCTACTCTCCCACACACAGCACATACAGCGAACGAACTCCCAACTGAGAGCCAAATCTTCCTTACTCGGCCTCTGTCCAGCTGAGGACTCGCTGCCCCCTTGCTGCCAGGGTTTAAACCGAACCCGCTCACTCCCCATCACACATCCGAAGGCTCTCGGGTGGAGGCTCACTTCCCACTCTTTCGCAGGGTCCCCTTCTCCCTCGAGCGAAAGACAACCGCTCACAACTCTTCCACCCGTTCCACCCGCCTGATGGTAAGTGATGTGTGCTTCCAACTCCGCAGCGTCTACAACGTAGGGGAACAAAGGCACTATAATATCCTGCTGCTGCAAGTATTGCTAAAATATACTCAGGGATCTAAAGAAGAGAACACCTCCTGTTCCACAGGTATATGAAAAATTGCACTGGGTGGGGTAGGGGAAGCTGAGGTCAGCACCTTTACTGGCTCCAGAAGCCTTACCTGGGGTCCTAGGGTCTCCTGGGCCTCCAGCGGTGTTGATCCAGGTGGGCAGAACCTGACCACTAGCTGGAGTGTGGCTTTGGCCCGACAGGCTCTGGTTTTGGGCAGCACACACTGCTGCCATGTGCACCATGCCACTTCTTTTTGGCATGCTTTTTTTTAAATACCGGATTTCCCAGTATCTAATTTTGCAGTGCAGCAAACAGATTAACCTCTGCCATGTGCATTTTGTGACACTTCAAAAGGCTTTGAGGCACTGTAAACCACATATTCCCTCTTGTGGGACAGGGCCTATAAGTTCAGATAAATGTGCTTGCTCAACTGAGTGAAAAACATTTACCCAAACTATTACTGAAATCAGAGAATTACATTTTAACACAAGATCTACGTCCACATCAACAGAGGAAAGATATCTACAGCATAAAGTTTCTCTATCTTTAGAACCAATTATGTAGAGTCTTTAATAAAACCAGAAGTGTGTACTTTTGAATAAAACTTGAAATATTAGCATTTGGTCTATTAATTAAAAGTATTCTTCCATCTTTGATTGCTTGCTTCAAAAACACTTTTTTTCCATACTTTGTGCAGAAGAAATAAACCTTAGGAAATGGATTGCCTGCATTTTAATCTCTATTTCTTAGAAATATAAAAGTAATAAGTTTCTAAGGGAAGGTTGTAAGAGAATTTTTAAAGAGTATGTATATTTTTACTGAAAAGAAAAAGAACAGGCTGTTCTGAAGACAAACTTTTCAAACACAAATAAGGTTTGAGAAGGCAGTAGGCTTCAAATGAATAATTAGATTTTTGGGAATGATATAAGCCTTTACAGTTGACCTCACAATGACATAATCCTAAATGAAAGTGCTTGTCCTGAGGCACAAAATATTTTATGAAATAAAAACATTTTGAAGAATTAATAAAATCATAGCATATAAAGACAGTAGGGACTATTGTGTTCCTCTTGTTTGACTTCCTGTTTAACACAAGCTTAATTAATCCCTTGATTAATGGATTTGCACAGAGACCACAAATGGAAAAGTATTAATGCATTTCTGCTAAAGTACTGCTCAACAAAATAGTTTTCATGACTCTGGAGAGGAAGACATGTCAGAGGTGCCATGGAGTCCACCAGGGTCCGTACAGTAACTTTATTTGTTGTGTACTCAAATGCTGTTGTAATGAACAGTCATTCAAAATCCCATGATTAGATAGACTCATTATTAATGCTACTTGAAAAGTTAAAAAGTGTTAGACCAAGTGTTTGGTAATAAAAATTTCATATCTAGCAACATTCAGAGCAGTATCTGAAAACGCTGCTGAAGTGCAGACATGGTAACAGGCTCCAAAGACCGGCACTGACAAAAATGACTTCAAAAAGTTGAGGAGACGGTTAAATGTAAAGTGACAGATTTACTACCTATCCATCTCACCTATATATGGCTGATCTCAATCTCCCCACCCCTTCCTCAGTAAGTCACTGTGTTGCAGTCAGATGAATGCCTATCCTTTCAGCTGAGCAAGATAAACAAGACATTGTCAAATGTAGCTGATCAGCTGTGCTGGGGCATGTATGCAGCAGAGTTGATCTGCTTCATTGGGCAAGACATATACTACCCATTGTCTTGCCATCCCATAGGCATGTCTTGTTAAGCAGGGAAATACCAACTTTCCCTTCTTAGAGAGACACACCCAGAGATTTCCAGGGGAAAGCCAGACAGTCGCTCCTAGGGCTTTAGGGGCCCAACCCTGCATGGGAAGTCCAAGGGTGTGCAAGATTGAGCTCCTTTAGCCCCCAGAGCACCTGCCCACACTCACACACCATAAAGTAAACAGATGTCTTCTGATAAATTGTAGGACAAATTGATACCACTTTCATTTTACCAACAAATTTTGGGCATTTGTGGCATGACAGGAGCAATGGACATCTGTTTGCCTGGCCTTTGCGCTGCTATAAAATGTTTATGGCAGCACAAAGGTGAAGAAAGGCAATGTTGAGATCAATTTCCACCCTAGATGTCTGCATTCTATTTTACATATGTCATAGGGTCATAGAGAAGTAGGGTTGGAAGGACCCTCCAGAGGTCTAGTCCAACCTCCTGCCTGAAGTAGGATCATGCCTATCCAAACCATCCCATACAAATCATAATTTAAACTCTACATAAGACTGCCATCAACCCTGACACAAAAAAGACATAATGTCCTAACCTGCCACAGGTAAAGTGGGGGAACTGCAGCAGCCAATGTTCTGCTTCTATAAAATGTTGTAAATACATGCTCAAGAGACTCCAGATAGAGGGCCACCACCCTGCTACAGAGGAAGGCAAAAACATCTATAGTCCATACCAATCTCATCAAGGGGTAAAATTTCTTCCTGACCCCAAATATGACCATTGATCTGTATTATAATATAAACCAAACAGAGGTCAAGAGGGCAGGGTGGGATTCAGAGCTACAATGATAGTAACCACACCAAATATTCCAGATCAGTGGAAGTTACCATTCATAGAAATCATAGAAATTAACGGCTAGAAGGGACCTCAAAAGATCATTGAGTCCAATCCCCCTGCTCTGGGCAGGAATACTGCGGAGATCAAATGATCCCAGCAAGGTGTCTGTACAGTCTCCTCTTGAAGTCTTCCAGGGTTGGGGACTGCACCACCTCCTTGGGAAGTTTATTCCAGATTCTGGTCACCCTTATCATAAATAAGTTATTCCTTACATCCAACCTGAAACCATCTTCTAACAGTTTATGGCCATTGCTCCTTGTCCTCCCCTGGGGCACCCTCGTGAACAGTTTTTCTTCCAGGTCCCAAGCTGTCTGAGCAAATTATATCTGTCACCTATACCCACAATTTACACCAATGCAAAAGTGATCATTAATAGCAAATGAATAAATAGAAGCAGTAAGGGAGTGTGAGGCAAGTGCTGGCTTCCTCAGCTCAGACTTTTGATATTTGTAATGTGGTACATATGGAAGTCCCCATTATGACCCCACTATACTAGGAACTGAGCAAACACAGAACTAAGAGGGTCCTTGCCTTAAGAGCTCATAGATGAAATAAACAAGATAAGCATGTTATACAAAGTGTTGGTAAAAATAACACCAGCACTACCTTACTCATGGTTGGTAAAACACCACCAACTTATTAGAGCTACCGCAGGCATGTATTTGGCCCATTTTTTTCTTTGTGTGAAGTTTTATCATGTGAATATTGTGCCTGTGATATGTCAGCAAGAGACCCAAAGCAGACATTTAAATAATGGTCTTTGTTATTCAGACTGCTTCCTTATGCATGGAGATGAAGCCAGTCAGTCTGTGCCAAGGTATCTGTAAAGGAACTGCTGGCAGACTAAGCTACTGAAGTGCCAGTAGGCATCCTTGTAATATGGAAGTCGAATTGTGCTGCAAACACCCCTCCCAACAGCTATCTAGCATGAGACTTGACAGGAACAGATGCTATGACACTTGAGCCAAAAACAAAAAAAAGGAAAGACTTCCTATCATCACTGATCACCAAGATTTCAGTGTGGCTCAGAGTTAGCATGTTTCACATATCAATTATTTAATGTGTTTAGAGTTCAGCAGTAGTGCAATTATAATAGGCAATATTTTTAGAATAGAAAAGTTGAGTAGAATAGGAGCTACTTATTCAAGATCCTTCTGTATCAAGAAAATTACCCCCTCTGCAAGAAGCCTTGTCTTGAACCATCATTGCCAAACACCTCTATCAAACGCTTGCATCTTAAATACTAAATCTGTCCATAACAAGCCATTTGGGAGGATTATCTTTATCAAGTGTATGCTGTCACCAGTACTTCTATTTAACATCTTCTTAGGACAGAAGATCCTTCTTATCTCCACCTCTTTTCATGGCTCAGGTTCAGACTAAATTGTGCCTAATTGGACCAATCCTTTGCAACGGCTATTATAAAGCCATGGGGCCCATGGAGCTTTTGTCTCAGCTGGGTCCTCTGGGAACTATAGTGACCCCTATACCAATAAGAAATAGCACCAATATGTACATGTTACAGTTGCAAGTATACAATACATATACAATACAATACATGTATAAGTATGTTACACAAGCATGAGGCAGTATATTGTAAACTGCCAGCTAAATTCGACCTTCAATTAGACATGCACAACACCATGGAGTTTGCACAAACTAAAGACCCAGACCAACTAAAAATCTAGGTAACTAAAGAGCAAATGTGTTCCTGAACTAGTACATGACCTGTTATACAGCATTAAAATTTGTCTATTAAATTCTGACAGTAAATTATGCTTTCATCCTGATTATTTTATTTCCTCACCTTCCTTTCAGCACATATTGAGGGAATGCATACTCCAGTGCATACGCCAGGGAACTGGCCAAGGCTGCACACTGTCAGTGCATGGTTGTCATGGGAGACTTCAACAACCCAGTCATCTCATGGGAAGAGCACTCAGCCAAATCTTATCAGTCTCAAAGCTTCCTCACATGTGTGGATGAACTCTACCTGTCTCAAGAAGTTTATGGGCCAACAAGAGGTATTGGCCAAAGGGAATGATCTAGTCAGTGACCTAAGAATCAGAGGGAAGCTGGGTGACAGTGTCCATGAGTTGATCACTTTCTCTACCCACCCTAAAGGTGGCAAATCTGTCAGCAATGCAGTAGTCCTCGATTTTAGGAAAACCGACTTTCATAAGCTCAGAAGGCTTGTTGTCAAGGCCCTGAGAAACCATGATTTGACATGGAAGAGAGTTCACGGTGAGTGGTTGTTCCTTAAGGAAGCAATCCTAGAAACACAAGGGCAGGCCAGACAACCCATAAGAAAGGTGGTAAAAGGGCTCAGCAACCCCTTTGGCTCAACAAGGAACATATGGACCTACATCTAAAAAGAGAGACTTATAAAGGATGGCAGACAGGAAACACCACTAAGGAGAAGTATTCTGCACTGGTCTGTCCCTGTAGGGAGCAAACTAGGAAAACCAAGCCAGCAACTGATCTCAAACTGGCTACATGAATCCAGGACAATAAAAAGTCCTTCTTTAGATACATGGGGAGTCGGAAGAAAAACAAGGGCAACATTGAACCCCTGCTAAATCAATTGGGATAGCTGACAAATGACACCCAGAAAAAAAAAATCTGCTTAATGATTACTTTGCATCAGTTTTTCACCAGCCCAAAGGGACCACCCTGCCTAACATGATGCAGGATGACCAGAGTGAAGGTGAATATATGTCCATCATTGGCATGGATCTTGTAAGGGAATATCTCGAGAAGCTGGATGCCCACAAATCAGCTGGTCTGGATAGACTGCACCCAAAATGCTAAAGGAACTGGCAGACATCATAGCACAGTCACTGACAAGGATATTCAAGAACTTGTAGCACTCAGGCAAAGGACCCAAAGATTGTAAGAGGGCCAATGTAGTGTCTATCTTCAAGAACGGGAGGAAGGAGTATCCAGGACACTACAAGCCAATCAGTTTGACCTTAACCCCTGTAAAGATCTTGAAAAAAATTATCAAAGAAACCATTCTCAAGAGGCTAACAGAAAGCAACATTCTGAGGGACAGCCACACAGGTTGTTGTGGATAGGTCTTGCCTGACCAATCTCATTTCCTTTTATGACCAGGTAACGTATCACTTGGACAAAGGGAAAGAGGTTGATATAATATATTTGGACTTTAAAAAAGCCGTGACATGGTATTCCATGTTGTCCTCATGGAAGAATTAGGCAACTGTGTTCTTGACTACACTATAGTCCGATGGCTGGACTATAGTGTAGTCAAGACCCAGAGAATGGTAGTTGGACAGAACAAAATTATCATGGCACTTACTGACCAGTGGTGTCCCCCAAGGCTCCATTCTTGGACCTGTACTCTTTAATGTCTTCATTAATGATATGGACACTGGTGTCAGGAGCGGACTGGCTAAGTTTGCTGATAACACCAAACAGGGGTAGAGTGTTCACTCTTGAGTATAGGTTGGTGATCCAGGTTGACCTCAATAGGCTTGCAAGGTGGGCAGATGAAAACCTGATGGAATTCCATATAGAGAAATGAAAAGTGCTCCACCTCATGGAAAAAAAAACCCTCATCACCCTTATAGGTTCAGCAATGCTACACTCACTAGCACCATGACCGAAAGAGGCTTGGGGGTCATGATTAACTGCAAGATAGACATAAGCCACAAATGCGATACTGCGGCCAGCAAAGTGAACAAAACTCTGGCTTACCATCTTGAACAAGACCTTGGATGTCATCCTTCCACTGTACTTGGCCTTGGTGAGGCCACAGCTGGAGTACCGCATCCAATTCTGGGCTTCACAATTCAGGAAGGACATGGAAAAGCTTTAAACAGTCAAGTGGAGAGCCATGTGCATGATCAGAGGGCAAGAGAACAGGCTTTACAAAGACAGGCTGTAAACTATGGGACTCTTCAACCTGGAGAAGCGTAGGCTCAGGGGTGACTTGGTGGTAGCCTACAAGTACATAAGGGGTGTGCATCAGGATCTAGGGGAATGCCTGTACACCAGAGCACCCCAAGAGATGACAAGGTCCAGTGGCCACAAACTCCTGCAAGACCATTTTAGGCTGGACATGAGGAAAAACTTCTTTATTGTCCCAAGCCCCCAAGACCTCGATTGACGCTCCCCCGAGGTGGCACAAGCTCCTACTCTGGACACTTTTAACAAAAATGTGGATGCTTATCTTGCTGGGATATTTTGACCCCATCTGACTTCCTGCCCTTTGTGCAGGGGGATGGACCCAATGATCTTATGAGGTCCCTTTCAGCCCTAATGCCTATGAAATCATACAGATGCTCATTTAGCAGATAAAAAGCAATCTGCTAATTGAAGATTTTAGCTAAATTTAATAGGCTTAAAATCTAAACATGGTGAATGCAATTTGCAAATATATGACAGTTTGCTAATTATAAACAGAATTAACAGAAGACCTTAAGCATTCAGCTATACCTTAAAACTGAATAAGGGTAAAAAGTAGAAAAATCAGAAATGAAAATGATAAGATGATAATATTAAATTGAAGATCTTTCCAAGGTGCACGCTTTTTTTTTTGCACGGTATTATAGGAGATCTTATAAAATAGAAATGAATAGTCATATTTCTGTATAAGACATTTTAAGTATTGCTCCCATTTCTGATGTCCTCACTCTGTGGAGATGTTGGATATGCATACATTCTCCTTTCCTTTAGAATCAGTCTCTAATCCAGCAACATTCCACTCTGAAGACATATCTTCTTGGTGAGGCCGCAGCTGGGGACGCATCGTTTTAGGCTCTGCAATTTGAAACATATGGAAAAGCTTGAGAAAGCGCAGAGGAGAGCCACAGGCATTAACAGAGATCAGGAAAACAGACCTTATGATGAGAGGGTGAGAGCTATAGGACCCTTCAGCCTGAAAAAGCGCTGGCTCAGGGGTGATCTGGTGACAGCCTAAAAGTTAATCGGGGTGTTCACCAGGATCTAAGGGAACATCTGTTCACCAGAGTGCCCCAGGGGATAACAAGGTCAAATGGTCACAAACTCCTCCAAGACCGTTTCAGGCTAGATGTAAGGAAGAACTTCTTTACAGTCTGAGCCCCCAAGGTTTAGAATAGACTGATGCTAGAGGTGGTTCAAGCACCTACTTTGAACACCTTCAAGAGAAATTGGATGTCTATCTTGCTGAGATCCTATGACCCCGGCTGACTTCCTGCCCCTGGGGCGGGGGACTGGACTCAATGATCTTCTGAGGTCCCTTCCAGCCCTAACGTCTATGAAATCTATGAAATCTTAGGTTATGTGCAGATATTACACTTAGATCAGCCTACCTAGGGTTAAGCCAATCTAGGTGCTGCTTTGTACAGACATTCAGGGTGGTTAAATCATGCAAAAAATAGCCAGCCTGATCTAACTTAGTGCACTCGAGGAGGTGCACTAAGTTCAATCAGGAATGGCTGGCCTAATCTACTGAACATCTCCACAAATTCAGAGCACAGCCCCAACGCTTGGACTGTACTCTTCCAGCCTCTTCCCCACTCCTCCCCCACACTCCCCTAACCAGGCTCTTTTTATCCCCCTGACTTCTCCACCCCCCAGATGGACAACCCTCCCCATAGAACCACCAACTCAAATTTGTACAGATACACCAGGTAGACCAGGTTCCCAGCACTAGTCAATGCATGCACAAGCTGTTCCCAATTTAGTCACACAGATTAAAATAAACTGTGAGATCATAAATCGGGTACAGTGAATGTCAGCATGTACACTTAGATGTTGCCAGAAAATTACTACTCCCAGAAAGTTTTTCATCACTCTAATATATCTGAATAGGTCCCCATTTCTGTAGTATTAATAGCATTTTTTGTGTCATGGGACTAAGTTCAACATCATGGGCAGCAGACAGATACATGCCTGAAAGGCAAAAATCAGAGTAGGCTGTGGCTTGCAGCTTTTGTGCCCAGCTGCAAAAACTATGGACTTATTTCCATAAGTCCATAGATGCCTCAAACAGTACTCCAGCATTCAGTTTAGGATGCTGTCCCTTATTTTTCAAACCTGAGATGCTTGATCTGGTAGAGGTTTTTTGAGCATGGGTGACAACACTGACAAGTCCAACCACTTCACAAAATACAGGCTCAGTTATATTCTGAGGATGAGGTTAAGGTACTTGCACTCATCTTTTATATAATCACCCAGAATCCTGAGCTGTCATCCAACAAGGCAGAGACCTGGAATCATAAACTCCTCAGACTGCAGAATTTCAAACCCACATCCTAGGCAAGTGCCCTCAATACCAAACTGTTAGCATTTTCTATATCGGGCACTGTCCACTGCTCTTGCTGGCATTGCTCTCCTCTGCAAGAGAAGAGAGAATAAAAAATTAGGCCAGCAAGAAAGAGCACATAATAGTGCATGCCATTGTTAGAGCACTCACTAGAAGGAAGAGTTCTGGATTCCACTCTTTGTTTCATAGACTTTCTGTATGTTACCAAAGGGGTGTTAAATGTAAAAATGTGAATGCCCTAACCACTAGGCTATCATAAAAACAGTGAACATCACTGTTGGCTGTGCTTTCTAAGAAAAATTGACCTCTAGTCATTCTTTAATAGAAAGATTGTGGTACCTACTTTTAGGATAAAATTCAGAGCTGCAGACCCCCTGCAGCCCTAAGTAAGGTGCTCAGTCCATAGAGATGAAAATGCCTGTCTTTAATGTTTCCTATTGACTAGCTCTAGGTTTCTCCCCATTCAGAATAAAATCACTGTTTGCATCCACTCTGAAATGTTTAACTCTTCCTATGGGACTGTATAGGGAAACTGGGCACCTCGAACATGGTTTTGGATTCTGCTCTAGAGGTCAGGCAACTGACTTTTAGGATCCAAAATCCTTGTCCCTAAGTGTTATTTAATGAGAAGAAAACCACTGAAGCTGTATACTGTCCTTTTGAAAATAGAATAAATTCCTCCTGTTTTTATTCTTTTCATTTTACGGATGGAAAAATAAAGAATTCTGAAGTATCTGCGTAATTAAAACAACAAATGATCACTCCTATAGTTTTTAGAAATAGGATGATACTTTGCCAGGTTCACCTCCTCCATTCCTACTCTGATATATACAGAATGGGCTTCTCTCCAGCTAAATGACTTGTTGTTAAATTTATGTTGAATGGCTCATGAAGGCATCCTAGATACAATATTCTGAGTAGGTTGACACATCATTTGAACATGACTGTAGATGCAAGGTCAAAAACTAAGTGATGCCTTTGTTCAGCCATCTAAGAATTGTAATGTCCAGACCAGCTTACTGTTATTATGACAAGAAAATGATAAAAAATTAAATGATATCCTAAAACATCTGATGGTAGCTATTGATACAAATATAATAGAATTGGCTGCTGCCCGGAAGACTAGTTATCTGAATGAGGAAATGATGAAACTCATATACCCTGATATGGTTAAATGCAGAGATTCAAACATTTAAGGGTGGGAGGGAAACCTTGTCACCTAACTTGAATAACTACCCAAACTGCCAAATAGAATTCAGTGGACACATCTACATCCACATCTACAGACGCCAACTGCGCAGTAGCTTAATAACACTACACATTGGCATGTTGGGCAAAAACTATGCTAATATGCTACTGTGCAGTAGTATTAGGCTACTGCATAGTAAGCATCGATGATCTTGCAAGGTCCCATTCAGCCCCTAATGTCTATGAAAAAGCCATGTGCCAGTGATACTGCACAATAGCAAGAGTTACTGAGAACTGATTTAGTACCTGGTTAATCAAGTACTAAACTTAACGTGCAGTAACGATGGCACATTAATGAATGTATAGACATGACCTTTCAATACCAATCTTAACACCAGTTACTACAAATCTGAGAATGTATACAATGCCCCTTCTGTAGCCTATGCCCCTCATTTTGCTGAATGATATTTCAGGCCTAGAAGGTTTTTATGTCAAAGCCAAGAGGGGTTTTTAGGGATTCTTTTTCAAAGAGTCTTCTTTTTTCTTTCCTTTCCTGCTGTTTTTGCAGCTCTGATACCTTTAAGTAACTCGTTAAGATTGTGAAACAATATAAGAATAACCATTTACAACCAACTGGGTGAATCTACACATGCATTCAATCTGGAATCTGTTTACTTGCAAGTAAACTACTCATGAGTAAATGCTTCTGAACAAGAGTCTACATGCGCAGAGACATGGGAGCAAATTTGCTGCTCCTAGCAGCACTGCTTCTGCTTCCTGGGGCCCTGCAATGTACCCCTGCTGCCACCAGAGAAAGCTTGAGGCTCCAGTAGCTGGCAGCCATCTTTAAAAGGCAGCTCCCTTCCCTGCTCTCTGGCCTGCCACTTTTCTGGTCAGAAGCAGCATGCAGAAACCAGAAGCCTACTCCATGACTACAACCATGGTCACTCCAGCCCCTGCCCCTGGCAGTGATGCCCAGTGCCCCAGGCTTCTGATAGCCATGGTGCTGGCACAACCAATGAGGCCCTGGATGAGGTACGCACTCCCCACTGTATCCCATCTGGACAGCTGCCCATGGACCCCTCTACTGTCCACCCCCAGTACCATGACAATAAAAGCTGTTTGTGAGAGTTTGCAATAATTCTCAATAAGATGCTCTGTACCAGAGGCCCATGTGCTGCCTAGCCTCAGATCAGGAATTGTGCATGCACAAGTGCCCATGGATCATGGTAATTCAGCCAGGCAGGCCTGGGCCCAGGCAACTGCCAGCCAAGCGCCCCCATCCCTGATTGCTCCTCTAGGGCTGGAGGCCACTGGGTGCTGGCTGCAGGCAGCTTGCCTCCCCTGCCTCCTTACTAGACCAGGCCAGACCAGGCTCCTAGCAGGAACTGCTGCTGCAGCTCCAGACCCTGCTCCCCCCTTTCTCCTCCTGCAGGCCAGCCTGTCTGTCTGTCTCAGGGGACATGGAGGTCCGGGAAGACTGGGGTGCAGAGCTGCCCATGCCCCTCCCCTCCCCAAAGGAGGCCTCTCTGGGGAGGTACCCCAGGGCCAGCCCCCCTCTCCTTGCCCTGCTCTGGATGGGGAGGGAGATCAGAGGCAGGGGCTTGGGGCAGGGCAGGGCAGGGAGGGCCCTTCCCTCAGAGCAGGGCTGGTCACGTGGCTGGGGCTGGTTTGCCTGGTGGCTCCAGTCAGTCTCAGCTGGTAGCAATAGTGTGCAGCTCCCAGCAGACTCATTGGGTGGCAGAGTGCAGCATGTAGGTGTCCAGGTAGCACCCCCTCCACCCCGGAGGAACTGGTGCTGCTGGCTTGGGTACGTGACACTGAAGACATCATCATGCTATAGGTGGGGGCTATGGTCCCTTTGCCTGACAACTTAGCCTGGCCAGCAACATCAAGCAAACACTACTCATCCTACATGTAATGTATCGGCTTATTTCTATTTGTTTTGCTTAATCTGTCAATAAATCAACGTATCCTGTATGACTGCAATGGTCTGAAGTCTCATTTGTTGCTGCTGCCCCACCCACCTCAAATTTATCTGCATTTCAAGTGTAACACCTCTATGTCCTCAAGCCTGTCTGGGCACCCCAACTGGAGGCCAGAGTCCCTCCCTCATACCACTGTATCACCCATCCCTACACCCACCCCCTGGAGATAGGAGAAAAAAGACGAGGGTAGTCAGATACTGTCAAGGAAACAGAAGCAATGTCATGTGCAGGACCAATGCCCGAGCAGCTCATTGTATTCAGAAATGCCTTGAAAACCTTTCTGGCCAGCCACATCAGAATCCAGAAATACTGCAACAGTTGCATTTTAACCCCACACATGCGAGACCTTCATGGAAGGGTGGAAAAAACCCATACATCACTGTATCCATTGTTTCATAAGAAAAATCCTTTCCAGACCCTCAAAACTAATGCTTAATCAGAGCTATAAATCCAGGAATTAGAACAAGTTTGAGAACAGTGAGCACAAGAGTGCACTATAGGTATCTGGTCAACAGTAGCTACCTCAGTCACACTTAGATTGAGTCCAGATGCGACTCCAGTGCCAGGTAACAATAGCTGACAAAACAGGCTTTGAAGCCTGAAATCAGCTCTAGCATATGACATCACCCTGTCTGTGGCACTGAGAGAAGAAGTCTGAAGGAAGAGAAAACAACTCCTATTATACATACTGATGGCATATGAAAGAAGGTGTAGAAAATAAACGTAATGCCCAGAGAACAGTTTCAGCTGGTCTTAGTTGAGATGTCTTCTGTTGTCTCAACCTCAAAGGGTGTCATTCCCAGACCTATCCCCACTACTGAGGTGAGCATTTATAGTAATAGGGCAGGTTGGCCTCCATGCATTCCTTAGACTGCACAAAAATTACTGGCCTCTTTATGGTGTCCATCCCACTGCTGGCTCACCCCAAACCACTCCCTCTGGACTGCCTCAGGGACTGCCTCCATAGGCCACAGGTTCACAATTTGTAGGCAGTACTTTGTGCCCCCTTGTATAGCTTCTGAAGTCTACTTCAGTTCCCACGTAGTGGAAGGAGGCAGGTATGGACACATCAAACATTTTTACATGTGCTGTGGGACATGGCACCAGGCACCTTTATTAGCAAGCTGAGCTAATTCAAAGTGCCTGTGCATCACATGTATCAGCATCGTTGTGTGTCCCCACACTGAAAAAATGGCAGCAGGTGCTTTGAACTAAAGCTCATCGAATGTGTTTTATTTCAAAGTGCACCACCACCATTCTTTCAGCACAGAGATGGACAGCAATGCTGATACACGTGATGTGGAAGGCTGCCAGAGCACATCAATTTTCATGCTCCAGCAGACTTGATTAATCAAGTGGATTTCCAGCATGTTGGAGCAGGCTTCACATATTTGTATAGGAGCCCATCATTTCTAAGACATTTGACCATATTTTTAACCTTTCCACTACAAAGAACTAACTCAGTTTCTCTATGTCATGTAGACAAGGTAATACTTCTCAGTTTATTTTTGATTTGGAAAATCTTATAAACAAGCAATTAAATGCTATTTGGACTCTAATTATATTTCCTGAAAGGTTTGGTCTGGATTTCAGTATACATGATACTGTCACTACAGCAACCCATCCTGCAAACAACAATATTAGTCATGGATATCACACGCAAAGTGGGCATACCATTTTGTTTAGAGATCAAAAATTAAACTCTTCTCTGAATATAATTCTTGGCTCACAGTTTAGACTCTGCAGGCAAATCCCAACGAGCGTGCATGTGCAGTTTGCTATGCCATTTGCCGTGCTGCTAATTTGTGAAAACAGCCCAGGAAAGTATGTGGAACCCATGTTGTGAGGATGTTTCTAAACCTTCAGTGCTCTGAAAACTATAGCAATCAAATAATCACTCTTGATAGGACAAAATTACTAAACCAGCAAAATGTTTCATTTATGCAGATTACTCTGTTTAAAGAGTTATGGCTATACTGTCTATGGGAGGTTGGCAGTTGTTACTGGGATGGGTAATGGGGTGCAAGCTCAGGGCTTTATGCTGATGACTTTGCATTAAAAACAAAAGTCCCATCAATTTTAGCAGATCAGGAATGATCCTGGATTTACTCAAATCTAAGACAATCCTGAATTTAAGATGATACCCCAATAATTAGATTGTATACATAGAAAATTTATAAATTCGGCATAATTTTCCATGTATAGAATATAATTATTAGAGGATCATCCTTAATTCCTTCCTTCCACCATGGCAGGGGGACTGGCAGTGGAGAGGCAAGTAGTGTGGAGAGGCCAAGCAGCTTATTCCCTATTTGTACACGCCTTCCTGCTACCTCTGCCCCCTGCCTGCCCCCAGATTCCCCTCTCCCTGCCTGCAGCATCAAATCCCTCTTTCCCCCCAGATCTCTGCTTCACCCTCCCCCTCAGCCTCTGTTCCACTCCCGCAATCTCTGCTCCCCCCGCCCCCCCCAGCCTCTGCTCCATGCTAGCAGGCTCCATACCCATTCTAACCTGAGGCAGAGAGCACAACCTGAGCCCAGTCCCTGTAGTAGCCCTGTGGGCTGCACATTGCTATTACAGAGCTGGGATGGGGCTCTGCTCACTGCCCCAGATTGAGTATGAATGGAGACAGTTGACACACAGCAAAGGTAAGCGAGGGGAGGGGAAGGGAGAGGAACAGGTGGGGGGGAAGAAGCTGTGGCAGAATGGAAATAGGGGGAAGAGACTGCAGGGTGGAGACGGCAGAGTGCAGAGGTTGGGGGGAAGGGGGGTGTGGGGCAGGCAGCAGCAGCAGCTACAGCCCTGATCCCAGGTAAGGGTTGGAGTCCAAGCCACAACAACCACCTGCCCCTCCTCGCCCATGCCCTCACACACAATTCAAATTATTTGTTTCCTATGTTAAATAGGAAGAAAAATCTGTATATGAGTAAGGATATATATATCCTTACTTTATACTGAGTAAATATGGTACTTTTGAAGCCAGGCTTTCATGGCCCAACCTCCTACTTTTCTCCTTTGAGATGCTGTTAAGTGCATTACTCCCCAAAACGACATCATAGGATGCCTGTACATGCGCGAGATGCCTGCTCCAACACGTTCAAATTAGAACAGTCCAGCAGCCTCGCTGTGACATATATTCAGTAATCCCCAAATTCAAAACAGCAGCATGGGTCCTCTAACTAAAGCTCATTGAACAAGCTTTAAGTTAAAAGGGCCCCCCAACCTCCCCAGAATGCTGAATGGGCATTTGAATTAGAGTGGCTTGCAAGTGCTGCTCCAATTAAAACACCCACCCCCACTGCACCCCCAAGCATGTGTATAGAGGCCAATAAAGAACAGCCATGGAAAGTTATGACACGTTAGACTTTGGGATCCAATAAAGAGTTTCTGTTTATTCTCTTTCTTGGAAAAAGAAGTTAAAGGTAGCTTATGTCCCTGTTTAGAATTTGGGAGATCAGTAATTAGAAGGTTTGGAAGAGAGCTCTCGGGACAACTCTTCATTGTGAAGGCAATTTGGATGGCTTTTAATCAGTCTACTTGGGCTTTAATAAGCAAATTGTCAGGAAGCTGGTGAAATTTGCTGGTGGGCAGATTTATTGCACTGGATATAAGCGTTAGAATTAATCATTTTTCCCCTCACTAACTGAAGAAGTAACTCTGGCCTTGGGATTTATCTTTGCTAAGAAGAGAAAGGCAGAAGGAAGTTTGAACCCAATATTTTGTTTCTTTACTGATGAAAAAGATGGAATAATTAGTATATAATGAAATTCAAAAGGTTTAGGGATATTATTTGGCAGGAAATTTTGTCACATAGCATTTTAATTTGAAAATTGTATCAGTGCTAAAAGTGATATTGGAAAAACTATTCATTTCTTTCTATATTTTAGTTAGGAAGCTGTTATTTCTCCCTCACAATAACACTTACTTGCAGTTTAAGTACAGAATTCTTGGGCTGAAGAAGAGAAAAATCTAAAGAGGTGACCTATAATGGATAGGATTTGATGGTACAAAACCTGATATACATAGATATATCTATATCTATAAACACACATACACTATAATACAGAAAGAGGTAACTAGCTGTTTTAGTCTGAAGTCAGGCAGAATGCAGGGTAGAGCTGCACCTTATAGACTAACTAAATCAGAGATGCATAAGCTTTCATGAGTTCAGGTGCACTTCATCAAATGCTGTCAAAAAGCACAGAGCAGTCTCAAACTATTTGACAGACTGCTTTGTACACGTCCTTTCACAGTATCTGATGAAGGGGGTTATTTTAGGAAAAATGTAATTGCATCTTTATATTCTCATTTCTAAATTCCTATTTGTTTTCTATGCATGGTTAAACAGCCACCAGTTATTCATGAATATCTGTGTGCTAATCTGAAATGTTCATAAATTTTATCTAATAATTGTTCCATATGCAAGTTATTTTTTATTCTTTTTTCTCCATTCAAAAAGGTTTAGGTATCCAGTCAGGGAAGAGAAACAATACTGTGTGTTACGTGATCAATCATAAAATATGAATAATAAATACTGAATCACTGAAGTGAACATTTCACAAACAACCCAGAGCCTAAATGTTATTTATCCAAAGTATTCAGTAACTTCTGATGAATAGCAAGCACGTTAGATGAAAATCAGGCTCCGTGTGTAGCTGATTCATTAACCAAAATCCAGGATGCACTAAAAAAAGCACATTAATTGTAACAAACTGTTTCACCAGTTGCATGAGCAAGCTGCAAGCTCCTCTCCAAAGTGGAAAAAGGTGCTCTGATGTTGTAATCAATACTTTCATGATCTAGAGGTTTCTTCACGGTACTTAAAACACTGTTAAAGTTTGCATATTACATCACAATCACCTTTGTAGAGATCTATGATTCAGCAGGTTTAACCACAGCCTGCTATAGCTCTAGTTTAGTGACGGCCATAAACTCAGTGACAGAGACAATTTTATTTTCATGAACGCTTCATATTTCATACTCACATTCATTTTTGCTCTAACATTACTTTTTGTCTAATCCTAAATAAGCAGTAATCAGCTACAATCTGCAAACAGCAACTTTAATGTGTTAGTTCTCAACTGGTGAGGGTATGTGAGTGGGGAAAAAGGAAAAGGAAGGAACAGAGTAGAAATGCAAGGGATAGTGAACTTCTCTCTGAAGTCTCTTGACAAGCTTCCATCGCAGATGGCTGTAAGAAGGCAAATCTGGACAAACCAATGGATCAGATCTAATTTTGCAATTTATATCCTCCCAGAACTGTTTAACAATTTTCAGTCTACTGGGGTTTTATTTTTATGTGCCCAGTAGTACTCATACTCATTATTTCTGCGTTGTGCCTTTTCAAAGCAGACCATTTTCTCCAGGGGCTTTTCTCTCTGCATCTTCAGAAATGTGTGTGCTCCCTCCTCAAAGAAGACTGCACACCCCTTCCTCAAGTCCAGCCAGTTTCAATTCATGGAGCCCCCTACATGTTCTTTTAAAGTCTAAGAGCTTGTAAAAAAAAATCAAAATACTCAGCTGTAAAAATCAAGCATGTTAACAGATTATTTGCTCCTTATTCTATGACACTTCTTTCATCCCCTTTGGTTACTTTAGAGATTCTCTATAGCCTTGGAGGTGAGAGACTAGGTTTGGTTCGTTGCTATTCATGGAAATGATCTTACCACTGGCCTATTGGATGGCAGATGGACTTCTCTTTGTGTTTTTCACATAAAAAATTGCAAAGTCTCATTTTCATGTGGAATAAAGCCAAACCATGAAACCACACAATTTTTCATGAAACAGAAACATGTTTGTTTTCTAGCCATCTCTACCTCCAGCTCCCAACCTGCCCTGCTGCCTGTGGTGAATGAGAGTCTAGCAGGCAGCACACAATTCCCACTAACCCTCAGAACAGGAGAGATTACTTTCTTCCCACCTTGCCCATAGGAAGTTTGGGATCAGGCACCCTGAATAGATTGAAATTTCCTCTCAAAATCCCAACTACCACCTTACTAAAGATACTCCCTTTCCAAGGGAATTGTATTGCTGTCCCTGGAAGCTTATTGGTGTACAGCACCTTGGCATGCTATGAAGTTTAAACAGGAGAGTTGAGAATTTTGTCATATTTTCTGCTTTCAAGTAGCTTTTAGAAGGTGCAGACTCCCACCCTGCCATAATTTGCCAGAGGCCAGGGGGTCAGTGCTTTTGTCAAAGCTGACACAAAGCAGCATTCATTTTTCAACCTACCAATAATCAACTGTCAATGAATTGAATTATCAATCTAACAAAATGTGTACCTCGTGTAACTTTAAATGAAAAACCAAAGGAGGGAAATATTATTGTCATTTTTCAAAGAAGTAAACTGATGCAAAGGGAGGTAAAGTGACTTGCCCAAAGGCACCTAGCTAAGAGAAAGCTAGGAATAGAACCTGGGTTTTCCAAGTACCCGTACTGCCTCTCACTATGGGATTATATTACCTTTCCTTTCTGTTTTGCACTCTGCCACAAAAGTTTTCTCATTCTATTGCAGAAGCATGTCTTCCTTTGTGATTTCTGGCTTTTGCTTATACAAGCGAGTTGAGGTACTTTTTGGTTGGATAAAACTTTATAGATGTTGAAACCAACTGATGCCAAGCTAATGTCCTAATTATACTAATAAATAAAACAAATGGAATAAAACAAATGGAATTTAATTTCAATAAATTCAAAAAGTTTGAATCTCTGATCAAGTATCGGGGGTCAGACTAGATGGCCTGCTCTAGGCCCCTTCTGACCCTAGTTACTATGAAACTATGAAACTATGAAGTAGATGGGGCAAGGGGGGGAAGTGCACACAAAGCAGAACTCCCTTCAAACTGTAAAATTATACTGGCAGTTTTCATTCCAAATTTCCAAAGGGCACAAAGAAAACATCATCTCAGAGAAATAGTATTAGTATTAGGTCATTTTTCCCAATGCTGTTATCATGGTTGGTGTTAAACTATATGACGCCTATATCAGCTCCTGGTGCAGTCAGTAGAATTTCAATTGACTTAAACATGAGTTAGATGAGATAAATAACGCTCAAGATACAGCACTGAAATGTGAAGTCGTAGGCATTTTAACTGCTACATTAAATATTCTCATGCTTGCAGTCCTGATTCAGTCACTGTTTTCAAAGGAGTTTAGATCAAAATAAAGCTGAATTAATGTAGTAGTAGCCCGGTTCTCTGGTATGCCCTCCACTGAGATAGTTTTCATTGGCGTCTCAATAAAACTACATAAAGAAAAGTGAAAATTAGATGTTTCTCTCAACTGTCGGTTGAATTCTTTATTCCATCCAAATGAATGCTACAATATCCTGATCCTAGAAAGAAGAAATACTTTTTTTGACTACAACCATATTAAAAGGTTTCCTTTGACTTACAACTAGAGAATAATCTTCTGCTTACTACAGAAAATGGACTGTGGAAATAGAGAAAAAATGGTCACAAATTATTTGGGACTGTGGGAGGTTCAGTATGTGGCTTTAAAAAATATATATGTATTTTTGGCCAGATATGTTGCTGAAACTCCAGGGCACTGTCCTGTAATTAACTAACCATTAACTAATTCTTCTGCTTTTACGCATCTTGTTAGTTTGTTAAACCTAAATACACACATATTTAATCCTCAGTGTCTGTACAGCTGCTACACTATGTGAAGCTCAGATGGTTTCTAAGATGTTTTCAAAAAACCATCAGAGGTTTCAGATGACTGCCAATAGGCCAGATTAATCACATAGTTCCCTTTGATTTTAAAGCACAAGCTTATAGTCTTTTAAAATTAAAGTTTAAACAAATTTCTTTATCAGAAGGAATATTATCTGCATATCTTCAAGACTATAATTTTATTTTAATTTGAGGTTGCATGGATGTAACTAAGGCATGAATGCATTTGTGCTTGGGATGTCTTGAACGTGATGTGATGAGACCTTGAGAATGGAAATTATATGAGGAAAAGAATTTTTAGGGGGGAAATATATCTAAAGAACTTAACAGAGCTTATGTGGAAGAAGAAATAAAGAAGTTGTGGGTGCTCTAAGAAATGGTTTTGATTAGAGCTGTCCAACTCATGGCCTATTAGCCACATCCAGCCTGCAAAGTATTAATATGTGGGCCCCAATCTCCCACTCTGACTACAGGAGCTGGGAGCTCTGGGCTCCTCCTCCCTCCTCCAGCTTCCACATCCTGCTCCTGCGACCCTGAGCATTTTGGTGCAGCATGGTGCAGCCCACACAGAGCAGCACAGTAGGGGAACCCACAGCTAGAGTACCTGTGCAAGTTATGCAGTGACAGGGCACCCACATGACAAGTGGCCCATGGAGCCCATGGCTCACGCAGGTGCAGGCCTTGTTCATGTGGCTCACGGATCATATGGGTCCTGGCCTTTGAGAAGTTAGACAGTAGGGGTAAGTGAAGTGGGCCATATTCGGTTTGGATTTGGCCCAAATCAGGAGACAGTGATTCGATTAGCTGATTCAGATTAAGCTGAATTGAATCAGGACAGCAATCTGAATCTGAAGATTCAATGCTGATTCAGAGAATCAGCAATTCAGCCATAGGCACGGCTTTAAATGTTTTTCTACATACCTCAAGGTATGGCTTGTGAATGCTGTAATGGCGGGGGGTGGATGGAGTGTTTCACAGGAGTGAGGGGGGCCCTCTGTATGCTCAGTGGTGAACCCAGAAGTGGACCGGAAGTAGTTCCGGTCCACTTCTGGGTCTGCCGCCAAGCCCGTGAGGGGACCCTCCCCATGTCCTCCTGGCTCAGCCATCTGCCATGGGGGGGGACCCTGGGTGTCCCCCCAGACCCAGGAGGCACCAGTTGCTGAGCCAGGGGGTGGGAGAGAGTCCTCCACGTGCTCCATGGCAGACCCAGAAGTAGACCAGAAGTGCTTATGGTCCACTTGCAGGTCTGCCACCAGGTGTGCTGGGGCCTCCCCCACCCCCCGCATTCCTGTGGGATGCTCCATCTGCCCCATCATCTCAGTGTTCACAACCTGCCTGGTACCTTGAGGAATGTAGAAAAAACATATAAACCAGTGTCTATGTCCGAATCATCAAATCTTTCTGAATCTCTGCGAATCAATTCAGAGGGTTCCAATTCAATTTGGAGAGATTAAAGAGTCTCCTGATTCAATACAGATTTGGAGACTTGGCCACCAAATTGGGCCAAATCTCTGCCAAATTGAATTAGCGACCAAAGCTTTGCATAGCCCTATTAGACAGCCCTGGTTTAAACTAGAGTACCAGCAAATGTAAACAGACCTGCTGCAATATCATTAGGGTGACTGATACTTTGATCCCAGTGCCACTACTTTCCTCACAAACATATTGTTATTTTTATGTGTTGTTCTCATCAGTTTGTAGTACATTAGGCAATATCATTCAAAAGAACTTCAAAATCAGGTTCCACAGACTAGAAATGCTGTTAAATTAATCTCCAAAAATGTAAACATTGTGGGTATTTATATTCATTTTCTTAGGGAAAAATATTTTTTTTCAACTAAAAAGGGAAAACAATAATAAGAAAAGCATCCTAGCTCCATCCTAGCTCCCTGTTGACAGTAAGCTAATGATTTGTTTTTACCTTCCTTTATTTCAAGGAGGAGGGGAGAATAACTGTTTGATAATATTTTTGGACTGTGCTTTCTGGAAAAGGTCCATGTTCATACATACTCAGGAAACCACATGCTCCTTTCCTAGCTTTGTGGAGCATTTGCTTCTTTCCTTTATCCAGTGATGCATCATTCATCCTCATCTCACATCACAAGCAGGCAAGTGCAGCAAGTGACAAACAATGGAGCCTAGGGTACAAGTGTTCTCAAAAAGGCCGTGAAAAAAATCTTGCTATTTTGCTCTTCGCCAATAGATAGTGAGAGGAAAGGCAGAAAATAGCAGTGAGTGGCTAGCAGTACTTCAACAACTAGCAAGGAAACGTCCTCTTTAATTAGAAAATCTGACAGATAGAAAAAGGAGAATAGATAAAATAGTTTCATTATAGGAGTACGGTTACTCTACTACACTGAAAATCATACATCTTGTCATGACTTAATTGATTAGTTAAATTGGCTAAGTACAAATGTTCAAAATGCCCTTGGTGGAAATTCTGTAACTTATCACACTTGACTCAAAGTGTGGTAAGTCAGAGCAAGAGCAAACCAAACAGATGCTCACTGCTCAGTGGGAGGGGTCATAGCCTGCCCACACTGGCTGCTGGAGGTACACCTCCCAGGAGGCTGCCAGAGCACCCCTCTCCCCAGCCTCCTTCCCACCTGCTGGGGGGCAGGAAGAATTGAGCTCCCCTGCCACAAGGCCCCGCAAAACTTGCTGGCTGGGGCCTCAGGGAGGCTCCCTTGTCCCTGCAGGCTTCTTGACAGCTGCAGCACAGCATGGATTGGCTGCACGGGAAGGGCTCTGGGGTCTATCCCCCAAAGCAGCCCCAACCAACTGCGGTTGCTGCAGTGACACAGACCCTGGAGCCCTTCCCCTGCAGTCTCCACCCCTCTGGCCAAGCAGTGTTACTCCACAGCCCAACGAGGGCAGCTGCCAGGAGAGAGACCCCAGACTCCTTCCCCCATAACCCCCACCCCCAGCCAGGCTGCAGTGTGCCACAGGGCCAGGGCTTCTGCAGAGACAGGAGACCTCCTTCCACCACCCTACTCCCCTTCTTCCCTGCCAGGCTGGGGCGGAGGGGCTGGGATCAGAGGCTGTCACCGATTCATGTCAGTAATGGGGAGTGGGGCTAGCTCCCCACTCCCACTGGGGAAGTGGGGCTAGCTCAGCACTCGGGCACAGCAGATAACCCTGCACAATGCTGTTTGGGCTAGTGGAGATCACACTCTAAATTTACCTTCAATAGGATCTGGCACAGAGTTTTGACAAAGCCCTCTAACCAAAAGCACTTTCGGTTAGTACACATCCATCCAGGGTTACATTAGAGTGGGCTCTGCCATTTTTAAAACACTTTATGTGCTATAACGGTCTGTTTTGTTATGCCTGTAAAGCACGTCCTGTGCACTTAAAGCACAGTAAGTGTAATGTCTGTACCTGGCCATTATTGTAGCAAGTCAGTTTTCACTAAAAGCCCAGGACTGTCTTTAAATGTGCATTTTCTCAACATGCAGCACAATGGAGTCTTGAATCTGAAAATGCCAAATTCAGTTTCCTGCTTCATCTTTATTCTGCCTCACTATGCTTACATCTTATACACCAAGGAAGACAGGGGTCCTCTGGGAAAATTACTATGTGAGATGTAATTAAACATAGTATAATACTGAGTATACACAACAGGATGACTTAAGTTTGCATAGGCAATCATAGATTTAATATATCCATTGGTGATGCATAGGGGGTGCACCCTGAGTGTGGCAGTGCCTCCTCTGCAAAGCAGCAAAAAGGCTGACAGAACCTGGGGGCAGTTGCTACTCACCACCGCTTTCCCCAGTGCTGCCGACACTGTTGGCGGCATCTGCGTGTGGTCCGCAATTACCGCTGGTCACCACCAATGCTGCTGGCAGCATCTGTGGATAGTTGCTGACCACCAGCAACCTGCAGGAGCTGCCTGCAGGAGCACTCCATTTGCTGCCACTGTGATCCCACTGCCAACAGGGCTACCACAGCCTGCAGGAGCTCGCTGTGCCCCCTCAGCCACCACAGGCACACAGTGTTCACGGATATGCCCTACCTCATGGAAGCTTGATTTCTACAAGGATATTTAGACTTCTAGCTTTCTTCATGTCTTGCAGTTTCTGTAAATACATTCTTCTGTTTATCTGAAACAGGATTTATTTTGGATGTGGACACAAGCACTGCCTTGCCAAGTCATGGGAATGACTATGACCTCTGAGAAGGAGAAATAAATCAGTGCAGCTCTATGCAGAGGCCAGAGGGAAGTCCAACCCAGTCTCCTCCTCCCAAGTATTTGCAGTAAACTTTCTTCTGCAGCTACAATGATAGTACAAATATGACCTGAGAATGATAAGATATTTAGTTACTTTGACAGACTACTAATATTACTGTGAAGAATCCAAGTGAAGAAAGGTTGTTAGTGGGCTTCTAGTCACTTCCTGTATGTAGGGCTTGTTATTATTTCTGCAGAGCTTTGGGAAGTCTGCAGTAGAAAGAGCTAAATTAAATATAACATTACCACTGAACACTATGGCTTTGAAAAATCCCTAAAGTAAAATTTAAAAATGAAACTTTTTTAGAAAATCCACATATTTAAAAAAAATAAGAATTGAAAAGCTTAATCATTAAATGGCTGTTTTTGTCGGGGGGTGGGGTTTACCCATTTCAAAGCAGAGAGCTAAAAAGGAGGGGCTGAATATGGCAACATTCACTTTCAAGAAATCCTATGACCTTTTTTTTTTTTAATAGGCCAGCTACAGAAGTTACACTTACTGAGTGGTAAGTGTGCAGAAAGTGCTCTACAGCCATAACCAGAGATGGTCAGAGCATATAGAGCACTGTAATAATAATGGATTCCACCATGAATGGATGTGGTATAAAACTTCAGCACTGTAATAAACATCTGTACAAGATCCCATTGTGACTCACAATCCATCGGCAATCCATGGAGCTTTGCCGCACCTCGTTTACCTCCTCTTGAAGGGCAGTGCCCTAGCTTCGGCCAGAGCTCATCTGGTCTTCCCAAGGGCCAGGCTGGTCTCACCCCTGGGCTCCCAGTTATCCAAGGTGATAAAGCTCCTCTTTCCACACCTCACCCCTTGTTACCTCCAGCCAGCCACTCTCTCGTATTATTGCTCAGTGTGAGAATTTAAACCAGGGTCTGGTATTATTGCTCAGTGTGTGAATTCCATCTACTCCACTGTTAAGTACAGTGTCCAGCTTTTCAGTGAGACAACTTTTAGACAATACAGGAGCACCAGTGCTGGCATATATACCAATGCAAGTGCAAGTGCAATGATTCTGAGCCCTTTGGAATTGGCACCCCATGCTGGCTAAACATCTTAAGGCAGCTACCTGTGCAGAGACTTTACTGCTGACCTTCTGAATGTGTTGTTTATAAGAGAGGGGATGGTTTAATGCAACTTCTTGGTAGTTACATTCCTCTGGGCTTGGACATTTTGGTTTCCAGTCCTCTGTCTCCCAAAGCAAGGAGGTGGAACCCAGGCATCTGGGCTTTCTCAGTTGGGAGATAGAACACAGGCATTTCACAGTATGACCAGTGCTGGGCGGTGATCAGCTGCACAGCTTATGACCCTGAGCAGGGAAAAGGCTCTGGACAGGGAACTCACTAGAGGTCACTCAGTGTCTCCTTTGTCTGCAGACTCCACACTTGTGCACAGGAGGCCCAGTTACAGAACCCAAGATGCTGGATCCAGGATGATCAGCTCGAGACATGTGCATAGACAGTGCTGGCAGGAATAGTGGAAGCGATACCTGATTTCTGGTAAGGCTTTTGATGGTGTTTCCTATGACATTCTCATAAGTTAGCTAAGAAAATATAATTGAAGCATGGATGATCTTACCTTGAGCTGCGGGTTGGATTAGATGACCTCCTGAGGTCCCTTCCAACCTTACTTTTCTATTATTCTAAATAAAACTGTTATAATGTAGATATATAAATGGTTGGATAATCATGCTCCAAGAGTAATCATCAACACCTCAGTGTCAAGCCATGAAGAGGTATTGAATAAGGTTCCCTAGGGATCTCTCCAGGGTCTGGTACTCTTCAGTTGATCTCCATTTTAATGATTTCAGAAGGTATTGAGTAAAGGCAGCCCGCATGTTGAGGCACCCTGTGCCCCAGCCAGCCAGGAAGCAGCACCTGGAGATGGGACAGCAGGCAGCTACATGAGCTGAGGAGCTCCCACACTAAGGCACCCTATGCCCCAACCAGCCACTCCCCAACTGGCTGGAGACTAGGGTGCCTCAAGAAGGGGGAGCAGTCAGCCCTGGGCTAGCTGATCCTCTGTCCCAAGGCATACTGTGCCCCAGCCAGCTGCTCCAGTGTACCTCAACGCATGGGCTCCACGTGCTTCAGCATGGGGGCTCCACAGTGGAGCCCCTGCACTAAGGCATGAGGAGACAAAGGGCAGCTCCCCTGCCTTGAGGCACACTGCACCCCACCAGGTGGGCAGTGGCTGATTGGGGCACAGGGTGCCTCAGAGCGTGGACTTCACAGCACACAGTGATGGGCTAATTCTAGCTAACCCTGCTGGCTAACCCCATGCTGAGGCTCCTTTTCCCCAGTCAGGCCTCTCCCCTCGCCCCGCACAGTTCCCACCCCAAAGCACATGGCATGGTGGAGTCTTCTACACTGAGACACATGGAGATATCTCTGTACCCATCCTGGCGCACACCACCATCCTGGTTTGCACCACATTTTTTCAGGCTTTTACCTTTTCTTTTTTTGTTGTTACTGGGAAATTCCCGTAGCAAATTTTGCCCCAGTGCTGCAAGTCAGCAGTACTGCACACTGATTAACATGCAATTCATGCAATTTGTGGGACCTCAAAGATGTTCTCAGTGCCACAAACCACATGTGCCTGCTCATCTGGATCTAGCCTATGAGCTTATCATGTATGAATTACAGATCAAGGATTTATCGCAGAAATTACTCAGCAGACATTATCAAATAAATGTGAGAAATAAAATCAGGATGATTTCATGAACATCTCACATGCAAAAGGCCAAGAGTATTAAAGTTTTGAATTATTTACACTTTTCTATTTATATTAATAAATATTAAAATTATGATAATATAAGGTATTTTAACATGCAAGCATGCAGCACGTTATTCTATAAGTATTTGCAAGACTGAAACTTTAGCTGGGATCTATAAGAATTCAGGTGTACCTGTATCTCTCTGAATTCTCTTTCCTACATGTCTGTAGCCTATATTTTACCACAGAGTCCTAGAAATTATGTCCTGCCCTGTGGCACTCGCATAGCAAAGAATAACTGCACAAGCTAAAAACATCACAGGGCTCCCAAGTTCCTCTGTTGTCATATGCTTGCTTACCTGCAAAAGTGCAACCCTGTCCCCCACTCATCTCTCAGAAAGCTATAAGGATTGCTTCCCCTGTGACTGAGAAATAAATTCTCTACCACCTATTAGCATTAGTGAAGACCATCCAGAAAGCAGTATATACAATATGAACAGGTTTGGGGACCTTGAGGACATCAGCCATACGACAGAACATGAGGCAGCAAATAAAATATGAATTGCCTCTGGATCTCTAGACACATTAGTGAGACTAGGTAATGGAAATTAAGCCCAGCTAGACAAGGGGAAAGCATAATGATTTGATTCAGTTACAGATCATGCCTGCTACAGTTACCACATCCCAGACTGGGCCAGAGGAAAAGAATAGTCTGCTCAGAAAAGGGCCACATTAATGCAAGACACCTACAACTGGTGACCCACAGCCCCACAAGCATGGGTCTGAAACAGAGAAAAGCTTGCCAGGTCATCTAAAAAATATAGTGATTCAGTGTATCCCAGGAACAGACAGACTCTATTAACAAGAAACATGAATCACTGTTTTAATTAGTCCTTCCTGACAGAACCTTCAGGGATAGTGATTGGCTACCAGTTGCTCTACCCTGGTCAGGCTTCCTCTGTAGCACTTGGAAAAAAGCTTAATCATGATTTTTTTTATTTGGCTTCAGTGATCAGAACCAGGACTTAGTTTGGTGATGGGAGGGTTTACAATATCCAACTCCATTCTAGTTTCAGTTGTTAACCAGCACCAGCCACAGCTACATGCAGCCTGCCACGTCTTTGCAGTTCTGCTGTAAAGGATGCTCCAGACCTTGAAGAGGTGCCACAACCAGACCCAGCCTCTACACTTCCAATAGCTTTACATTCTATGAACTGCAAAGTCCATTAGTTTTTGCTTGAATAGATTTCTGAATAGTGGGAAGGCAGTGGTTGAAACCAATTTTAAAGTACTACATTTCAAAGGGGAAAAAAATAAAATTATATATA
>JAGPOW010000261.1:27985172-27995963 GCA_030014935.1 Caiman crocodilus
AAATATCTGGAATCATCAAAGTCGTGGCGGGCGAGACAAAGGGTTAAGGGGCAACCTGCAGGAGTTACCTACGACCAGGGGACTGGCCGCAGTCACAATCAGCAATTTGGATGATGGAGTGAAAAGCAACCTGTTCAAATTTGCTGATGATACCAAAATTTGGGGTGAGGTGGGCACGCTACTAGGGAGGGAAAGACTGCAGAAAGACCTGAATAGGTTGCAAATGTGGGCTAACAAAAACAGGATGCATTTCAATACGGACAAGTGCAGGGTGCTGCACTTGGGGAGTAGTAACCGGCAGCACACTTATAAGATGGGAAAATCCCTTTTTGAGAGCACAGAGGCAGAAAGGTATCTTGGAGTCATCATTGACTCCAAGATGAACATGGGCCGACAATGCGAGGTCACGGTTGGCAGGGCTAACCAAACCCTATCGTGCATCTACAGGTGCATCTCAAGTAACGGGCACAAGTTGTTGGAGAGTAGGTTTAGATTAGACATCTGTAGAAACTACTTCACAGGTAGGGTGGCTAGGATCTGGAACCGACTTCCAAGGGACGTGGTGCTGGCTCCTACCCTGGGGGTCTTTAAGAAGCAACTTGATGCCTACCTGGCTGGGGTCACTTGGGCCCAGTTTCCCTCCTGCCCAGGCAGGGGGTCGGACCTGAAGATCTACAAGGTCCCTTCCAACCCTGCTTCTATGATTCACTCATGCCAGCACTGTGTTCTCATGAGAGAGACAAATACAAAGACTTTATAGGAGGTGTAAATTGTCAAAAGTAATTTTTTTCAAATATCAAGTGACCCCACCAGATAACTTCAGTGACTCAGTGGTAAGGAGACTGTCCTGGCTTGTGGGTTCCAGCCCCTCAGGCTGGAAAAAGGACTGGAATTTCTCATCTCCTGGATCCAGGAGTTGTGCTCTAATCACTGCCTATGAGATAGCAGATGACCTCTCCTCCCCACTTTGTGGTAAATTTTGTTAATCATTACTTGATGGTAAAATTGGATTTTAATTCTAAATTTGCAGCACATGGGTAAGATAGATTTTTCTTATTGAAAGTAGAGTGCAGCAGCAACAAAAATCAAGCTGCCTATGCACTCTAACTTCTATTAAGAAAAAGTTTTATATTAATAAAATAATTTACCATATTTACCCAAATCTAAGATAAAGTGTCCCCCCCCACACCACAATCAACATGCGGAGAGCTCCTCATCTGAGATTTGGATACAAATCAGTGGGGAGCAGGTGACTACTGAAGCTCTGACTCTAGCCGTGAGCCTGGATCAGGGCCAGAGTTTGACCCACAGAAGCCTCCTGCCTCTCCTCCACTTACCTTTTAGATATTTTGCCCCCATCTCTGCCCTTTCCCCCCCTTACTGTCAGGAGCAGCTTGACTCCAGCTCTGGCTGAATCCCTCCCAGGCAGAGTACAGGAAAACTCCAGTCTGTGCCTAGGCGATCAGCAGTGTGGCTGCTGCTGCATGGCCTGGCAAGGGCTGTGCTTCCATGTGCTGTGCTCCATGTCCTGGCAGAGAACAGAGCCTGAGCACCATCTGACAGTAAGTGAGGGAGAAAGTGGGGGGAGAGGCAGAGACTGTGGAGAGTGAGTGGGGAAAGTGGTAGACAGTGGGAAACTGGGGATAAAGGTTTGTGCATGGCAGGGGGTCAGTAAGGCTGCAGGGGGAAGAAGTGGGGGAGGGCAGAGGGTGAGTGAGCTGACTGCCCCCCCTCAGCTACCTGCCCCCACCCTCCACCACTGATTTCCCTGATGTAGCAGTGAGGTGGGGGTGGGGGTGTATTTAAGAGAATTCTCCAATAATTAGAGTCTATACCCGGAAAATTATAACATATGTATAATTATTGGGGAGTTTACTTAATTTAGGGTCATCTTAAATTTGAATGAATATAGTATATACTAAATATTAAGTGGTAGCTATTAGAAAGCATTTGGGCTTGCTTCCTCAGCTGTCTGTAAATTATTCACAAAAGCCTTTCATCCTAATGTGCTATAACTGCAAATGAACAGCATTATTCATAAACGCAATAAATAAAATATCAAGATTTACATCCATATCATAATTGCAAAGCAATTGTAAACATTTATCACAGTACTCAAAAACTCCCAGGGGGAAACATAATCCAGCAGATTGAGCCCTAAATGCAATTTAGGAGACATGATTTTTATCACTGATCAGGGCACTCACTGTTTTACAGTATGGACTCAGGCAGCCACCTTTCTGCACCTCTGTTTTCCCTTCCATCCTCCATCTATCATCTCCAGTAGCACAATCAGATCATCAGAGTAGCACTTGTTATACTGTGAGTTTGGGCATTACCCACCTAGCACAATGGGGCTGTTTGGAGTGTCTAGGCACTTTCTTTTCTGATTCACTGTAGCAGAACAAGAGGAGTCAGGACAGAGAATCCCCTGCTCAACCCCTCCCCCTTACCTGCAGGAAGGCAAAAAGTCCCAGCAGCACCAGGTGAAGCCACCAGAATGCTAAACACAGCACAGCAGGCAATATGACCCCAATACCACTGCCTAGAAATCTCCTCCAGGAAATGATGTCTGCTGGCAAGAGAGGCCCTGTCCGGGAGTACCCCAACTGGAGCACTGAGCTCCAGGGAACCTAGGACCCTGGATGAGGGAATATTTGGCACCAATTCATCCCAAGTGGTGCCTCCTCCCATAGGGGGCACAAGCCACAGCTGGGAGGTGAACTCCTGTGCTGACTGGCTGGATGAGCCCAGCAATGACTTCAAAGGGATGCCAGAAAGGGACCCTCAGATACTGGAGGAGCATGCTGGGGGGGTGAGAGGCAGCTAGACTGCTCATATTTCTTTATTTTGATAATAGATGAATTAGAGGGGATACTCAACATGAACACCCACAGCTACTGTTAAGGTGCTCCAGCTCTGTCAATTGAAAGATAATCAACATAGCAACTGGAGCCTGAGTTCAGTAAGACCATGCAATATACAAAGGTCTGTGGTGGGAGTGCAGGGGTAAAGCAGCTCCCAGTTTGGACCCCATAAGGGTCTTGCTGAACGGCATCTCTGCATATTGCCAGTTTGACAAAGGACTGCCCTGACTGGGTGACCATCACCTTCCCCAGAGGCAGAATTTTAATATTATAAAAGCCTTAATCTGTCTGTCTATCTGTCCATAACACTTTATTCAAGCTCTGATTGGCTGACTGAAACAGCCACCATGATGGCACGGACACAGTAGATGGAGCAGGGGGGCAACGCCAGCATGGAGGGGAGGGGCATACTGCCCTCCCCCCCTTGTTCCTTGGAAGTGGTGGCAGTGGTGCAGGCAGCGGAGTGGGGTCAGGGCACCGCAGGGGGTGACAAGGACATCAGTGCTAGCCTCAGACTGACCCCCCCTTCTGTCATCACCACGTGAAGACCCAGCATGGCCAACGTGGCAGCAGTTTGGGGAGGAGTGGGCCCAATGCAGGTGAATGGAGGAGTGGGCCTGGGCCCAACATGGGGGGGAAGAAAGAAACCCTAGGTTGTGCCTCCTTCCACAGGGGCACAAGATAGAGCTGGGAGGTGAACTCCTGTGCTGACTGACTGGATGAGCCCAGCAACAACTGCAAAGGAACACCAGAAATGCTAAGATGGAGACTTGGACTCTAGGGAAGCATTCCAGAGGATGGAGAGAAGAAATTTTCAAGGGCAGGTTAGATGGACATTTGGCTAGGATGGTTTAGTCAGGGACAATCCTGTCCTGACCTGGATTGGGTGATTCCCATAAACGTAAGTGAAATACTCTAGTTAAATATTTTGTGCACAGAAGGCCAGATCCTGCTTCCATTCAAGCCACTGAAAAAAATTTCACTGACTTGAATGGTAGACATTTTTATAAGGGCTGGAGAATCCTTGATTCTCTCTGAATTCAGGAAGACTAAAGGCATGAAATATTTAATAAAAGCTGATCCTTAAAAAAAAAGAAGGAAGAAACAAGTGTAGTCCTACTCTCATTGTAGTCTATGGGACCTTTTCCACTAGGGTGAAAGATTATTATCAGTGGTGTAATATGCAAGGTTTATGCCCTCAGGAAACCTTGCAAGATGCCAGAGAAGAGGCCACTACATGATTAAAAGTGGGGTGGGGCAGGAGCCTTACCTCCAAGTTCCCAGATGCTGCTGTTGCTGCAACATGCTCTGCACACCCTGGCTCTTGCTCTTGGAGAAGCAACCACAGCAGTAGCTATTAATGTCTTTGCACCAGGTGCTGCTGCTCTTGCTGCTGAGGCACATATCTTGCATTAGGAAAGGGATCAATTTTGGTGCCCCACCTAAGTTGGCAAGCTGGGGCTAGTGCCCCTTTTGCCTACCCCTAGTTATGCCACTGATTATTATTTTACAAACTTATGATCTAGGATGGAAATATTTCAGCAATAACTCAGCATAGCAGGCACAACCCCCACCATACAGAAACTTCACCTGGAAGCTCAGATGCTGTCATGAATTAGCATACCACCTTTGCTATCCTTTTTTGGCTCCTAGGCCAAAAAATAATGCATTACACATGTATATAGAAGATTCCTAATATAGTGATAGGCCTTTGATCCCAGCCCTGTCTGTGCAGGCTCAGATGATATTAAAGGGATCTTTACTCACTCACCACATTGGATTCTTTAAATGTAATTAACGTTAAATTTATTGTAGCAGCAGCTCTTAAATAGCTGTCCACAAACATTATTAAACTGAATAATTGGAAACACAGATTTCCCATTTTAGTGCACAAAAAGATAACCACCAAAGGGATAAAATGTTAGTCTAACGTCTATAGGGAATTTTCAAGCACAATCCTAGCTTATTTTATGGCCGGATCTGTTGTAAAGTCAGGATGACATCTGTTTGTTATGCCATTAAATGGCCATCAGTCAGGGTAAGCGTTCTTCAATAAATGCACCACAGATGAGGCTTGTTAACAATAAAACTTCATTAGAAAAAAAAAAATTCCTCTTCGGACAGTGGTACATCTGTGGAGACCATAGAATGTCCAACACATTTATATGAATATGCTTAAATCTGGGCTCAGGGATAGTTCCACACAATACTTTGGTGACTATACAGAACTTAGATAGGACTTTGACACTTAAATCCAATATTTTGATTCTTTAAACCCCTATACCAAGGTTGCCAAGCTGCGGCAAGGGTGCTACAAGTGTCACAGGCAGCTATGCGTGGCAGGTGGCAGATTAGAGAGGGAAGAAGCAGCACATTGGCAGATAGGGCAGAGGGCAGAAAGCAAACCACCAGATCAGTCTGGGAACAAGGAGAAGTAGTAGAAAGCAGAAGAGCAGCTTGTCCAGGGAGCACAGAACAAGGAGCAGAAACCTGAGCAGTAGATTGTGTAAAGAAAAAAGGATCAGTGTGACACCTGAGAATAACTTGAAGCATGCATGCCAAAAAAATTTTGCCCTCCATGGCCCTACACAGTTGCTGCCTATCCCTGGAGGTACCTGAAATCCATATAACTAAGTTTTTCAATATTAAAATTCCCCAGGCACCTTAAGATCTACCCAGATGCATTTTAGTCTGACAGTGCTGATCTCTTCCCTAGGCCCTCTTGGGATAACACCTACCTCACCCAGGGCCTTGATCTGATAGGGTATTTTTGAAGCTTGCCTACCAGATTAAGTTTCACATAAAGCACAATGGCAGCTTCTGCTCTCCTTCAAAACATGGTGATAAATTCCCTCCTATAGAAGAGCTCAGTAGTTATAACATCCACCTGAAAAATGGGAGAACTGGATTTAATTCCTTCCTCTACCCGAAAATTCAAATTGACAGCTCTTGCCTCCTAGAAGAATACCCTAGCCAAGACTGTAGGTTTTTCAGAGGATCACTCATCTGGGAGACGGGAGTCTTAAGTTAGTCTTTTTTTTTCCCTTAGCCTGGTTATGTATTTTATATTAAGCAGCCATTGAGTAAAATATATAAAAGGCCTTGAATAGAGACTGAAACCCCAAACCCTACCCTGTTCAGTAAGCATCCTTACCACTTGCTGACCAACAATTTTTTAGTTCTGCCGTATGCCATGGGACACTTTCAAGAGGAAGGATGGAGAATGCCTCCATCCCAGAATAATGTATAGCCCTGTGCCATGGGATTTTCTAGGTGTGATCTTGAATCCATTCAAATGAAGAAAGGGATTGGAGTCGCCTACTTTCTAGATCAGTGTTCTAACCATTGAGCTACTAAAGAGGGAAAAGAGGAACAACTTCCTCTCAGCATCCGTAGATTAGAATCACTGTCTTTCCTTTATGCCTAGGGTGAATGAAGTGGTTTAATCTGATCCTCCTTTTCCCCAAAGCACCTTCAATTCACCATGTTTAGTCTAATACAGTCTTAGAAATCAAGCACCTCCATCCAAACTGTCATTTTAGACCAAAATATGAAATGAATACAGTGATACTCATGAGTTTATATTATATTGTCACAGACCATTAAGTTGCAACTAATGTTTTATAGACAGCCCATACTTTGAAAGGTCAGCTGCTAGAAACATCAAAAGATTTGGAGACAGAAAAAGTTTTTTAACTTCAGATGTGTGATGCTGCTGTAAGTAGAAAGATTTTCCTTGTAAAAACGCTTTTTGGGAGACTGAAAAAACAATCTCTTGTCATATGTCTTCAGTTAGATACAGGGTAATGTAGCTGAGATAAAATAAAACTTAGCCTATACACCTAACTCATGGGTTCCTGTTGCTGAGCTATCTGATAGGACAAACATTTATATGTCAGTGTTGTTCTGGTCACTTGAAGTTTCCTTGCAAATTAATTTGATCATTCTCAAAAAAAAAAAAATTGTCATATTAAAAAACAAAGATAATATTTGACATATGGGCTAGGTACAGACATTACTTTTATCGTCATAAGAGATCAGAAACCAGTCTGTACATGTAACAGAATGGAAATTCAGCACACAAACTGATTTAAAAATGGCGGAACCCAGTCTAAAATTTGCCACCCTGAAAGAGCAAATGTGTGTTTTGTTCACTACTGAGCTAAACTAGATCGCTTACAGAAAACTGTGCAACTTTGATCAATTCTGCCTTGGGCTTTTTGAATGCCTGTACCTTGCCATGAAGGCACTTGTAATAACAGATTTAATAAGAGCTTTCATGTCTAAGTAGATAATATAAATCTATTCATTGTTTGGAATGAATTAACTTAATCTGGATTTGTACCACTCTTATCAGATGAATCTTTGGCTTTCTGAAATTTTCCTTCACAGTCCACATTCTCCTGCATTTTCACTTGTTTAACAAGTGTTGCCCTTCTCTGAACTCTAGTTTTGTCCATGGCAACAGGTAGAAACACTGAACTGCTGCAAAAGAGATTCCTTTATTTTGCTAAAATTGCAAGACCAGGGACCTGATTTCTAGGTGATCTTTTTGTTAAAAAAATCAAATCCAATTTTTAGATCGTTAATTGACCCTTCAATAATACATATTAGCCATTATCCCATTTATAATTATTTTCCATTATCACAATTGCATTTGAGCAATACAAATCTTTATCAATTTTGCCAATGTCTGCTCTTGCAAAAACATGTTTTACTTAATAGCATTGACGTATCCCATAGGTGGACTTTTTACAAGCCCTCATTATCTTAGGTAAGAGTTTCCTAGCAAAAGATCCCATGCATATTTGATAGCTGTTGATAGCATTGGCCCTGAAAGCCAGAAGCCAGCATTTCTTCTCAATAACAATAACAATATATTATCTTCTGTAAATAAGGAGATTAAAAATCCAGAGATTTCTGATGACTCAGACATCATTTTAAAATATTTGAATATTGTATGTTCCTTTACAAACTGTTGATGATAAAATGCATTAGGTTACCCAGGACCAGAATGCAAAATTGCTCTAATTCTCCCTCTGCTTCACTTTATTCTCCTCAGAGACCAGCTGTTATGATAACCAACATTTTTAGTATCTTTAAGGATAGAATCAAACCAAGCAAGTTATTTAATTATTTAATGTCTTTTCACAGGTATCTAACATCTCTTTTCTGGAAAAATTTGCTGATCAGTTTCACCAGTCCTCCACACAAACACAATGGGCGCATCCACACATGCAAGCATGTGCGCTTAGAGCAGCTCAAATAGAAAAGGTGCAAATCTGAGCCGGGGCTTTTTGCCTCAGTCCGTGTGCCCTAACATGCACTTTGGTGTGGGGCAATTGCCATTTAGGGCAAAATAACCCTGCCTGGCTCCTCCCGGATCTACAGCCAGGAGGAGCTAGAGGCTGGGGCGTGCTGGCCCCAGCAATATAAAAACCTGCCCTAACAAGCAACTCAGGACTAATTCTCAGGAACTTCTGACGGAGAAGCCTCTGGGAGAAAGTTGACCACGCCCCTTCCTGTCCCAGGCTGCTGCTGCTGCTGCTGCTGCAAGCTTAGTCTCAGGAGCTTCTGGAGAGAACGTGGCCAGGTCCTTTCCTGCCTCTGGCTACTTTTAGCTCCTGGCTTAGTTTCAGAGCTTCTGGAGTAAGTTGGCTGCAGCCCTTCCTGCCTTGGACTACTTCTGTTGCTGCCCCCACCCCCAAGAGGAGGGGGGTCCTCTGCTGCACACTGCTGCCCCTCCCCCTCAGGGAGGGGCCCACTGCATTGCGCCGCACCACACCCCGTCAGTGCACCCCAGCTTCTGCACGCATTCTGCCACCAAGTCGTAGTCAGGGGACAGCTTGGGGAGGGAGCTGGCACTGCCTGTGCCCCCCCCCAACCATCACTGCTGCCAGAGTCTAAAGGTATTTTGCCTATCCCAGCTGACTTGGCAGGCCACCTCCACCTTCACCTCCCCTTTCCCCACAAGCATACCCTGAGTGGTTGAATTGAACAGCTCCTACCATCACTACTGCTCTTGCTGCCCTATTGTATCTGCTGCCCCCTCTCAGCAGAGAGGGAGATTCCCTGCTGCACCACCTTTTACCACCTGACACCACACCTGCATTGGATCACATCCTAATTCACTGACTGCTCCTGCCCTCCCTCACAGCTACCTCACTGCATCTGATCCTGATTTGTCTTCCTACCTACTGCTCTGCTGCTAAGTACCTGGCTGGAGGCCTGAGGGGCTTCTGGACAGATCTTCCACAAACAAAGCCCCTCCACCACTGCAACTATCTTTTACATCTGCCTCAGCAGCCTTCCCTGTGTGTTTTTAGCCCTTGTCTGGTAAGTCCTCTAGTCCAATCCCCTTGATCTGCTGTTTGTTGTGGGGCTGAGTAAGCCAGCTTGAGTTTACCCAGAGCATGCACGCATGCATGCATGTGTGTGTGCCCCCTCCCCCACATTCTCAAAGCATAGGCCTCCTGGCTTTTTTCCTGTGGTGTTGTAGCTCAGTGAGTTTCAGGCCCCTTCCTCCCTGCCCCCCTTCACATCCCACATTGTCTTCCAGCCCACTGGAGTTTGGCGTGGGGCTGGTGCCTCACCCAGCCTCACTGGCTTAGGTGGTGCTCCTCCGTCCACCACCTAAGCCAGCTGGAGGACACCAGACTGGTCTTCTTTTCCACTATCCATCACCACAACCTCTACATGCTCATGCACCACACTATCCCTCATGCCACCCTCATGTCCTGCCCAGACACCAAGTAGCGGGACCTGCTCAGTGAAGACATGGCTGGGGCACTCCAGTGACTGAGTCTGTACTCCACCCTCATCCCATGAGCCACTGGGGACCTCAGCTAGCGGGTCCTCTCGGAGCCATCTCCATGATCGTGTATGTAACGAGATTCTTGGACATCCTAGTCTCCTGACCCTTCTGCGGACAAAGGGAGACCCTGGTGCACATGATCCTCACATGCACCAGGCTGCAGCCCCTCCACTTCCAGAATCTCCTCCTGAGCTTCTGATTGGATTTCAACCCCTACTTTTTTGTCTTTGATCACCCTATCCATGGCTGTACCAAGTCCTGGAACCTTCTGGTCAAACTCTTCCTGGCCCTGGTCAAGTGGACCCTGTACTTGACTAGGAAGAAGGCTCTGCCTAGGAAGGTGTCCAGAGCCTGTGGGGCCACTTTCCTCTCCCTTGTCCATGCACATTTCCAGGCAGAGCACCAGTGTGCAGTGTTCACTGGCTCATTGGATGCATTTGAGGACCGGTGGATGCAGCCCAGGGGGCTCTGCTCGGTGTCCCCCTCTGGCTGACTTCTTTTCACATTTTGAACTTATAACCCCCACATCACTTCTACCCTTTTGTTCCTTAGAGCTAAATTTTTTTGATGGGGCAACTATCTTTCAAACTATGGCCCCACACAGTAGTGGGAGCTATTGGGTAACTAGGTGGGCCTTAAGGCCCATGATCTCTGGAAGATACAAATAGACAGGAGCTTTTGGGGCCCGGCCAATTGGTATCTGGCTAACCCCTTGTGTCAGCAGCATCCCAAATCCATTTTTTAAAATACCTCCAAATTCATGTTCTTCCACAATTAGAACAAAAGACTGCTCCACACGCACACCACACCCACACCACTTTATTGATATATTTACGATGTTAAAGCAGTTTGGAAGCTTACCAGTGTCTCTATCATAATAAAAATTCTAAATATCTATATATGTTGATGTGTGCTTTTAGTTTTCTTCTCACATGATGGGTGTGTGACAGGAGATGTGGGGTTTGCAGGAGTGGGGTGGGAAGGGGTGTAGGGAAAAGTGGGTGGGTGTGGAGGGATGTGCGGGAATGCAGGATGGTGTGGGGCGACCTTATAGGGAGGCTGCTCAGGATGCGTGTGTTATCTGGTCTCCACAGGGTGCAGCCCCACCCC
>JAGPOW010000261.1:28006564-28021210 GCA_030014935.1 Caiman crocodilus
GTCTGGGGTCTTGTGAACCCAGCATTCATTCCTGCCTGTGGCAGGGGGTCAGGATAGATGATCTGTTCAGGTCCCTCCTGACCCTAGCTACTATGAAACAACTTTCATGTAAGGTATAAACTTCAGTCTTGTCATACTTTACAACACTAGTGAATGAAGCTTCATCACATCTGGTTTTAGTGGGTCTGTGACATGAACGATGTATGCCCCCAGTGGCTCGGGGAGCACAGCTGTGCTGGCAGCAGTAGGACCATGGCAGTGATGATGGGAGCATGGTGGTGGTAAGCATAGAGCTTCTGTACATGCCACTGGCACCATTGGCAGTGGGGGTTGGTGGGTGCTAATCAAGGGCTAGCAAGCACCCACAGGCGCCATCGGCAGTGTTGGCAGCATCCAGTGGTGATCATGGACCACCGATGGTGTCAGCAGCAGGGTGGTGAGTGGTACCTTTTTGTAGGGGGTGCATGTGCACCCGTGTACACCCCTATGTGTCATCCCTGGTCTGTAAATAAGAGAACCTGAGGAGCCAGGCTATAAAATGGGGCTACCAAAGAGCTATATCTTCAACAAATATAAATCCATGCAGCTGCAGTTACTTCACATGAAGTATTGTAACATGCACCATGTGAAGAGCTAGTCCCAGTTTTTTTAAACATGGTATACTAAATTGCTTGGGCATATCTACACTGTCTCCATGCTGTGTTCAGAAGCGTAAGTATAAAGTGCACGCTATTAACCTGCTCCTGCTGTACGTGCAACAAATTCAGCAAGGTATAAGTTGTAGCTGTGTTGGTATAAGGGCATAGGCAGATAAATACCAGTGACATCTTCATCATTTGGACTTAAAACCTGTAGTCTCTGATTGATTTCCAACAGAAATTCAACAATCATCACCCCTCCATTAGACTATCTCTTGAATACTCTAGCACCACCATTTCCTTTTTCAACGTGACCATCACTATCCAGAATGGTAAGATACAGACCACCATATACAAGAAACCTGCAGACTACCATACATACCTACACAGAACCAGCAATCACCCTAAACACACCAAGAAAGCTGTTATATACAGCCAAGCCCTCTGATACCACCAAATTTGCACTGAGGAGAATACCCATGATCATCACCTCACAAATCTCAAAAGAGCTTTCACCCACAAGGACCCACAGAGAGACAGGCCGTTCTTCAAAAGAGGCACCTGGATACCATGTGAAGAATTGCTTCAGTACAGAAGGAAACCCACCATGAATCACATACCACTGGTTATGACATATCAACCCCTCCCTGGAACCCATATGGAAAATCCTCAAACAACTGCAGCCCATACTAGAAGGAGACCCACTTCTTAAAGAGATCTTCCCAGAACCACCCATCCTAGCCTTTAAACAAGCACCAAACCTTGCCAACCGCATAATCAGAAGCAAACTTTCTATGGCCCAAAACACACCAAATGGATCATGCCATGACAAGAAATGTAAAACCTGCCAACATATCTCCACCACCCCCACAATCACTACACCCCACAATAAAGCCATCAGCATTCCTGGATCTTACAGCTGCACCTTATGTAATATATCTCATCCTGTGCACCAAATGCCCTGATGGAAGATACAGAGGAGAAACCAAACTAAGCTACTGCATACCAGAATGAATGCACACTGAAAATCTATCAAAGACAAGAATACCCAATTACCTGTGGGGGCACATTTCTCACAAGACAGCCACTGTCTACACAATCTCTCAGTCCTGATCCTCAAGGGGAATTTACAGAACCCCTTTCACAATGAGCCAAGAACTTCACTTCATCAACCTACTGGATACAAAATATCATGGACTAAATAGAGATATTGGATGACACATTGCAACCTGCCTAACATCCAACTCCCCAGGTAATTCTATCCTATTTACCACCTATATTTATTCCCCTTCCCTGACCCCACATGTCTCTCATCTATTGACTTCATAATTTACATTTTCACTGACTGGCACTCTCACATGCATGCTGCCCTATGGTTTCTTTACTATTCCATCCAGAAAGAGCACACACCAACTGCAGATGCTACCTCAAATATGAAGGGTATTTATACCTGAAAGCTTGCAAATAATTTTTTTCCTCAACTATTCAAGTTGGTCTAATAAAAGATATTGGATTTACCCATAAATGAGGCAATGCAGCTGCCTTACAGAAACACTAAGTGAGAACCAAGAAGCTGGCTGAGACATGCAGCCTGACAGCTATATTGGGCATGTAATTAGTACTACCCCAAGGACCCTGAAACATCTCTTCTTTGCAAGTCTGAGCACAATAAGTGAGAGCAACTGGGCAGCATGTGCTTCACAGCAGTGCTCCTGGGTGCAGCACAGAAGGGGCATAGTAGCATGCCCAGTAAGAGCTCCCTGCGTTTCTGCTATACCAGTGTATTGCCAGGCCACTGAACACAGGGAGAGTCTTAGCTAGCAAAGATCCAATCTTTTTTTCTTAACAAAAAATAGATACATACAATATTATCACTTCTGTTTATGTATTCCTTCTTTCAGTAATCATTACACACGTACATTTCTCAGTCTACTTGTTTTCTTCTAATTTCACTTGAAGACTAAGGTCAATCCTCTGTGAAGAGCATGGAAATTTTAACACTCTAGCTGGGTTTTGTTACAGGTGAATTTTTCCAGGGACCAGATGTCAACTCTTCAACTGATCAGCCTCATCAACCTTAAACCTTTCCTTCTTTGGGAGGAAAAACCTGCAGCATGCTTACAGGCTCAGCAGTGCTACGCATACTAGCACTATGGAAGAAAGAGACTCGGGGGTCATCACTGACCACAGGATGAACATGAGCCTTCAATGTGATGCGGCAGCTACTAAAGTGGCCAAAACACTGGCTTGCATCCATAGATGCTTCGCAAGCAAATCCCAGGACATCATTCTTCCCTTGTACTCGGCCTTGGTGAGGCCACAGCTGGAGTACTGAGTCCAATTTTGGGCTTCACAATTCAAAAAGGATGTGGAGAAGCTTGAGAGAGTCCTGAAAAGAGTCATGCAAATGATCAGAGGTCAGGAAAACAGACCTTACGATAACAGGCTGAAAGCTATGGGGCTCTTTAGCCTAGAAAAGCACAGGCTATGGGGTGATCTGATGGCCATCTATAAGTTTATCAGGGGTGACCACCAGTATCTGGGGGAACATTTGTTCACCAGAGCATCCCAAGGGATGACGAGGTTATAAACTACTGCAAGACTATTTCAGGCTGGACATAAGGAAGAATGTCTTTACTGTCTGAGCCCCCAAGGTGTGAAACAGCCTGCCACCAGAGGTGGTTCAAGCACGTACATTGAACACCTCAAGAGAAAGTTGGATGCTTATCTTGCTGGGATCCTATGACCCCAGCTGACTTCCTGCCCCTTGGGCAGGGGGCTGGACCTGATGATCTTCTGTGTTCCCTTCCAGCCCTAGTGTCAATGAAATCTATGAAATTATCCATGTGAACAGCTGCAGGAGTTTTCCCTAAAAGTAGACTACCAGTAATTATGAAGTCTTTCCTACTACCTCAAAATCCTACCCACACTGTGAAAAAAGCATTTTAATATATACAAAATCAAAGCTCTGATCAATATAAATGGGTGACTGAATATTTTTCTTATGTCCAGTCTCCTGTGCTGAAGTTGAGTTTATTTTTTATATCTGATATGTTTTTCATAGAAATCTGGTTATTAAAAGAGTGAAGACAGAGCATCTGTTAGCCAATATGCTAAGGATCTTGGAACTACATTCAAACCACTCTCTGAGGTTTGTTGGCAACATCTGCCAATCCAACAAGAAGCAAAGTTTTTTTCCATTAGAGTGTTGATTTATCAAGATCAAAATGCCCCATGGGAAAATGTTGACTTTAATGGATTTCTGTTGGAAGCCTCCAGACTCACCGTGGAGTCAGACTCAGCTAGGCAGCCCAGGAGCTGAACAGCAGTCGCCAGCCCCACTCCTCATGGCTTCCTTTCTCCTTCCTATCCAGCCACCTGGCAGAATTTCTCAAAACTACCAAAACAATTCCATTTTTTAAATGATTTTTTTTTCAGACTTTTGTTTCAGGGAGATTTTTTTACCTTTGAGGGTTTGATTACATCACTTTATAAATCTCAGTCTCCATAAAATGAAATTACTATTCTTAGCCCAGTTCTGCCTCCAATTTGTACTAAGCCTCATTTTTTTATCTCCTTAAGAGTCCCTCTACACATGCAGGTAAAGGAGCAGTGGGATCTACTGCATGATCCATATGATTGCACCTCTGGCTATGCCACATGTGCATGTGACTGAGGGATCACACAATAGATCCCATTGCATTTATTGCTGGTGCAGGAGGAGCCTGAGCAAAGCTTGCCTTAAGGTTGTGTACCCAGGATGCCATAGGCAGGACAATGCCACACAAATACACATACACACACATTGCAAGCAGCAGGTAGTGGTGCCAGCCTGAGGCGTTGCTTGGGGCCCCACACAAGACTAGAGCTGGGGGAAAGGGCCTTGGCAGGATGGGGCAGGGCTGAGTGGGCTGCGCAAGATTGTGCGCATGGGGGGCAGCAGCACCCAGGTGGAGCAGGGCTGGGCAGGACAAGACAAGGCAATGCATGCAGCAAGCCCCAAGTTGGGGCTGATAGTCCACGGTCCATGGAGGGAAGCAGAGAAGGAGTCTGGCCAAGTCTCATCTGCACACTGCTGGTTGTGTCAGGCCCTGGAAGGACCCTATGGCAGCCACAGGGCACTGGAGCCCTTGTACCAGCATTCACCAGCCACTCATAGCAGGCTTCTGCTCCCTTTGCTTCAGCTCCACAGGCTAAAGTTGGTGGTCCCTGCCACAGGCAGACACACTGCCCAACTCCCCAGTCTATCAAACAGCCCCTCTTTAGCAGGGCAGCAGTGCCAGTGACTTGGAGGGGTACTGGGGGGCTCCAGGGAGTGCAAGAGGATGGTTGGGGGAGTAAAGTATATGTTACCCAGCGTGCCTTTTTCCCCAAGGCTGGCTCTGAGCCCAAGATCATGATCCCATGGTCCCCCTGCACCAGCTCCTGTGGCTGCAAGCCCACAGCTGACAGGCCTTGCAGCAGGTGCAGGATTCCCTATGCTACTCCTGCTGAGAGCTCCACAGCTGGAGCTACCCCTGCTGTGAGTCCTGCCACCACCAAGGCTCACAGTGGTGGCTGCATTGCCAGCAAGCCCCACACCTCCCCACTGCAAGCCCCACAGCTGATGAGGCTCACAGCAGAGGCAGTGCTGGGGATGCAATCGTCAGTGTCAGCCTTTCCTGTGGGGAAGCCAGAGAGGCTAAATACAGCCCAGTCAAGGTCAGGGGTGCTAGGAATAGTGCAGCCCTGGGGCTGAGGCGAGCAGCTGGGCTTTCCCAACCCAGGGGTTGCACTCCATTTGTGTATGGGCATTCACCAAATCAAATTAACCCATTCCTAATTTAAGTAAACTCACCTCTTCAGGAGAACTACCTTGGATTATATGGGCCTTTAGGGGGGATAAACCATGTTAAACAATGCACAACGGATCAGGCATTTAGATTGACCAAACCCTAGTTAGGTCAATCTAAATGTAACATCTGCATGTACCCTAAGGGGACAGCCTACCTTGCCTTCTGCCTTGATTGTACATGTTTCCATAAAACTCTGTGTAACATAGAAAAGCACTTGCCCAACTCTTCAAATACAGTTTTAGGATATCTCATCAACCCCTAACCTTTTACAAGAGTTCTTGTGGGTTGTTCCATGGTTTCTTGTCCAGATTTCATTTCATAAAGGTTCTACATGATGTGATTCTGCCATGCTGATGACCAATAAATACTGAATACATCCTTTATGAGTTTGTCACTTCTGATTTGGCTGCAGAACAGAAATTTTTTTGTTGAGCAGGAGTCTAGGACAAGCAAAAATGCTAACTGATGAACCAAATTGTTGAGCTCAACAGTACTGTGCTTCCAACCAGGGTGAAGGGTAGCTGGAAGAGCTGAGGGAAACATGGAAAGGAGAAGGAACTAAGCCTATCAAAAAATAGAAAAACAATAGAGATGAGCTGCTTGATCTTCGAGAGTTGAATGAGATTTGATGCTCGCTCCTTGAGTAATACCTTGGGAGATGGGGGAGGGAAAAGCGTGTTACTGAGTATCTAAATGTGGTGTCTGAATGAAGAGGGAAGAGAAATAGTGGGTATGTCTACAGAGATGCTACTGTGCAGTCATTACTGTTCATTTATGTAGTACTTTTATTAGCAAATACTAAATAAAAGTGCAATAATAGACATTACTGGGCAGTAGCCCTGACAAACATCTTTTAAGTGATGCTACTGTGCAGTAGCCTAATAATACTGCACAGTAGCATATTAATACTGTCCATGCTGTGACATGTTACTGCACAGTATATTTCAGCTGCTGTGCAATCAGCATCTCGTGTAGATGTGCCCAGTTACTACTTGAGATTGTCTGGGAAGGAAAAACTAAGGTGTTGCCAATATAGGCAATCTACCAAGTTTTAAAACTTTGCAAATTTAGCCTCATCTGCTGGAAGATGCTTGGTTTTTTTAAAAATGTAATGCTACAACCAAAAGTTATGTTCAAATTTCCTACCTTATTACCTGATTTGTGCAACAAATTAAGAGGTTTGCACCATCAAATGGCTGCACTTCCAAATAAAAAAGCACCTCCCATTCTTCCCCTAATGCTTTCTGCATTTTGTCTCCACTCTGAGATTTTCTATGCCAAATTTTAGTTAAACTCTTCTCCTGGATACCCAGGTGTTTGAAATGCATGACTGAATTCCAAGCAGTCACAGATTATCATGTATTTTAATTATGTAGCAGATTCCCTTGATGTTTTTTGTTGTAAGCTAAAAGATACGAAGACCTATTTATTATTCCTCCTTCAGCTAAATTCCAGGGTCACATATCACTGTAAAGATACAATTTTCTGTTCACTGATTTTACTACCAACATTAAGTGTAGCCTATAGGCTACACTTGAAGCCTACCTGTGCGCTCATATAAAGCCTACCTGTGGGAGGTGTTATAAAACCAGTCTATAAATGTTGAGGAGTGAAGGTGTCTTCTTTCTAAGCTTCAACATTAATAACTTTCACCAAACATTTGATTAAATGTTGATTTTAGCCAGTGATTTTTCTTCCCCCACAAAAGAATATACAATCTTTTTTCTCTTAAACAAAGCATCATCTTAACATGTAAGGGTCCAGAATTTTGTCACCTTTACTCTTCCAAAGTTCTAGTCAACGTAAATAAAGACAGCAAAGCCGGGTGTAAAAGAGTGTTAATTTAGCACCCGGCCTGTCTTCAAGAGACAGATGCTAAATCATGATAGTAAACTGCAGCCAAGTTGATACATCTCTTAAAATTTTCTTTTTGTATTAGCCTTTAAATATTTCTATTCGTTTTGAGTTCACTTAATATGGTAATTATGGTAACACATAATTTGTACTTCCTTTCGAGTGCAGGAAAATTAATAGCTGTCCTAATCACTGTGGATAGCTGTGGGATCCTCCTACGTGTTGCATACAAATATTGACTTTTTGTTATGCTGCTAAAAAGTAATAATGAAAAACATGTCAATTTTCAGGATAATTTTCTGTCTTATAATTTTGTTCAAAAACACTTTTTCTGTAAGTTTCTGCATTTCAGTCAAAAAGGGCTTCCCCCCCAAAGTTAATCAAGAATGGATTTTATAACAATACTGTAAGAATTTGCCACATTTCTGTAAACTCACTTTAATATTTAGAATTCTAGGGCTGTGTCCAGATGTGCATTGACATTTGGTTCCCCAGGGACAACCAGCCGTGGAGCATGGCTCCAGCTGGCCAGGCTCCAGCCTTGGGTGGCACACACTGCTGCCACATGCACCACTCCTTTTTTTTCTCTGTGGATATCCAGGGATCAAAAAAACCCCTACATGCCACTTCCTCGAAGTGTGGAGCACAACTGAACGTGCAGCATGTGGTGCTACAGACATGTTTGCAGTGCCACATAACACACAGCTGCACTCATTTGAGACAACTAGGCCACGTCCAGACAAATGGGCTCTGAGTGTACAGATTTATTATGTATCCTATGTAATCCATTTCTCTGAGTTGTATTCATCTTTTTCATATATGTGGTGATTCTTTTAAGTCTTGGTTTTGGCTCAGAGTCAGCTGAGATTAAACAGTTTACTATCCATTCAGTAGTTAAGCTCCATTCCAACTGGAAGTTTGTTGGTGGTCAGATGATGCTGTGGTGTGTGCTTACTTGGAAACAGATCCTCAGGCAATTGTTGATGACTTTACTGAGGCACACAAGAAAATTGGACTGATGTTTAACATTCAGAAGACTAATGTCCTAAATCAACAACCTCTTAATGAGCAGCCCCCAGCTCTGGCAATTCAAATTAATAGTGAGAATGGAGAACTTTGAGTATTTCCTGTACCTTGGAAGCCATCTTTTGCATAAGGCTGGCATTGATGAATAAATCCAACATTGCCGCAAATGCAGCCTTTGGATGCCTAAGGAAAGAAGATTGCAACCATCACAACATCAGATTCAAAACCATGGCTCATGACTTTTCAAGTAGTCATGATTCCTACTTTACTGTATGGAGCTGAGACATGGACAACATGCAGGTGGCACCTCAAGTTACTGAAAAAGGGTCATCAGCGCTGCCAGCAGAAGATTCTTCAAATCCAGTGGGACAACAGCCACAGCAATGCTAGCATCCTCTTGCAAGCAAACACCATAAGCATCAAAGTGATAATCATCCAACATGAACTTAGGTGGGCCAGCCACGTCATCTGGATGTCCAATTCCAGGCTTCCAAAGCAAGTTTTATTCTTCCATCTCAGTCAAGGAGTATGTTGAAGAGGAGGACAGATAGCGCTTCAAGAATGTCCTCAAAACCAACTTGAAAAAAAATGCAGCATCGACACCTACTTGTGGGATGTCAGCATTGACAACTAGTATTGCCCAGTGGGCCTGCATGAAGCAGCAGGTATTTGCTTTGGATTTGGCTAATTAGGAGAGAGTGATTCAATTCGGTGATTTGAATCACTGTCCTAATTTGATTCGGTCAATTTGGATTTGGAGATTCACCCATAGACTATTGTCATGGGATGGGGTCCCCAGAATGGCTGTGATACCCTAGGGCCCCTCGACCATGCCAATTTGGCCCAATGGACACCCTCTTTTCTCACCCACCATGTCTTGATGTATTTATAATGAATAGGAAGGCTGCCTTCAAGTCCAGTTGGACATGGTCCTGATGGACTTCACTGAACCCCATGGGTTTGTGGGTCCCTCATGGGTCCCATTTCAAAATGGATGTCTCAGAACACCCCAGCCTTATGGGCTATATGTGTGGCTCTAAACCACCCCCTGCCCCAAGCCTTGCAGATGGTACTGATACAGTATCCCTCTGAGGCTTTGGTTCCACTTGGCCCTCAGATCATCACAAGGCTCTCCATGGCCCTGTCTCTGTCTCTGCACCCACACTGGCACTGGACTCTCTACAGCCCTGTCTCATTCTGTGCCCTTTGGCACAGGGGTCTGTTCACCCCCAAACACTGCACCCTCTCTAGAGCCGAGGCCTGTGCACCCCCAAATACTGTGCCCTCTCTGGTGCTGGGGTCCCCACACTGTAGTGGGGCCCCAATGAGGCCTCCTCCTTCACCAGTAGCCTCACCCAAACCATCAGTGTTATAAACAAAAATAAAAAATGCAAGCCTCTAGCCTACACCATAACTCAAACCACACAGGGTGTGCTCTGTCCCTTAACATTACCAGGGGCAGAACTTACTGATAGGCCTTTTCCCTTTGCTTCCTCTAGGAGAGCTCCTTCCCCCTTGGCCACTGGCAGAGAACTGCCCTCCTGGTCTCAGCCCTGGGGTTTATATATGTGCCAGGCCCTGCCCCTTCTGGTCAGCTGAACGCTGGCAGGTGTGAGCCAACTATCTCATCCTGGCTGCCCTGGTAACCAGCACCTGGGGCTCCCAACTGACTGCTAGGGCTCTCTCCCTAGCAGTTTGAACCCTTAAAGGAGCAGGACACCCTAGTGCCCTGCAACACACCTCCCACTTAAGACCCTAACTCACCCAAGTGGGTCTTCATATTTTTTCGGGCATCACATCCTTCTTGGGCTCCTCCCAGCCTTTCTTCTGTCACCCGGCAACTCAGGAAAAGGAGGTAGAGGTTTTCAGGTGCCTCCTACTTGCTTTTTCCCCAAGGGCACACCATGTGGTATTTGACAGGAGCTACCCCACCACAGGTAGTTGCCCCACATTAGCCAACCTTGGTAGGGTAAAACAGGCCTGACTTTTCTTCCTTATACAGCCCTTTGACCTGAAGGGGGAGCCTCTTCCCTCCTCCTGGGAGAGTTGTCTTCTGTTACTTGGGCTACATTCAACCCTTAAAGGAGCAGGACACCCTAGTACCCTGCAATAACTAGACAAGCAGTCCTCAACAATGCTGGACACAGCTGCCTCCATCTGGTAAGTCTGTTTCAGTGGCCAAAGGGGAAGGGGCATGGGGGTCAGATCAATGCTCCTGCAGTGAAGGAGGGATTGAGGCTGGGGCTGGGACAAGCTGCCCAGCTGGGGTGCTGGGGCACGAGACCTGGGAGATAGGGGTGGCTCCCATCACCATGCCCTGCCAGTCTGGGAGTGGATCATCTGGTGGCTCCTCTGGCAGCTCTTGCCACCAGTCCGGGAAGGCATGGGAGTAGGCATGTTCCCCTGGATCTGTGCAGGGTAGACTGGACCAGGCTGCACTATGGGCAGGTGATGGAAGTCACTGGGAGTGGGGGGTTATGCCCTCCCATCACTCTCCCAGCCAGGGTGGGGGGGCACAGGATGGAGCCGCTGTGTCATCTCCAGATGAGCCACGCACAGCAGCGAGAGCCAGCCCAGCCTTCCTGCACCTCCTGGATGCCATGACAGGGCAAGGGGGGGGGGTACATGTTCTCCCAGATTGGAACAGGATGTGCAGTGGAGGCTATGGGGAATTTTAGGATGGCTGTAGCATCCCCATAGCTCCTGCTCTGCTGCCTGTCCCACCCCAGTCCAGGAGCACATGCCCACCCCATGCCTTCTCACAGCTCATCCAGGAGGCACGGGAAGGCTGGAGTGACTCCTGCCACTGCACTATGCTTGTCTGGAGATGGCGCAGTGGCTCCACCCCATGCCCCCCGCCCCTTCTGGGCAAACAGTGGGAAGGCATAACCCCCACTCCCAGCATCTTCCATAGGCTGCCTGGAGCATAGCCTGGCCTGGCCCACCCTGCACACATCCAGGGGCACATGCCCACTCCCATGCCCTCTTGGACTGGTGACAGGAGTCATCAGATGAGCAGCTTCTGGACCGGCAATGTACAGCAGCGGGAGCCATGAGCCCCCACTCCCCCCCGGGCACCTGGTCCCAGCCCCAATCCCTCCTTCCCTGTGGGGGTGTTGATCAGCCCCCACCCCCCCTTCACTCCCCCCTCTACCCACCACAATAGACTTACCAGCTGGACACAGCTGTGTCCAGCATCATCATGGACTGCCTATAGAGTCTATGGCCAAATCTCTAAATCTCGCCAAATCAATTTAGAGGCTTCCAATTCAATGTGGACCTTTTAATGGGTCTTAAAATTTGATTTGGATTTGGATTTGGATTTCACTGTCAAATAGGGTCGAATCTCCTCCAAACTGAATCAACTACTGAAGCTTCGCACAGCCCTGTTGCCCAGGACTTCCCCAAATAGAAGAAGAGACTGCTGCAAGGATCTCAGTACTCTGAAACCACACAATGACAACACGAGAGGGGAAAATCAGAAGCAGCAGAAACAGCATGTCAGTGCTGAATCCAAGAATCCAGAGCCATCCACCCCACATGGAAATATGTGCCCCAGTTGCAATAGAACCTGTCAATCCTGGATTGGCCTTGCCAGCTATCTTCAGATGCACAGATAAGACAATCATCATCTTCAGACGCACAGGTAAGACAATAAGGCAATAATCCTCAACTGCAAGGGATTGCCAATGATGATGATGATGATGATGAATACAGAAATCTAGACCTAGACATGTCATTCATTAAACTGCTCACTTGAAGACATTTTGAGTTGCTGTCAAATTTCTTTATAGATTTCATAGACATTAGGGCTAGAAGGGACCTCGGAAGATCATCGAGTCCAGCCCCCTGGTGTTCAACATAGGTGATTGAACCACCTCTGGTGGCAGGCTATTCCAGACTTTGGGGGCTTGGACAGTAAAGAAATTCTTCCTTATGTCCAGCCTGAAATGGTCTTGCAATAGTTTCTAACCGGTCAACCTCATTATTCCTTGGGGAGCTCTGGTGAACAATCATTCCCACAGATCCTGGTGGTCACCTCTGATAAACGTATAGGTGGCTATCAGATTGCCCCATAGCCTGTGCTTTTCCAGGATAAAGAGCCCCATAGCTCTTAGCCTGCTATTGTAAGGTCTGTTTTTCTGACCTCTGATAATGCGCGTGGCTCTTCTCAGGACTCTTACAAGCTGCTCCACGTCCTTTTTGAATTGTGGGGCCCAAAACTGGATTTAGTAATCCAGCTGTGGCCTCACCAAGGCCAAGTACAAGGGGAGAATGATGTTGTAGGATCTGCTTGAGAAGCATCTATGGATGTAAGCCAGCATTTTGGTCAGTTTCCGAGCTGCAGCATCATATTGAAGGCTAATGTTCATCTTGTGGTCAATGATGACCCCCAAGTCTCTTTCTTCCATAGTGCTAGCCAGCATAGCACTGCTAAGCCTATAAGCGTGCTGCAAGTTTTTCCTCCCAAGGTGGAGAACCTTGCATTTTTCAGTAACACCATCAGGTTCTTGTCTGCCTATTTGCTGAGCCTGTCAAGGTCAGCCTGGATTGCCCTCCTGTCTTCAGGGGTGGATGCTTTGCCCCAGAGTTTGGTGTCGTCGGCAAACGTGGTCAGTCCACTTCTGACTCCAATGTCCACATTGTTAATGAAGATGTTGAACAATATGGGTCCAAGGACAGAGCCTTGGGGGACCCCACTGGTCACAGGGCACCATGATGATTGACTTCTGTCTATTACCACCCTCTGGATCTGACCATGGAGCCAATTTTCCAGCCAGTGGATTGTGGTGGACCCAAGGCCACAGTTCACCAGTTTTGTCAAGAGGTAATCAGGGGATACCAGATTGAAAGCTTTTTTGAAGTCAAGATATATGATATCAATCTGTTCTCACTTATCCAGGTGATAGGTCACCTGGTCATAAAAGGAAATTAGATTGGTCAAGCAAGACTTACCTACAACAAACCCATTCTGGCTATCCCTCAAGATGTTGGCATCAGCCAGTCCATTAAAGATGGCTTCCTTAATGAGCTTTTCTAAGACCTTCCTTGGGATAGAGGTCAGGCTGATGGGCCTGTAGTTTGCCGGATCCACTTTCCTCCATTTCTTGAAGATAGGCACCACATTGGCCTTCCTCCAGTCTTTGGGCAATTCACCAGAGCACCAGGAGTTCTCAAAGATCTGTGCCAGGGGCTGGGCTATGATTTTCACCAGATCCTTGATTACCCTGGGGTGTAGATTGTCAGGGCAGGCTGACCTGAAGGTGTCCAGCCTCTCAAGGTGTTCCTTCATGAGGTCAGCAGGGAATCTCCCTCACCGGGGCCTCCCTGTCCCATAATGGGCAGGGGCGTTCTGTGGGACTGATGAAAGACAGACACAAAGCATCCATTTAAAAGATTGTTTTTTTCCTGGTCATCTGTTGTCAGTTGTCCCATCTGGCTTAGCAGGGATCCAATGTTGCCCTTGTTTTTCCTCTGGCTCCACATAGCTGAAAAAGAACTTTTCCTTGTCCTTGATACTCAAAGCTAGTTGGAGTTCAGTTGCAGCCTTGGCTTTCCTGGTTTGCTTGCTGCAGGACTGGAGCAGGGCAGAATATTCCTCCTTGGAGGTGAATCCCACCCTCCATCCTTTGTAGGCATTTCTTTTTATCCTCAGGAAGTCTACTAGATCCCTGGAGAGCCAGGGGGCTGCTGTGCCCTCTTGCTGCCTTTCCTCCGAGATGAAATAGCTTGTGCATTGAGAATCACTCCTTTGAGGAGAAACCACTCTTCCTGAACTCCCCTCTCCCTGGGGTCATGGTCTCTTAGGGCCTCACGGACGAGCCTCCTGAGCTTGTCAAAGTCAGCTTTCCTGAAGTCAAGGATTTCAGTGTTGCTGACTGACTTGCCAGCTTTATGGTGGTTGGTGAAGGTGATCAGCTCATTGTCACTGTCACCTAGCTTCACAATGATCACTAGATCACTGATTAGGTCATTCCCAGTTGCCAGTACCAGGTCGAGCAGTGCTTTACCTCTCATTGGCCTGTAGACTTCTTGGGTCAGGTAGAGGTCATCCCCACATTATAGGAAGCTTTGCAAGCACTCAGATTTTGCTGAGTGATGCTCCCACAAGATGTTTGGGTAGTTGAAATCACCCATGACAACCATGGTCCTGGAGCATGTGGCCTCAGCCAGTTCCTGGGCGAACTCCTGGTCAAGCTCTTGCTTTGAGTGGGAGGTTTGTAGTAGACTCCCACCATTGGGAGTTCCAGGTGCGTACCTGGAACTGAGGGACTATCGATAAGTTGCCAACC
>JAGPOW010000261.1:28028508-28050359 GCA_030014935.1 Caiman crocodilus
CTGCCTATAAGCTGCTGAGGGGTGATCAGCAGGAAATGGGGCAGGCTCTTTTTTCCCAGGCACCACCAGGGGTAACTAGAACCAATGGTCACAAGTTACTGGAGAGCAGGTTTAGATTGGACATTTGGAGGCACTGCTTCACAATTAGGGTGGCTAGGATGCGGAACCGGCTTCCTAGGGAAGTTGTTCTTGCTCCTACCTTGGGCGTCTTTAAGAGTCGCTTAGATAGGTACTTGCTGGGTTCCTGTGACCCTGGCACTCGTTCCTGCCATTGGCGGGGGGTCAGACTAAATGGCCTGCTCTAGGCCCCTTCTGACCCTAGATACTATGATATGATACTACTATGATATTATAGAACAACTGTCTCTAGACCTGAAGACATCCCCCTTACCTGAATGAAGCAGAGTGCTTCATCTAGAATAAAAGTTAAGTTGTTAAGATAAATTGTTTTTCTTTGATATGATCAAATTTACAACCATAAAAACAATAATAAAAGCTGCTTTGTTGCCTCTTTTACTGCGGTACATAAATATAAAAGTCTGGAGGAGGCAGGTTCATTTTATTACAGTCTAGCCAAAGTTAAACAAGATATTGTTTTGCTGATCATTAGGCAGCTTGAGTTTTCATAAGCCATTAACTATGTGCATCCTGTAGAGATGGAGCCATGCCATGTGTTGAAAACTCAGACCCAATATTCCAAAATCATTTCCACCTGAAAAGTGTTCCAAACCACTGTAAAATGTATACAAACCTTGGGTTATCTATGTGGATTGAACATGAAAGCTCCAATGCCAAAAAATAAGAGACTGCTACCTGAGCTAAAAGGTTAGTCTCTTTGCCAGCAGCTAGTAGCACCCCATACCTTTGCAAAGGAAGATATGATTATATGCACTTAGCTGACATATCCTTCCTCATAAATAAAACTAATCCCTAATTTGTGAGCACTGCAGAAGTTAAGATTACTTTTTGCTCAGCCACACATACACAGTGGATCAAACACTAGATCATTACCAGCACTAATTGTACAAACTTGAGCACGAAAGGTAAAATTAAGATTGCCTGAAGGTATTCAGGAATCTGAAAATCTAGCTGATGCCTAGTGGGATCTCTGGAACTATCTTGGTACATACCCCCAGTAAAGTCGAGTGGAAAAAAATGGTCACCTAAATATCCAAAGTTATAGCCCTCACTTCCTCATCTGTAGGTGTGCCTACATGAGACATTTATTACACAGTTGACTAATTAACCATGCAGTAAACATCTAGCGCTCTACACATATGCCCTTATTAGGGCACACAGTACTAATAAACTCTGCAGCAGGGTAGTACCTGTAAATATATAGTATTTGTAAACTCTTGTAAAACTTGTAGTGCTTGTAAACTCTGCTGCAGAGTTTTTTGTGCTCACCAGCACACATGCAGATGCTTCCCTGGCTGGTTGGGACACAGGTGCTTCAGTGTGGGTCTAGCTGGCAGGCAACTGCCGGGCTGAAGCACCCTTGTGCCTCAACCAGCCACTCTTCAGCATGTGGAGCCCGGCAAGTACTACTTCTGCAGAGTTTTTTTCGTGTGGACACCACCCCTAGCTGAAACACCCTCATGCTTCTGCCAGCCCCTCCATAGCATGTGAAGCCCAGTCAGAGCAGACCTGGGCTGGCAGGCTGACCCCTGGGTATGCCCAGGAGCAAAAACCATATGCATATTCATGTGCATTAATCATATGTGTTGACATGCCCTGTAAGTATCCAAGTTGTCATCAGAGGTGAGACAGCTCTTAGAAAATGGACAGTTATATTGTCAGGAAAAGGGCAACTTAAAACTATATCAGTGTTAGTAATATGTTTGATTCCAATCTTGATTTACAGTGATCAAAGGTTGTCATTATCTGAAGGCATATATGAAAAGACTTATTGCCAGGTCAGTTTGAAGTAGGAGGTTCCTGTTTGATAAAAGCCACCATTTAACTGACATATATACCAGGAGCTTCAACACAGGAAACAAGGACCATGTGGACCTAGTGAATTAAGTACCCTTTTGTTTCAAGACATTGTCCTAAAACAGCTGGGAGCTTTACTGACAGCTCAGCTTTCAGAAAGAAGTCATTCACAGACTGGATTGCATTTAGTAGGGTGACCATATTATTTTTAAGGAAATCCAGGGCACTGCCTGCCCTCCCCCTGCCACAATGAGCAGCACTTCTGCAGGCAGAGGCAGGTGGGCAGGAACACGGGGGGCAGACCAGTGCAGAGGTGGAGCACCATGGTGTGCCAGGCAGTCATTGCTGCTACAGTGTAGGAGCAAGGCGGGCTGTCCTGGCACCAGATTTGTTCAATGTGTCCATCAATCTGAAAGATGGCATAGAGTGCACCCTCAGCAAGTCTGAAAATGACACCAATATAGGGGAGTGGGGGAGAGTAGTTGATACACTGGAGGAGCTAGGATTCAGAAAAACCTAGAACAGTGATTTTCAACCTTTTCATTTGTGGACCAGTAAAAATTTTGAATGGTGGTGGGATCCCTTTTGGAAGTTTTGAAAGGAGGTGCAGACCCATTTGAATTGTAAGTGTGGGTATTCACATCCTTTTGACTGATCATAGACATCTTTCATGGACCCCTTAGACATAGTGCACAGACCCTCAGGGGTCTGTGGGCCACAGGTTGAAAACCAGTGACCTAGACAAAGTGGAGGACTGGACCAAAACAAATCTCATGTGGTTCAATAAGGCAAAGTCTTGCACTTAGAATGAAACAATCCCATGCACCAATACAGGCTGAGCACTAACTGGCTAAGCAGTAACTCTGCAGAAAAGGATGTGGGAGTTACAGTGGCTCATATTACACAGACCAAATATGAGCCAACAGTGCCCTTGTTGCCAAGAAGGCTAATGACATGCTGGGCTGCATTGGTAAGAGAGCTGCCAGGAGATCGAGGGAAGTTATTATTCCTCTCTATTGAGCACCGATGAAGCCACATCTGGAGCACTGTGTTCACTTTTTGTGGACAAACTGGAGAGAGTCCAGCAGAGGATAACAAAAATGGTTAGGAAGCTGGGACATGTAACTTCTGAGGAGAAGCTGAGGGAACTGGGATTTTTTAGTCTGGAGAAAAGAAGATTGAGAGGGAATTTAATAGCAGCCTTCAACTACAGATTCGCAGAAGTTTAGGGCTAGAAGGGACCTCATAAGATCATCGGGTCCAACCCCCCTGCTCTGGCAGGAAATACTGTTGGGGTAAAAGAGCTACCTGAAGGATAGTTCCAAAGAGGATGAATCTAGACTCTTCTCAGTGGTGGCAGGTGACAAAAGAAGGAGCAATGGTTTCAAGTTGCAGCAAGGGAAGTCTAGGTTAGACATTAGGAAAAAGTCTGTCACAAGGATGGTAGTAAACCATTGGAAAAGGTTACCCAGGGAGGGTATAGAATCTCCATCCTTGGAGGTTGTTAAAACCCAGCTAGACAAAGCATTGGCTGGGAAGTTATAGTAAAGGATGATCTGCTTTGAGCAGAGAATTGGACTAAATGACCTCCTGAGGTTCCTTCCAACCCTCATTTTCTATGATTCTATGGTTCTAATCCACCATTACTACTTGCCGGTCCAGGGGTAGCCTGGGGTCACAATCTCAGCCTCCCAGTGATCCACTAAGTTGAAAGACAAGGGCCCACAGGTCTGAGCAAGGCTGAAAATCAGGGCTGGTTCAAGTCCCCAGTACAGTGCCAGGGGTAGAGCTGACAATAAGCTGGGTGTTGGTCCTGGCTCAGAGAGCCCAAGTGCTGTTTGACTCCAAAGGCTTCCCAGGCCAGGGCCAACAATCAATTGATTGTGAAAATCCCATACCGAGCAGTTCTGGTCCAGCTGCTGGTTGTGAGGCATCAGAAACTCCTAGTGGCTTCCCCCACTGGGGACCTCTCTGGGAAGCCTCTGATCCCCACACTCAGCAGCATGGCCAGATCTGCAGTGCTGGGTTTAAAGCCCCTATCAAAGGAAGCCTTTGGACTCCACCTGCTCCAACCACCACCTGCAGCCTTGGGCTGGGGACACCAATCAGCTAATTGTTGGCCCTACCCACATATTCAATTTAAGGCACCATACAAGCCAGCCACAAATATTTTCCATTATATATGGAAATTTTTTATGGTTCATTTGCCATGTTATGGCCCCTTAAAATAGGTGTACATGTAGCAGCCTTGCCATTTATGCCAAGATTAAAGTGTTAACTGAAATGTAATGTAATGTCTACAGGTGCAAATCTACCCTGCTTTCTTCCTGACTTCAAACTAACACAGCTAACTACCTCTCAAGATTGACTCCACATAGTCATAAATGGTAGAATGAGTAATTTTTTTTATTTCTGAAGCAGTAGGACGAGCAGGTGCATATGTCCCTATTTTCTTGCTTCCACCACCAGTGTTGCTTGTTATGAATACTGGTGCCATCTGGCAAAGACAGCAGGATCTACTAAAAAATGCAGTTTAATATTAAAACAGCATGGTCTCCCAGCTACCAAAGCTCTACTGGAAACCTAAGCTGAATGTGTAAAGTTTGAATCTTTGACTAGGCTTTTCTGATTCAAGGAAGTTATTGGCCTACTCACATTCTAGAGTAAACCAAAATGGTCCTTACCAACTTAGGCACTTCTGGAGCCACAACCAGTAAAATATATGAGCATTCATCATCTCCTTGGAACTTTGCTGTGATATGGAAAAGTGCTATTACCACCACTTTGCAAATGGATATGTTGGTCAGAGAGAGATCAAGTGACTTCCATGAGGTAATGCAGGAAATCTGTGGCAGATCAGGGAACTGAATTCAGGTCTCTCAAGTCTTAGGCTAATGCCATAAACTGGTGGTCAGCAACTTTTCAGAGCTGCAGACTGGAACAACCTATTTTGCATTTCAGGTGAGCCAGCGTTCTGATCTGAGAGTTACAGCAGCTTCGACCACAGCTTTTCCCCGCAGCTGCTTTCCTCTACTCCACAGCTGTGGCAGGAGTGCAGCTTCCAGCTGCCTGCCCTTCTCTTGGACGCAGCTCACAGCTTCCTCCCATTCTACTAACATGTCACTGGAGTCCCCTGACTCTGTAAACTGGATCCTGTGGCGCTGTGGGTCAGATTCAGCCTGCAGACTACCTAAACCTTGACTCTCTGCTGGAGGAGGATTACTGGCCATGACTAAGTACAGACAGTCAAAAACCCAGAAGCTGAATCAATTCAGTCTTTGCAGGTTAGTTTAAGCTGCACAGATTAAATTGAAACAGAAGTGAACAGACATTTCCCTTTGATTCAGGAAATGGAGCCACATCCCTGCAGTGGCTACAGCATGGCTGTCTGACTATGCATTCACTTCTTCTTCCTGCTGCCCCTCAGGTCTCTGGGATTTTCAGTCCACAATGACAGCAACAGGACTCTGCAGGGTTGCTCATCACTTCCTCTTTGTGGTTCCAGGTGCTTCTGGGATTTGTAGTCCACAGTTGTAGCCAGGAGTAAGTTTGAGCAGGGAAGGGATGTTTAACATCCCCTCCCTGGCCCCAGACCCCAAAAAGGGCTTCCTGGGAGGAGGGGAAGGGGAACAGTCCCTCCCTCTAGACTGGGCTTCATCCCCAGATGGGCTTGCCCCCACCATGTCAGCCTGTCCTCACGGCTCCAGCTATGGACCAGAGGGGAGGGGCCAGCCCAGCTCTCTGGAACAGAGAGCCCTCCCCCCACCCCAGGCCAGGGAGCATCCCAGGATTCTGGTAGAGTCAGGTTTAAATTAAACCAGCAAGGGGTCTGGGACAGACAGTACATAAACCAGTCTGACCCAAATCATTTGAGCCTGATACTACATTCAACCAGGCTTAGCTATTTTGACACTGGTTTATGTGCACTGACCCTCTGTTCTGTTACTGGCTTAAACCAGTTTATGTGTAACTTCTGTACTTAGCCCATATGCTGAGATGGTATAAACTGGTATAACATGCTTGCGCTGATTTATGGTGGCAGAAGACTGACCTTACTTTTATGACAAATATTTGAATAAATGCAAAACAGAGCTACCAAAGAGGTAAACTTAGATCCAGTGTATCAAATGTTTATGCACCTGCTATCAAAACTACTCCCTTGTGCTGTTTATAAAAATGTGAAGAAAAAAAAAACATCTTGTTTTGTGTCTCAATGCAAACAGGAACCAAAGGTCTGTGTGATTTTTTTAAGTCAGCAGATTGTCATAAGTTTATCTTTAAAAAAATGCTTTTCCTCCTACACTTTACTACCAAAATGTTTGTACTAATTTTTTAGAGCATTCAGACAAATCTTAAGATTTAACTTCAATGTTATATTTTAGTTTATAAGGGAAAAATGCATTAGCTTTTCTGTTACTGGCAGAGCCACAATGAATTATGCTTCACTAGGTTGTCCACCATTTTGCTGTGATAGCGTACCTGATCACCCTCTGAAAGTAGTCCCTCTAAAAAGACATGAGCATAATAGCAGTAATTATCATCATAGGCATTTTTAACTAAGCAAGCAACTCGGCTTTTTTAATAATGTATATAACATAACTATTTCAAGACAAGTTGAGAGGAGACCCATAAGTAAGAGAGTATAGCAAAGTGAAAAAATAGCAAAGAAATAACATAAACATTTGAGAGGGAAAAGCACTATTAAGTCAAGCAGTTCATCCCCTGAAAACACAGGATTCTCTCACCCCACACTCCTGTGTTTTGTACTGTCCTGTCCTGATCAGAACGTGATTAGGAAAACAGGATAATTCAAGGGCTGACACTAGTTTCTGCTTAGCCTTTCATTTCTTCTCATTCCTCTTATTCATTTCATATGTAGGCCCTAATTCCACATAATAATACACACAAAGATAAACACATGTATATGTAGAATAACTGATGTGAGAATTTCCAGCAAAGCAGGTTTGTGTTGAAAAATGCCAGTTCATCATAAGTAGGATGTTTAATGGCACTATCTTATCACAATACAAGCCAAGTTTTCAACTCATGGATAGCTCAGATGCTAAGGGATTTCAGGCTTTGTGACTCCAGGGTAGCCACACCATTCAGGGACCCTTGGGCTTCCACAGTCAGGAGGCTGGAAGCCCTGCCTCCAAAAGGAAGAATCCAGCAATGGAAATCAACTAGTTCTGTGAGTCCTCTATCCCCCTAGGGAATAAAAATAACTAACATGGTTCAACTTTTCTAAAGCAAAACAAAAAAATACAAATGTCCTTCCTGCAGCAAGTTTTAGTTCCAAATGAGAGTGGGGTTTTTTTTAAATATGAGGATTTCCTATGGAATGGTATTTCCATGTTTCAACCAGCTTGTAGTGGACGATCCTATTGACTCTAGTGAACTACACTTAAAGGTAAACACCTGTGTAAGTTTATGAATAATTACAGTCTTGAATGTTTATCTTGATCCTGGATAGAAAGGCAAAATTCGCACTTACCTGCACGGGATTTTGCCAGCTAGGGTTTGGTCTCTTGTTGTTCACTATATTTGATTTATTTTTCTTAATTTCCTTCTTGCAAGAAGCCATCACGTAATCCTCTACAGTCTGCAGGTACAATACAGTTGCCCTAACAAATCCGAAAACAGTTACTGTTCCCTGAAATACAGCATTATGTGCTGACATGGCTCTTCTTTAGATAACGATACTATTTTTTATAATAAAATATTAATTCAAAGAATTTTTTGGCATTTTTTTATAAATGTAAATTGTTGGTCCAAAACAAAGGAACTTGAATAGTACAAAGTAATACATAACAAAATAAATCTCTGCAAAGGGCTGAAACACTAATATTAAGGTAACTTGTTAAAAGGCACCTAGCTTAGCCAGTTGGGAGCCTATGGTGGTAGGAAAGGCTCTCTTTTAGTATCTCTGAAAAGCAAAGGAAACTGGCTTAAGCAGCACAGTACATCACAGCAGACTTGCATGTAGGAGTACAATAAAGGATGTCCTTGGCACCAGTCCATACCTTTCTTGCTGTATTATTACTCTCCCTTCTGTTTTGCTATTGCCTTTTTCTCATTTCTAATTTCGTGTCATTCATATTCCCCATCTTTCTTTTACTCATTTCCCCATTTTCAATGCTACTGTCACTTTCCTAATGTTGTGTATTCTTGCTACTGAAAGAAATCTGGAACTTTAAATTTCTGAAAGTATTAACACTTGCTATCTCTTTCCAGACGTCATCTCTTACCACAGATGGCAAAAGCCATATGAACTGATCTCATGACTAGCAGTGTTTCTGGATATGTAGTTCTTACAGCACACTCTGATTTGGCTGATCTGCAGAGCATAAACCTTAGAAAAAAAAGATCAAGGCAAAAACTTAAATGAGATCATGTATTTCACCTTGCAGAAAGGTGGAGGGTTGCTACTGCTTAGAGGAATTTAGACCTAAATTTCTGATCCCTTGCTGGGAGATAGAAATATATATAAATATATTAGGGAGATAGAAATCTCCCTAATATAGTGCATCCATAAACTGTTTGCCTAGCAAAACTACAAGATTTTTTATAACAGATCAGCCAAACATGCAGTATGTCTGTATTCCTGCTTATGATCACAAAATATGCAGCAAAATATACCAAGTAGGATCACTCAAACAGCTTGAAAAGCAACCCCTTACCAATAAAAAATGAAATTTCACTGAAATTAAAATCTTCAGCAAGAAAACATCATTTTGGCAGAAGTTTTTCTCCACTGAAAGTGCCAGCGGCTGAATAAAAACTTTCAGAACTTTTTGTTCAACAAACATTTTTTATATTTTGACTTTCTCTCCCAAGATAGGTTTTAAAAAAAAAAAATTATGAAATATTAAAACTTACTGTGATATGGGATTTTTTCAATCAGCTCTACTGAACAGTAATGTGAGGGGAATCTTAAACTTCAAAATGATTTCTTTGCCATCTTAAACATAAGAAACGTGTATTTCTTTTTATTGTATTTAAATCGGTATGCCCACCTCTCCATAAACTTCATGTCCTTGGAAGGCTGAAGCTCATGGCTTCTGAAAGTCCCTGTAAGGAGATATTCAACCTTGAGGGGGCCGAAACCAAGCAGAAGTTCTCAGGAAATGAGAATCTGTTTAGTTGGGAGACTGGGCCAGCTGGAGCTGATACCTGCTAATGCAGAAGGAGCCATGAAGAGGGTTTAAAAACGCCAAGGGGAGTGGAGTGCTGTGGAGAAAGGATGGAAATATAGGGTTTGGGATGTTTGTCTTACTGTATGAAAAAAGGGCAGCAGGAACTAGCTTGCTTGTTTCCCCTGATCTAGGCTGATTTTATTTTTTATTAGGAGGTGAAGCCTCTGAGAGAGGAAGACAAACTGTTTTGAAGAACTGACTAGCCTAGCTAAGGAAGCTGGGTGAGTGACTCACTTATTGTCTCATTGTGAGACTCTTTAAAAACTTTCTCTAAAAATGTGTTTTTTACCCTAGTTTGAACTTATGTAAGCTTCTGCCTAGCAATTACAGTATGCATCCTGGTTAAGCCCTTGTTCTAAAGTGCAATGGAGTTCCTTCCCTTCTGTAGCTTTGCTGGGAATGGCCAAATACCTGAATCTCTTGCCAAAGAAGATGACTGGGCATTGATGGCTACCTTGCAAAAAGGAAGCTCATTCCATCTGCTCAGCTAGAAACAGAAGTGGGGCTGAATGATGGAACCATGATGTGCATATTTCTTTCTCAGCTTGTAATTTAACTCCATAGATATGTAAATTTACATAAGGGTCTTCATCTTCATTGGTACTCTTAAGTCATACCTCTCTGGAGTCCTCCAACTGTTTGTTTGGGGGTTTTTTTTCATCCTTATCTGCAAAGCCCACCATCATAGAAAATCCTTTTCTTCCTGCAGTCAGTTCTCTTCTTTTGATCTCCTCATCCATCCTTTCCCTTATTGGTCTCACTCTGTGGGGGGGGCCCAACCACTCAGTGATGGGACCAGGAGTCTTTGTTCTCTTCAGTAACAATACATTGTTTCCCCCCGCACAGGCCTCAGTTTGTTGAGTCCAAAGGACTTTGTGCTGTATTTTGCACAACTACATCTTTGCTGAATTGTTTAAACCAGTTAGTTTAAATTAATCCAAGTGTGCCTATGAATTCTGCAATTGTGCCTCCTAACTACAGTGTAGATACAGCCTCAGCTTGTGACTTTAGGGCATGAAACACAATTTGCTTTAACTTCATAAAGTACTAATGAAATGTACAGCAGTAAAAAACAAAATAACCAGTGCAACTAACAATTACAAAGAATTCAAGGTCACTTCATTTTTTTTTCCCAAAGTAAAAATAAATAAATAAAACCAAAACCCTAGATACTGACATTTTGCTTTATTTTGTGGTATTCTTTTATATTGTATCTGAGAGCCAATTAGCTCAAGGGTGGTGGTTTCTCCCCTTGTGGAGGGAAAAAGAAACTTGGAAAGAGTCTATAGGGTGACTGGTCAGAAATCAGATTTAGATGTGTCAACTCATTTTGACAGGACTAGGTTGTATTAAAAATGTTGTTGAAAAATTGGGAGTGCCAAGAAAAATCTAATGCTATCCAGTGACCCTGAGACCCTCAAGCTTGTCCTTTGTTGTTCCTTATAACAACTTTGATCTCTAAAGACTTGGGAGCCAAACATGCCTTGAAGAGTCTTTTTAGTTTCAGTTTTCCAGAACATGGAAGGTCCCCCATCAAAGAACATTTGTGACATTAAAGGTTTCATTCAGAGAAGGGGACTCTCAGCTAGTGTCATAAAATATACATTGAATGAACTCCTAGTAAGATGCAAATTATTTTTTTAGCCCTTTATGCCAAATAGGGGGCACACGCACACACACTGCATTTATATTGCCTCAGCCACTTACTAGAGGCTGGAGATAGCTAGCTTCAGCAGTTGTGGGGATGATGACAGAAAGGGCAAGGCCTGGGACAGCTCAGGAAAGGAGCTCCAACTTAAGGAAAACATTTTACTTTTTCTCCTGAAATAAATTGTCCAAGTAATGGCCAAGAGCTTTCTTGAATCAGCTACTTTCCTGCTCATGAAAGTAACTACGGTCCAGCTACCACTTATCTAGGGCAGTGAGAAGCTACTGTTTTTTAAATGTCGTGACAATGCACATCTGAGAATGTAGTGCACATTTCCACTGTTCTCTATTTGGACTGTTCCCATGAGGAAAAAAACCTGTTCTGCTAGGAAAGCGATTTGTCTAAATAGATGATAACTTCCCATACCCAAAAGCAAATAGAGGCCGCTTTAAATTTTCAGTGTCCCATCACTATTTTTTTAACAGCTTGTCATGCCTTATTGTTACAGTGAAGCATGATGAACTTAATGATGGTGATGATGGAAAATGTACATGGTACAGGTTGCAGCTAGCAACCTGGTCTCTATTTTCCTACAGGAGAAAGTCCTCATTTTAATACTGAGGAAACCACAACTGGCACTTCCAATGACAGATTCCTTAAACCCCCTGTGAAGCTTTGCAATTTCCAGTTTGGCACTCTAGCATTTCCCTCCTGAAATGGTTTGACATGTTTATTAGGGTTATTTTTTATTAAAGAAAACAAAAATCCAGGTTATACTTCAGTGATAGTTTCCTTCTATGAACCATTATAAACTAAAGTTCTTGAAGAACTTTTCATTTTCGTTTAACAGACTTTTCTAAGTGAAGAATACGTGTTGGAAAAATTCTGACCAGCTCTATTTTAAGGAACATATACACAAGCAATTTTGACAACTTAAAATCCCCATCTCTGTTGCCAACTGGTTCAACTGGTGGCAGAACCATGGGGATACATATATACTCCATTTTTGTTTTCCACAACATTATCTTTTTCTTAGTGATTCCTTCCGTGTGACAGTAGGACGCTTACAGGCTACTTGGATTTTAGCCACCATTTAGATACCATACTACTGTACAGTGCCATGTTTCAGTCACCAAAAAATAGACATCTGCTGCAATGTAAACCACCTATTCTCATGTTTTTTATGGCCTAACATCTGCAATGTAAATTGCTTTTCTATTTTTTGCTAAATTAGGTCTTTAATTTTTTCATATATACAAATGCTGCTCTGCCCACTTACAGTGGAACATTACTACAGTTTTTAAAGGATGTGAGGTACATACAGAACAAATTCTGTAACAACTGTGAAAGGGCCCCAGAAATGACTCTGGAGGTCTACCTCATGGTGTCTTGGTCATGTCTTCATGAGAAGGAACTAGCAAACCATCCAGCTACCTTTGATTTTTGGTAGCTAATTCCTTGTCTTAGAAACAAGGTTTTAGAAACCATTCAAGAATGCAGTTCTAATTTTCAATATCTCAGCATATCTGAATGTATTTAGACCCATCTTGTTAAAACATGCCTTTTACCCCATCTCAAAGGGGTTTGAGGTAGGGCAAGAGGCACATGCGCATTCATGTGGACGCAGTCCACGGGTGCATCCAGACAAGCATGCACATGTGGTTTGTGACACTGCAGAACTATCAACAGTTCTGCAAGCCACACATGCTACACATGTAGGCATTCACTGCACTGCTGATTTGCAGCATGGTGTGGGGTTTTTGATACCAGAAGATCCCAGTGTCAAAAAAACCTATGCCAGAAAAAGCAGGGCAATGCACATGACAGCAGCATGCACTGCCTGAAACTGAGGCCTGGCTGGCCAGAGCCACACTCTGGCTGCCTGCTCCCAGATCGCCACCACTAGAGCCCTGGGAGGCCCCCAACACCCCAAGTAAGGCTGCTGGGACCAGCCCAGATGCTGCTCACAGCCTCCCCTACCCCACCTAATACAACTTGCCACCCACCAGAGCACGAGTGCAGGGGTGTTCCCTGGGGACAAATAGCAGCAACACATATTTGTGTTGCTGCTATTTGTTCCTGTGGAATGCACATTCCCTTTCATGGAGACAGATCTATTGTTTTTCTGTAGTAAAACAATGAATGAAAATGATTCGTGCCACTGCTAGTTGGCCCCAGGGAATGACCCTGTATCCGTGCTCTGGTGCATAGCAAATTGCCCCAGGTCAGGCAGGGGAGGCTGAGGCCAGCACCTAGGCTGGGCCCAGCAGAGTTACATGGGTTCAGGGCCCCCTCACTATAGAAAGGATGTGGACAAGTCAGAGAGATTCCAGCAGAGAGAACAGTGAAAATGATTTGGAGGCTGGGGCACATGACTTAGGAGGGGAGGCTGAGGGAACTGGACTTATTTAGTCTGCAGAACAGAAGAATAAAGCAGGCTTTTAACTACCTGAAGGATGGTTTGAAAGAAGATGGAGCTAGACTGTTCTCGGGGGTGGCAGATGACAGAACAAGGAGCAATGATTTCAAGTTGTAACAAGGGAAGTTTGGGTTGGATATTAGGAAAAACTTTCTTACTAGGAGGCTGATGAAGCACTGGAACAGGGTAACTAGAGCGCTGGTGGAATCTCCATCCTTGAAGGTATTTAAGGCCCATCTCAATGAAACCCTAGCTAGAACAATGTAGGTGATGGTCTTGCTTTGGACTAGACCTCCTGAGGTCCCTTCTAACCCCAAGTTTCTATGATTCTATGAACAGAACAGAAGTTTGGCACACACAACTGGTCTGTATCTGTAACAACAAAAATTCAGCACACACAGACTGGTTTTAAAATGGCAGAACCCAATCTAAGACTTGCACCCACAATCAAAGAGTGAATGTGTTTTCTGTTCACTACCAATCTAAACTGCAGCACTTACAGAAAACCATGTAACAGATTGATTTAATCTCAGATTTTTTGAACATCTGTACCTAGCCTTTGTTATTCTGTTTCCAATCCTGCTACAGTAACCATTAGATAGGAGTGTTGCTAAATGAAATGCTACAGCCTGAGGCATACAGACTCACAAAAGAAGGAGGAATAAAACTGTCAGTGACCTATGCTCCCTACTTTCCAAACATGCACAAGGGAAAATAAGGGAGATGGAAAATGGAAGTCTTCTTTCATACAAGTGCTAGTAACAATCTAGCTTATTGCTGTTGTTTTTACCTTCTTACATCTTACTTTTTTCATGAAATTTGGGGAGCTGACAATAACTCATTCATTTCTCCAAATCATATCCTGTGTCCTTTCCTATAATTGCAATAAGCGACAGTCTGCTATTTTTCATGGTTGTCTTGAAGACAGCTAACTTAGCCTATATAATAGTGTGAGGAAAAATTCTTCCTTGGTTAATTAGGTTAGAAATATTACTCATTTAACCCTTGTAAATGTGATAGAAACTGAAGAACACATTGCATTTGAAAGTGTATCTATACATATCCCAAACATGCAGCTGGTCCAATAAAAAGGTATCACCCACAAAAATAGTTGTCTCTCCCATATTTCCATTACAGTTACCACATCACTTCAATATGACCAGTAACAACAATAATGTTTAGTTCTTACCTAGTTCTGTTCATCCATAGAAATCACACATGAACAATGGGCTCATAATAATATGTTAACTATCTAATCACATCCGCTAAAGCCATCAGTTTGTATGAAAGAATATCAGGCTTCTTTATTTTTGTAAGGTGACTATTATGAGTTTATGATTGTGAAAAATGAAAGCACTGTGATGAGCTACTCTAGGTATCATGGAAAGAGATGGTAAGCTAAATATCCACACAGATTTCTTCCAAATGCATGTTAATGATCTGAACCATGACTTCCTAGGGATAAAAAAACAGCCCCTAACAACAATGAAACTGGGCCAGAAATTTTCATTGTGACATTTACATTAACCTGAAACATTGTATTGTCTTGTACCTGCTATATCAGTATTAAGATCAAGGATATTTTTTCACCTTTTTCAGGAGGATGTGAAGAATGGGTGTTTCTGTGTGTAGCAATGATGCAGTGATTAGTGTGATCAATCCTGTTTCTTGATGTTCTGATGAGTAATGCAATCCTTAAAGTTTAGGCAAACAAGATCCTGAAGGTGTATATGACAAATGCAGACTTACACCATAGTGTTTTTGTTATTCCCTTGGGCTATGTACAGACCATCAAAAAACCTGAGGCTGAATCAATTTGATCTTTTCAGGTTAGTCTAAACTGCATAGATTGAACCATTAAACAAGTGACCAGACATTCACTTTTGATTCCAGAAATGCAGCCACATGCCAGAAGCCGGAGTTCACTAGAGCCCACGTGTACTGGGCTGGAACAGACAGCTTGGGCCAAGACTAGCCTGCCCACCCCGTGAGGGGGTGTTTGTGGCGGGGTGCAAAGCATCCTGAGATGCTGGGGGACTGTGGGTCAACTTGAATCTGGAGGTGATCTGGGACAGAAGTTCAATGAACCAATTTAACCTAAATTAGTTCAGTCTGATACTACATCTATTCAGGTTTATCTTAAACTGATTTCAGCCATTATGAAAGTGCTTCATGTGCACTAAACTTTTTTCCTGAGAGGTAAGGTCTGAGCCAGAGAGCATGGATTCTTTTGAACTATGTCTCTAGAAATGGACTGTAACAGGGACTGGGGTGAGATGGCATTTTTAAGGTAATAAAAATAAGAGAGAGAAATATTTAAAATGCTGTTTCTTTAAAAATATACTTCAGTAGTATAGTGTTGAGGAATCACACTTTAAACCTACAGTTTTTTTACTGAAGTGTCGGGGGAGGACAAAGACATCTTTGCGTGTGCACACATTTACTCAGTTTTGGATCTAAAAGTCCTTCATTTAGTAAATATTCCCCTAGAAGGCAATAACAAATTCTTTCCCTACTTGGATAGATCATGGTAGTCTTTAACAAACAGGCATCCTGCCCTATCAGAAAACATCCAATATTGCCCATACAGCATGTATGACTCAAATGAGACACTTTCTACCCAGTACTCTTATTCTTTGCTCCCTCAAGTATCATTATGGTAGCTCCCCCTCCCCCTCAGTTCTTTCTATTCAGTATTTTTTCTATCATATGACTTGGTTATAAGTAAGGCTGTCTAAATGCTACTTATCAGCATCACTTCTCATTTAGTTTTAAAGATAAGTACCATTCCACATTTGCTCTTATCTAACGTTTCTGGTACCTCCCTCCAGTACTTTTGCTAACTAATTGTCAAGTGTTCATAAGTTTGTTAGTTAATTCTCATTTCTTTCCTTATTTTGCTGCTGTCTCTGTCATTAAACAATAGAGTCTTTGTTAGCTTTCCTAATGAATGTCTATACACAAATTAGAGATCAAGGCACTGAAACACCAAATAATATGAACGTTATTATGCAATGCATTTATCATTGCAATTACAAAAGAACTTCTGAAAGAAAAGATAATTGTCATTAGATACCATTAATAAAGAACTCAATTTATCTTCACTTCCGATATCTGTAGGCCAAATTTTATTAGGTTAGCAATGTTGTATGTTAATCAACAAAAATTCCTTCCCCAGTTTTTGATCTGCACTTAGGTTAATTAAGTTCAACCTTTATACTACCAACTACAGTTATCTGTTATTTCTTCTGCCCTCCACATGAATGAATAGTTCTCATATGGCATTGCCACTACAATGTTTGTATTATTGTATGATGCTGGTTTTAATATTTTACACTACTATAAAGAATTATTTAATGCAAAGGGCTTTGAATTTGCTATTAAACAAAAGTGTTAATTTCTTTTGAAGTTAGTGACATTCTGGTCTGTTGGTCAAATTAATTTGTAGTGTAATGTCAATGTCCATGTGTTTTACAGAAAACCATACATGACCACTGTATATAGTAGGCTAGGAGTCAGTTGTTTATCATAACTTAAAGCAAAATAGTAATATTTGTGTGCAGTATGTAGCATATCTTAATCAGATTGCTGCTTTCTTTTTGTCAAGGAAGGTAATTACTATTAGGGAAATCCTTTTGAACTTAGTTGCTGTTAAATTTGTTGCCATGGGAAATCTAATCCCGTGCCTTGTTTTGTACATCTCTCCCTAATTATCCTTAGCACATTAGTAAAAATAATATAGCTACGTATCAGATTTCTGAAGAGCTTTAATGCTTTCAAGACGGTCCTTTCTTGTTGGGTACTGATGTATAAATGGCCATTAACTCTCCATTTTGTACATGGACCTGTGTTGCAAATTAAAACAGTTTTATCAAGCTCATGCTTGTGTGCTTAAAGTCAGGTGTGTGCTTAATCGCATTGCTGAATCACGCTTAGGAGGGTCTGCTTACCTGAGAGGCAAGGATTTTTTAGAATGCAATCTTTTATTGAACCAGCTGCATAGTTGGTATAGAGGTAGACAAGCTTTCAAATGCAACACTCTTTAGGTCACATGAGGTCTATAGACCTGAGACATTACATGAGAAGACTGACTACCTATACTGGGGCTAACAATTCCACAGGGTAACAGGCCCCCTAACAGCTGGATGGCAGAATACAGAGCAAACCAGAGCCTCAGCACTTGTTAAAACATTTGGGCTTGAAGAGCATTATATGGCACTGACAGCCAATGGGACATAAGTTGCAAAATCACTTAAGCGCTTTAGAAAATCTATTATCTCTCAGAGCCTTCCAGACCTTCTTCACCCTTTTTCCCATGTGCTTGGTAGCAGTGGTTGCCAAAATTATTTTAGATAATCTGTGGTTATCAGGAAGGTATATCCTTTTCCCTTTACAACCAATAGGACAAATGATAATCAGCAACCTTGGAAGTAAATGAAGTTTTCATAGGACCTAGTTAAAAAGATCTGTAGGTTTCAGCCTCTGAAAAAAGAGATGGGAGGAAATCTCAGATGCAATGAAAATCATCATCCCTGTTTTCACAAACCATTTAGAAAAATAAATGTATAAGCTGTCTAAAAATAAAGGTACACAAAGTTATCTCCACTGGAAAAAGCAGAATGATAGCTAAATTCCTGTTGGGGCTGCTATATTTCTTTTTCCTTGAATGCAGGAAACACAACACTAATTAGCATAGCAGCATGCCCTACTGATGAAATATTGGCATGGTTGTTTTAAATGACTCTTCATAACCAGGTTACTTATTGAGTTGTTTTTTTTCCTTAAACAGAGAAGAGACTCAGACAGAAAAACAGCTATTTATACAGCAAGATTTATATTTTAACACGGGTCAGAGAACAACTTATTAACTTAGTCTATAAAAAACAAGCATGTTATACTATTAGTTTATACAGTCTGTGTGATTGCTTTTATAATTTAATTGAAATTATATATTTTACATTACATAATTATATTACGTTACATAATTGTATTTAGATTAAATATAAACATATAGCTAATTTAGATTCTTTTTTTAGCTCAACTAGCAGAGATTTGAGAGGAGAAGGGTCTGAGTTCATGATTGATGTCAGAGAGTCAATGTGGCTAGATGGGTACTATAGCTGATGACCAGAAAGTTCTGTGAAGTTCCAGCAGGCCTAAATTCTACCTAAGCTCAAAATTTCAATCCTAGTTGTAATGATAGAAGTTATAATGTATAGATTCTCCGTAGCTGGAGACTGAGGAGTTGGGACTTGGGAGTGATTCCTTAGTGGTAAAGCAGCAAGCTAGTCAGTTAGTTACCTTGTACAAACATTGTAGAGTTGCTGTTCTCTCTAGAGAAACCACAAATGTACAGATGTTCATACTTTGTCAGAATAAAAATGCCTGCTCAAGGAGAAAAACAATCTGGGAACAATTTGGGAGGTTAAATTATTCCCAAGATAGTTTCTCCTCGGAGAGCAAATGTCTGTATATTAGTTAGAGTCAGACAGGTACTCTGGGGTGCATCTACACATGCATTTAATGTGCACAAATTTACTGCACAGCAAATTGATGCACAGTAAACTACTCCCAGGTGCAGCATCTCCATGTGCATCCAGGTCAGGAGCAAATTGGGCCTGGGTAGAGCACTTTAGGTCAGGACTGCCCTGCTCTGCCCCCTGCAGCAGCCAGGGGGAGTTCTAGGGGCCTGTTCCTAAAATACATACCACTGAGCTGATGCTAGGGCTATGTTTATATTACAGACACCTTCTACAGTGGTCAGGTACATAACAGGTGAGGTGACCTTCTACAGTGGTCAGGCATAATGATGTTGGCCAGAAATTTCTTGGGTAAATGCAACCAGAAATTACTTGGGTAAACCAGCTGTACCACCTTGTACAGGTGTCACTTGTTCTTAGTGGCATTGATTTTTCTCCATGGACACAAAGGAGCATGTAGCTGAACTGCCTTCATCTACAATAGGAAGATAAAATGCTTTTTGTCTACCACAGTTTGAGCAGCAAGGTGCAGCTAGCAATGTGTGGGGTTGATCCAGGGCACAAACTGGTATGCCTGCAGGAGCTCTCATGGAAGGGGAGAGAAGCTGTTGCAGTGTGTAAGGACGGGCAACATTCAGAAGAGGTCTAGGATTCCCAGGGAAAGGAGGAGCAGCCTGAAAACTGATATGTTTCAATGGAGCCTGGTTTAGACAGCTGGGTGCTAGGCCCATTCTGTAAAAGGCTGCCCCATGCCTTGGTCCCTGGCCACATGCCTTTGTGGGCCCAAGCAATCTGCAGCCTGCTGAAACAGCTCTCCAGGATGCTATCGCAGGAATCTGTGGCCAGTGCTCCCTGCTCCTGGCAGCAGTGGCCAAGGCATCATGCTCATGAGGCACTCTTCAAACACTTCCTTCTCCACCTCCCACAGTAGGGTGCTGGGCAGCAGCCCTTGAACCCTCGCCCTATAGTGTAACCCCAAGAACACACACACAGAGTGGACAGGTTGCCACAAACGCCAACATTTATTTCCATCCTCCCCAACAATAGATCCCCTACTTCCCTTCCTCCCAACAGCAGACCCCTCCCTAACCCCAATACATGCTGCCAATAAAGCACCATGTGGCACAGAGCCTAGAGGGAGGCACCCTGTACTCTGACATGTGCCATCTTCCCCTCAGGTCTGCACACTGCAGCAAGCTGGGCAGGAAAGGGCCTGGCCCATGGGTGAGGGTGGATGCTGTCCAGTATACTCTGCCCATCCCCCCTTCTCCTGCATGGGGCCAGGGCCAGCAAACCACACAGAAGCACGACAGATGGGGTGAGGCAGGGGGCCTAGCCACTGGGGAGCCAAGATCTGGAGCAGGCGCTGAAGGCCCTAGCTACTGAGGCGTTGCTACACCTCATCTCACACCCACTGGGAGATCTTATGCAAACCTGCAGGTGGCTACCAGGGGCTGGCCAAGACTACAGCCTGGCTGCCAGGCAGCACAAAAAAGACTACCAGAGCCAGCACCATGTCCAGGACATGCCCATCATTCTTACTAACCTCCACCACCTGGTGCAGCACACCATGCTGCTTCTCCTGGGATGCCAGCTGCCTCTCCTACACCCTGTTGATGATGATCATGATGGTTACCCAGGTACAGCTGAAAAACTGATGCAGGGTCCCAAGCTTCAAGGGCACCCCAACCAGGCTTGTGCTTCCTTGCAATGTGAGCCACTGCCTGGAATGATATCTCTGCCTATGCTGGGACTGCCTGAACCCTGCAGCTGAGGAGGAGATCGCTGATGCCATCATATTTTTCCACATGTGATAGACTCCTGTTTACCTAGCTGGGGGTCAATGGGGCACTTAATAAAGTCTTGACCTGCCTTCTACCTCAATGTGTGGTGGGGGGAGATTCTGGCAGACAAGGAAGGAGCTCAGCCAGGCAGGGTGGGGAGGGCAGGCTAGGAGAGGGCCCCCTAACCCCTATGCAAGGCCCCTGGGTCTAGGCAAGCAGCCAGAAGTGGGCAGATGAGCTGGCACAGACACAGGTGACTGCAGTGCCTCCTCACCCCCTGGGTATCCAGGTGCTCCTGGCAGTCTGAGGGTGTCCCTAGCTGTGGAGAGGAGGTCCAATGGACCAATGCATCCCATGGTGCCAAGGTGTGGCACCTGACTACCTAGGCAATGCCTCCCTCTGACAAGGAGCTGGAGCTGAAGATGGCATGTTCAGGGACCATCCCTGCCCTATATTCATCATTGGTGGCCTGCTGCCAAAGTAACCAGGGCAGGTGGTGGCCTGAGCCACTGCAGCTGCTGGGTGAGGTTGAAGGTGGGGGATGTGTTGGGAACCTGGCATGGGAGTCCTGCGGGGCCCTCTCTCAGAGAGTCCTCCTGGCCTGCAACCCCTGGTTTGGGTTCTGGCAGCCTGCCCATGTCACAAAACAGATGTTGGGCCTTGCCAGAGTCTCTGAAAGCCAGGATGCTGTCCAGCTCCCTCATGAAGGGCCTGGACCTTCAGGTAGCCCCAGACCATCTGTTATGGTCCCACACATGGACCCACTGTATAGTCAGACAGCAGCCTATCCCTTGGCCTTGGCCTTGGTCTGGCATTGTTGGCTAGAGTACTGGTGCCTGCACTTCTGAATCTGCTGGGCCATGGCCATGTAAATATGGGCATTGACCCTTGTCACCTGGCTAAACTGCTGCTGGACCTTAACATCCCTCCATATGGCAAGAAAGTCCATGGTGTGCCAGCCATCTGAGGAGGGTTCAGGATTGAGAGTATGATCAGGGGTAGAAAGGTAAGAAAGATTTATTGACTTAACAAAAAACACAACTACGCGTAGTAACAAAACAAACAATGACAGACAAAAGCAATTTGCATCAGCAACTTATTGGCAGTCCCCTCTGATGCCTGATACACAGCAAGCTTCTCTTTCCACAAAGTTCAGTGAAGTCAGGCATCCCTGAACAGCACTGTCCAAAGGGGTACCAGGAAGGACCCTAGAATGCCGTCCTTGGGCTCCTCAAGGTCCATGGGCCCACTGATCCAGGCAACAGCTAACTAATCCTTTTCTCAGAGCTATATCTTCCTTCTGAATGGTTTCCAGATATTCCAGCCAATTTAAAGCTTCTGAATGGTTCTGATAACATACAACCACTCAGATTCCTTTTACTTCAACTG
>JAGPOW010000261.1:28071132-28092738 GCA_030014935.1 Caiman crocodilus
TGTGTGTAAGCTATAGTAAATTTACTTTTATTCCACTCCCTACTTGCCTCCTTGATCCAAATGAACAGACTCACAGTGCCCAGCTGGCCTGTGACACCTACCCCATCCACACAGCCAATTGGCACATGTGTAGTTGGGCAAAAGCATTATGGTCAGATGGACAGACTAAGGCTTTTATTATGTTGGGATGCTGACTGCTCTGGATAAGGAGTATAACTCAGAGTAATAGCAATAGTACGTCTGTGGGAGAGGAGTCCTTGTATGTAAATTATGTAAAAGCTGGTATGAGCTTATCTAATATTCTCTTTTTAAATTATGCAAAGTTTTATAATGCCATTATTGGGAGGTTCCATTGAGACTGTTCAATAAATCACCTTGACCACTATATGTGAGAGTTTACTGTCCTTGGCTGGTTGATAGGCTCCTTCTCCAAAGACAGCTTTCCAAATACAGAAATATGTTAACCTTCCTCCTCCTCCACCCTCACTCAGTTCAATGAAGATAACTTTTACTTATATGGAAGGAAGTGGAGGGATTCTTGATCTATAGGGCCTGATCACTATTATCTGTTAATACTCCAAAGAAAGTCACTAGGGTGCCCTACATTCCAGTTTTTTCCAGCTAATCTTTTTTTTAAGAAAAAAAATTAGGAAAAAAACAACTAGAAAGGAGATTGCCATGCACATCTACTGAAGCAGAAGTTAGATACATCTCTTCTCCTTCAGCTTCCTAGAGTCCATTCATCCCTAGCAGCAAGGTTCTATAGAAGCTATCCAATCCCAAATTCTGATGTTCCCCAAAAAATAATCTTTAAAAATGCTAATCCATGCAAAAATAGCAGAGCCATCAGCATAACTTCCCACAAAAATATGAACTTGTTGAAGAAATCAACATGGTCCTCATATCAGCCATCCCCCATCCTTCTTCCAAGGGGTAGGGGATAATAGAACTTCCCAAGTCTTAAACTGAGGGGCTAATGGTAAAATACCTTTGTAAGTTACTACAGCTGGTTAAAATTTCAACTGATTTTTCTTGTAAAAATTGTCCTTCTGAATGAATAGTTTCATAGAAATGTACCTGCTTTGCTTAAAATTTAGCTAGAAATGTGTCTACGATTCAGGATAGAATTCCAGGTAGAAACCACCACAGAACAGCCAGTAGGCTAGTAAAGAGTCCAGGGTAGGCATCAAATGAATGTATGACCCACGAAATGTAGAGTAAGTCTTTCTGACTTGATAAATAGTTCATCATTTACAAAAAGCTCTAAATGGGGAGCTTGGAAGCAAAACTGACAACAGTCTTGACAGTAGGTATTTAACTGGGGCAAAGAAGACCCATACCTGGTCCCCATGCTGTCTTGTTTGGAATAGGTACTTGAACTTGTTTCTCTTATATCCAAACTGAGCAACTTAACGAATGGGCTACTAGCTATTTTAGACTAGACCTTTGTGAGGGAATATTGAAAGCTATAAATATTGCTCTGCCTCAGAATAAAAACAAATTCTAAAACTTCAATTTTTTTTTCAAAACAAAATTATTGTTTTCCAGATATCCTGGCTGTAGCTAGGGAGAGGGCTAGGGCCCTTCAGTGGCAGAAGCATTAAACAATAGCCCCACTCTCAGTTCCCATCACCTCTGGGTTCATTTGCCACGCCTTGGTCTTAAGTGATAGAATGAGGTGAATGGGAATGTACCTGGTCTTCAAAGTTGTCCATTGCACAAGTTAAGGACAATTCCATTGGATACCTTTGCAGGGCTCCTCTTCCTCTACACCCCACCTACACCACTCCAGAAGTGTTTCATAGCTGATGTTGACAGCTTTTAGTTTTTCTGGCTTCCCTTCCCCCTGGCCTCCAGTGTTGCCTCTTTAAGGAACACTGGATCCTGTTTCAAAGCATTGTTCCTTTTAGGGTCTAAAAAAACAAAACAAAACCAAATGTGGGCTTGCTTTGCCTTGTTCAGTGAGTCAGGCCAACAGTGTAGCCAAGCCAGGCCAAGCCTTCTGGAAGCCTGCAGGGTCTTGCTTCTGCAGACCTTCTACTCTTCCTTCTTCTTCCCAAGCTTTGTTCTTAGGCTCTGGCTACTCCCGTCCCAGTTCCCTGGGTGCTGCCCTACTGGTGCCAGCTGGGCTGTTCACATTCCTCAGGCCAAGCTACTTGCCACCTGCCATTTGCTCCATCTCTTGTCCACTTGGAGATTGGGGAGGGGGGGCAGTTGCAGCATGGCTTCACTCCTTTGGAGCTTCACCAGTGTTTCGCCCCTGCAGCTTCAGCTATGATAAAGGTGGCCCGCCAGCCAATCCAGGAGCTCTGCCTGCCCCTTGTGACTGCCTCATGACTGTTGCATGCTGCATTCCCCAGCTGTTCCCTATTTCTTGCCTGGCCCAGCCATCTTCCTGGTTTGCCACCTGAGTGGACAGGCTGGGAGGGGCTTTTCTGAACACTGGTGTCTGGTAGGTGTCCTGTGCCCAAACTCTGCCACACTAACTAATGCAACAGTAATAGTCTGTCAAACTATATATGTTAAAATGAACACCTTAAACTTCACCTGTAAACTAATATGCAATGAGTGAGGGCAATGAAACATCAGTACAAGATAAGCAAACAAGGCTGCTATGGTCTGCAGCAGCTTCAGTTTCCTAGTGGAGAAAATCAGCCCATTTAAAGTGTACTGCAATAGTCTGCATCATGCAGTAGCAGCTAGGAGACAAGTAAGGGCAGTGGGACTCAAGAGCCATCACTGTGAGCATGGTGTCTCTTACCCCATCTGCTCTGATCCTATTTTATCTGTTTAAACTACTGTGGCATCCAAATCTATAGCTGCTTGAAGTGGTGTTGTTTTTTAAAAAGAGTCTCTTACAGGTATAAGCAAGGGTGAGGGCGAGAAAAATGGCAGGTCTGAGCAGCTACAGCAAGGGGGAAGGAATATCTGTCTCCACATTGCTCATTCATAGATTGCTACTGTACAGTGAGATGTAATGCACTAACCACTCTACTTTTTGGGTAGCACCCTAAAATAGACTGCTCAACCCAATGAGTAGTTTAAGCACTTCTCTAATGACCAAGTTGATTCTCACCGGCCAGTGCAATGACTGTAGGTGATCAGAGATCGTGGCTTTCTCTGGTTAAAAAAAAAAAAATCCCTGATTTTCCGATTTAAAAAAGTAATCCAAAATCCATATTTTACTGTGATTAAAATTAAATACTACTAATATATAGATATACTTTATCTGAAAATTGGAGATTTTTTTTTATCAGAGAAAAACAGGATCCTTGGGATCATGCTTGGAAATCAGTCCGTTTCTTTTCTTGTTTAATTTCTTGTTTAATATGCACAAAGGACATTATTTTTTTGTACCCATCTTACATTTCACAGACACACTAAATCTATATGCAGTCAGTGCCATACTTCTCATCAAATAAGCAATTACGAGAAATGTTTAAAAGTCACACTCACAGGCTGGTTGGTTGGAAAATTGACTTGCAAATTGCCTCTAAGATGTCTCCTTTTGTCTATTCCTCTCAGCACAGCATTATTCTTTGCACCTCAAAATTGTCAGAGATGACTAACCTGGTGACCTGGCTAGTGGTGATCACAGATGCTATACTGTGAACTTAATACGTTCTTTTTAATCCAATGGAATATAATAGCATTGTGGAAATGAACAAATTCTAGATTAAGTGCATTGTCTCAGAGCAGCGAGATTTCTGGGACTATGCTCCAAGAGACAGAATATGGATGTTAAAATGGGGAAATGAAATGACTCCTAAAAATGGATACAAGTAGAAGTAGGAAGAAAAATAAAAATAAATGCCCCACTGATTGCCTGAAGGGGTGGACAGCATCTGAACACATATATCATATTTGATTAAATACAGGATGAGGTCCTGCCCCTTTAACATGGGGGAGAAGCGCCTCATCTTGGATTCAAGTATTAGGTGTTGGGAGGGAACAGGAACAGGCAACTACTGTGGTTCTTGGTCCAACCCCAACCAGGGCTGGGGGTCAAAGCCACAGCCACTGCCTGTCCCCTGTCCCCCGGCGACGACCCACCACCTTTCCTCCCCACTGGCACTTACCTTCTCTATGGCTCCAGAAGGGCTCTGGCCCCACTCCAGCCTAGAGTGCACAGAACCACTGCTGCTCCTGCTCCTGCTGCTAGGTTGGAGCAAACATGCTCTATGCCCCAGGCTGAAGCAGGGCCAGAGCCTTGCCAGAGAGCAAAGGTAAAATGTAGAGAGGGAGAATGGGGTAGGCAGGAGGGCAGAGGTGAAGTGGGGTGGGGAGGGGGGTTGGGAAGCAAGGAAACCAGGCAGCAGATGCTGGGAGATCAGGGAAGGGATGAGAGGACAGGTGGCATAGGGCAAGGTGCTGGGAGCAGGGGAAGAGTCAAGCTCCTCAACTCATCCACTGCCTGCCCCCCCACCCCCTCTGCCTAGCCCCCTGTCACTGCTTTCCCTGCTGCAGTGCTAGGCAGGACACATTTAAGATGAACCCACCATAATTAGATTCTATAGATGGAAAATTATAACAAATTTTATAAATTTTCCATATATGGAATCTAATTATTGTAGGATCATCTTCAGTTTAATGTTGCCTTGGATTCAGGTAAATACAGTACTTGGTCAGAAATGAAATGAAAAGACAGCACCTCCCTCCAAAAGAATCAGTCACCTTAGTAATATTAGGATGCTAAAATTCATATCTACCACATGTGCTGCTTTAAAAATCATTATTTCAAATTCCTAATTGCTACTTTGAAATTTGATATCATCAGCCTAATTGTTGTTATGCTACTCTTAACACCAGTCTTCTGGAAGGGCTCATTTGATTCCCATCAAAAATCAATAGAAAACTCCTGTTAACTTGGATAGTGGGTTGTATTGAGACCTACAAGACTGATAAACACAGACAGATCAACTAGCCTTTTAAGTATTCATTGATTGGCTGACAAGCTAGCGAATACCACTATTCTGTTAAATTAGATATCAAGTATACGCCTTGATGTTGTTCGTGTCTGCCATCTGGTGGTTGAAAAGATTCGTGCAGCTCTCACTACAGCAGTAATTCTAGAGTCACAGATGGAAAATCTTACGAGATTCCTGCCATTGATCCCAGCCTGCTACGGTGGAAAGGTTCCCCCCCTTGTCAGGTCCAGCCTGATGAGACTTCAATTACTTCCATTGGTACTAGACAGAATATCCAAAATACCTGGAATGAGATGCTCCAGTTTGCAGTTTTGCAGCTAGTGTCTATGTACTTGGGAAGTTATATGAAAAGTTCAGTGATTTTGTAAATACTGTCTAACAGAGTCCACCTCATCTATTTGCTTTCCACCGTGATTTGTGAAGGTAAGATTTGTCCAGGAAAAAAAGCAGATTAGTAAGTGTGAAAACACATGTATTTCTATCAGAATAACTGTGTGACCATCCCAGGTTCTTTTAAGCCCAAGAAGAAATCCATAGGGTGAAGGGTAGGGCTTCTACACAGGATAAAGGAAACCAGTGGATGAGGTATAGAAGAAGGGACCATTCACTAGCACAGCTAGATTTACAGACATTGATAGAGGGTCTGTAACAGGGAACCCAAACCCTGTTACCTGCATGCATTGGAAGAGAAGGAGAGAGCAGCAGCCCCCTCCTTGAAGTCAAAATTCTGTGACATCAAACTAAGGGATGCAACAGGCAGATCAAAAGAAACCAAAAGCTACCAGCTAAGGAGCTGGGAAGGGCTGCAAAGCAGGGGAAGCTAGGCAACCTATTAAGCTGAGTAGGGACACCTGGACAGCTCTCTCGCCCTTGAGCAGTGGCCATGTGACAAATGAAGGCAGGGCTTAGGGATATCAGCCCAGAACCTGAGCCGGGAGGGAGGAACGTTTTAGCCTGCAGGCAGTGATTGTGGGAGTAAGAGAAAATCCAGGGAGCTGGGGAAGCTTCAGCAGCTACAGCCAATGGCTACCTTTGCTGTAACCCAGGAGGGTTAAAGCAGCTTGTAACAAGATGACTAATCCCTTTTGCTCTGATTGTATTTTGTTTTGAGAATTAAGTTAAAGTCCTAGAAGACTGGGAGTAGCTCTAGGGGCATTGGAGACCTGGCAGGCATCCTCCTTTTCAGGGCTGAGGCCCAGTGGGCCAGGCCCCAAAATAATGACCCTGAGCAGAAAGGTCTCAGCTAGACAAAAAGAAGCCGAAGCGAAAAAGGCTGAAGCCCAAACAAGGATTGTGGCCTGATAAGTCCAGTGCTGATCTTGTGTAGAGAGAGTGTGAGAAGGACAGTCCAAAGGGACAGACAGAGAGCCATCAGCAAGGTGTGGCTATGGGGACAACAAGGATGCAATGATAATCACCCTAAGGTACCAAGGAAAGGACTACCTCAGTCTCAAGGGCATCCTCTCTCTGAATACACACCAGTTACCATCAAATTGTGGCAGGCAAAAAGTAGGAGGTAGAGTAGATGGGGGAATACTGACAGGAAGAGGAATTAATGAAAGCCCAGACTTCTCACAGCTTCAGAAACAAAGGACGACTAAACAATACTTGAGTTTTGATTTTTCAAGTATCTAGATACCATGGCGGCCCTCATACCCTCTGTTCTTGATGTTTTTCCTCTCATTTGGCCAGGGAGTACTGAAGGTTGAAGACTGGCACAGTGGGGTCCTCCAAACTTATGCCAACAGCCATCTCTAGCTGATTAATTGGGCTGGGGAGGTCAAAGGTAGGAGGATATGTATAATTCTAGCCACATTGCTCCCGTTCATACCACTAGCTACCAAAGCCCCCCTTAACCATTCTGACCAACTTGCAGGCTCAGGACAGATGTTTTGACCTTTTTCATTAAGTGAACATCATACAGTCTGTGCACTGAATGAGGCAGGAATTCTGTGGAAAGAACCTGTGATAATGTATTTAAAGTCTGCATAATAACGTTTGCATAGACCACCCTGATCCTGACATTTCTTATCTTTCAAATTATTGATTTGTCAACCTTAAAATTTTCATGTACATTAAATAAATGTGGCAGACATCACAGCAATCAGGTCTTATAGAGGTATTTGAAAGAGGTAGCAATAGTGGATCTGATGATCAGTGCAGGTAAGGCATTCCCTATATAACGAGAAGCAGGGAAGGTGATGTTTCCAATCTTCATACACGCCATTTCTTTTAGACTATTTTTGCAGGAATATAGTCTATCTATAGAGAAGAATGCACTAGTATTATCTCATTTGCAAATTACTGTCACTGCTGGACTTTGTCTCCTAACATGTCCTTGAGTTTTGTGTTACATAAAGGTGTAGTCATATTCGCTATCATTCATTAATTCACTTAACTCAATTTAGAAACACCTCCCAAATGTTGTGTTACACTGATACCAATAAGACACTGAATTAAAAAAAAAAATCATCTTACTGTTCTGCCTCTGGGTGTCAGCATTCTCTCTCTTTCTATGAAATGGAGTGTCTTTTCATGATTGTATTAAATTTTTTAAAAATTACTAGGTTAAATTTACCACTAGCCTAGGAGGCCACAACTCCTTGTCAAATGAGAGAAGTCACAGCATGTACAGACATTCACTTTCCTAGGAGACACTATCCTGGAAACTATTTAACTCTTCCAAGCATTTTTCTCCCAGAGCAGCCATGTTACTCTGGGACAAAAATAATGCACATCTGTACATGCATGGTTTCTCTTGGGAAAGCAGCAATCTCCCAGGAGAAACTTTGTATATAGCCTAAGGACTCCCAGAAGAAACCATCAGTGTACAGATGTTCAGGCTTTTTCTCATTGAATAAAAATGGACACACTAGGAAAAATAACTCAGGAGCAATTCAAGTGAGATGAATATTCCCAAGAATATCTCTTGGGAGACTGAACACCTGCAAAGGTACCCATCTGTAGAACTGTCCTCCTGAATCACAGGGAGCCTTGCTTCCTGCCCTTCCCATCCTGCCAGTCAGGTGTCCAGGGAGACAGTATGTCAATCTCAGCTAAGCAGGAAGCAGAACATGCCACAGGAATGCTTTGGGCTGGGAAAACCCAATGATGAAGCATTTAGGGACCACATCCATATGTACGTAGATGTTTGGTTTCCCAGGGACAACTAGCAATGGTGCACCTTGTGCTGCCACTACTTGTCCCTGAGGAATGCCTATGACACATGCACTCTGGGGCACAACAAGTTATCCCAGAGGATGCTAGGAGAGGCTGGGACCAGCACTGTGCTGGCCTCAGCAGCCTTACCTGAGATCCTGGGGGTCTCCTGGGGCCACAGTAGTGGCCTGCCACTAGAAGCCTGGCCAGCAGCCACAGCACAGCTCCAGGTGGCCCAGCTTTGCTTTTGAGTGGCACGCACTGCCTGTGCATGCACCGCTGACCCTTTTTTTCCTGTGAGTTTTTTTAACCCCAAGGTACCCAAAACCTTGCAAGGCAGCAATGCAGAGCACAACTAGCTGAATGTGTGATATGTGGCACCACAGATGTGTCTGTGGAACCACATACTGCATGTCTGTGCTCATCTGGACGTGTCCAGGGTGTGTATTGTGCTTCTGACTTTCAGGTCCAGCCACCCCAGCCCCCTGCTTCCAAGGACCAGACAAATCCCTCCCAACCTCCATTACTGACCCAGCAAACTGCACCACCACCCCTGTCACTGACCTGGCAGACCATGTGTCCCCTGCCTGGACTACACCATTTGGTGCTCTAGGGCTCCCTAAAAGGCCAGTGTCCGCACCATAGCTCACTGCTGCTTAATGGAGATGTCTGTCCAGGGCTCTTCTGGAAAGTTTTTCTACAGGAAAAGCAAATTCAGAGAATTTTCCCAGGTCATTTGAATGTGTTTACGCAGCCTTAAATTTTAATGTGCTCATCCCTAAAAGTGGGTATGCCTCTAAACACTATCGCATAAGCATGGTCCACTCTGTCTAGATGTACACAAACTTGTACACTTTCTTATGGTATGAAGCCTTGTTTCTATGTTTTTTAGAGTCCAGATATTTAAAAGCATTATATTACCTAATTTATATTAAAATCCACACACCCAGGGGGGCAGCTTCAGCACATGGGGCTTCCCTCCTGTGCTGTGAGAGTGCAGGGGCTGCATGAGTGGCAGGGAGCACCAGCGATACAGATAGCACAGGGAAGGTTGTGCCCCTCGCTGTGATGTGCAGCACTGGCAGGAGCCACATCCCACTGGGTGCCTACACCCTGAGTGCCCCTGCCTGTTGGTGCTGAACCATGGGAGGCATGTGGGGGATCCCCACATCCTCCCACCTTCCCTCACACCACACCCTGCCCCCACATATGCACAACCCTCAACATACCTGATGCCCCCTCAGGCAGCCACAAACCCTCAAAAAAACCCCACACGCCCCCACATCCTCTCACACATGCACTCAAAAAACCCCACACGCCCCCACATCCTCTCACACATGCACTCACACCCCTCACATAAACCCCCACCACACACACCCATGCCCCCCCACCCTGCCCCACAAGATACAAAACTAAGAATTTATTTTTGAGTTATTATGCAATTACTTCTATATATACTATGCAAACACAAATCATGAATTAAATTAAAATATATTACAGTAGGTGTTTGACTTTTAGTGTATGACTAGGTTTTTTCTGGCTCTAAGATGGCAACCTGCCCTCCCCAAAGAAGTATCTCCAGGGGGCATGGGGAGGGACTTTTGGTGACCAAGGTCAGGGGTTAGGGTGGGATTTCCAGTGCCAAGATGGTGACAAGGGAGCAGGGCAACTGTCAAGGGGCAGGGCTACTTATGCGGCCCTTGACAGCTCACCAAAACTCATCAAGTGGCCCTCCAACTGAAATAACTGACTACACCTGTGCTACACTCTGCTGCCTCCCTCAATTAATTGCCTATGGCTCAGCTCCTGCATCCCACTATTTACACTCTGGAGACTGCAGTTCCTACTTCTACTGGCATTCTTGATAGCAGGATTTGGGCAGCCACTCTCATGGCATTTTGGGGTCTGACAGTTGCTCCCCAGGAGCTTTGGGTCTTGTAATGGCCCCCTCTACATTGTAAAGTCCAGTTTATACTAACAGTAGGTATTACAACCCTCTCCTGCCTCCCATTTCTGAGTAATGGGATAGGGACCCTGTTACAGTGAGCCTAGGCTATATCCTTGAGGACACAAGGTAATGTCCATTATCATATTTTATTTAATGAGCCTCATGAAAGACATACGCATGTTAACATTTCAGAAGAGCTCATAATTTAAACACATCATTTTATAAGAATACATTTATCTTTAATCAGAGATAGGTTTCAGTCAGTCAAAAAAACTGGATCTTAATTTGAGCTGGGAGAAAATGGAGTCTTTAAACCTAATCCAGGTGGATTTGCATTTCATAGCTGATTACTTTAGATGGAGTAAAGAATTATGTAGTGCTCCAATTATAAATGCCTAACTTTTAGGAACCTGACTCTGAAGGAGAATTCAGAATGCTGCATTAGTCACCTCTTCCATGCATATAGAGACTTAAGTATGTCAGAATGGGATTCAAAACCACTTATGTGCTGTACAGGGAGTCACCTAGAGCCCAGGACATGGGTAGTAAGCAGTATTTCATTTCTCAGAGCCTGGACGCTCGACTTAGGGCTTTAGGAAGTCTCTTTATCCACCCAGGATCCATAATCCACAGTTTTATCTCGAGGTCTGAGCCTGCCATGATTCTTTCCAAAAACAGGGCAAGAAAATGTTCTAAACACCAGCACTATATGTTAGCATGGTTGGTGGCACTCTCCAGGCTTCCTGTGGAAGTTGTATTATTCTGCAGAAATGTTATGTTGCCAAAATCAGAGACTTTGAACTGCTGTTCCACGCAGTTAGGGAACTCATATGTAAGAGACGAGTACTGAGTTTTGATTCAATTTCTGTAGTCTACATTCAACAACACTACATACAATACAGAATAGTCCTGGGACCCTTAACTTCTCTCTGTCCCACTCAGTCTTAAATTATTTTCTACCTAGTGACACAAATTCATCAGAAGGGTTGCATCAGCACTATGCACCCACCTATACATGTGCCTGGCGTCTGCCTTAAGGCATTCTAATTAGAACTACCAGAGCAGACTCAATTAACAAAGTCTGCTGGTGCTGGAGCATTGTAATTAGAAAGCTCCAGCAGCCTCAGTGTCATGTGTATTGAGTATTCCTGCATTTCAAAATGGCAGCAGGGGTGTTTTAACTAAAGGTCATTGAATGAGCTTTAGTTAAAGCACCTCTGCTGCCATTTTGAAGGGTGGGATGCTGAATGCACTAGACACCATAGGCATTTTAATTAGATAGGCTCCCGGGCCACTGTAATTAAAAGGCCCCCCTCCCTATCCCCAATCCCATGTAAAGATGCCCCCAGAGAACTTTACAGTCTGAGGGGGAAAAAAGGTTCTAATGGAGTTTAAGCAAAAACTGAACAGGAGCTTTTTTATTACAATTTTGGATTTGCGGTCCTCAGTTCTGTCTGAGTTTTGCTTTAAGATGTGTCTTTTATCGGATCTAGGGCTTTATCTTAAATGACCTTGTGGTATGCTTCATTGAGCATAGACAGAGCAAGGGATTCTTTTTTAGCACTTTACATAGACAAAAGAAGTCAAAGATCTGCCCAAGCAGTGGTGCACTGGGCTAGCACATCTAAGGCACATGGGAGAATGAATGACTAGCATCCCATACTTGGCTTCCTGGTCTGATTGATCGAATACCCACCTGTAACAGGGAATCCAGACCCTGTTATGAGGGAGTAAGGGAAGGGGTGGAGAGGGAGTTGTGTCAGGGAGCTAGGAGACTCCACCCATTTAAGAAGATGCAGCAGACTCAATTGGCTATATGGGGCCAGAGCTGCAGGAGAGTAGGCTCGCCCTTGATTGACAGGAAAACCCTGTACAAAACTGGGGAAGACACATGACCAAAAGGGGATGCGACTCCTAGGCATATAAACCCAGGGCCTATTTGTATCTTCCCGAGATCGTAGACCTTAAGGTCCACCTAGTTAACTAATAGCTCCCAGTATGTAGGGTCAAAATTTGAAAGACACAACTGATATATTTTTTTTTTGGTGGGACAACTAAGGAAGAAAAAGGGTAGGAGTGACATTGGAGGTCAAAGGTTCGAAATGTGACAAGAAGTTCTCTGGAGGAGGACACCAAGCAGAGCCCCTTGGGTCCATTGGTCTTCAAAGGCATCCAAGGAGCCGGTGGACACTGCACATTGGTGCTTAGCCCAGAAGTGTGGACAGACAAGGGAGAGGAAAGCAGCCCCACAGTCCTGGTCAAGTACAGGCCACTTGGCCAGGGCCAGGAAGAGGTTGACCAAGAGAACCCAGAACTTGGTGAGGCCACAGATGGCGTGACCAAAAAAAAAAAGGTGGGGGGGTGAAATGCAACCAGAAACTCAGGAGAAGGTTCTGGAAGTGGAGGTGGAGGGGCTGCAGCCTGGCGTAGTTGAGGGTGCACCAGGGTCTCCCTCTGTCCGCAGAAGGGGCAGGAGACTGGGGTGTCCATGAAGCTTGCCACATACACACCCGTGGCAATGGCTCCATAGAGGAGCCTCTTAAAACCAGGGCCTGAGCCAGAGCAGGCAGTCTGCCCCTGCAGGCTGAAAGGTAAGGAGCTCCTGAAGAAGACACCTGCAGCAGATGGACTAGCAGGCACTTGACCTGTTCTCTGGAGCTGCCCAGAGGGAACTAATAGGAGCTGTTGGCCTAAGTGAGGCAACAACCCAGAGCTGGGTAGGTCTTGTGTTGGGGAACAGTAGCTCATATTTTGCATTGGGATTGAAGCTTGAAACTAGAGGACCAGGTTGTGGCTACAGGGGAGATTTGGAGGCCACAGAGGGGTGCCTAGTTGGGCATTCAGCATTAGGCCTATTTATTGACCTTCAGTACCATGGGCTAGGCCCACCATGGTACAAAAGAGCTGCTACAGCATTCAACATTAAGCAACCTAGCCTAATGACCAGAGAGCTAAGGGCTGGAGAGATGGGCAGTGTGACTCGGGGTCATGGACCAGTGGGCTGAGGACTGGAGAAACAAGCAGATCAGCCTAGGATAAGGGACCAGAAGGCTGAGGGCAGAGACAGAGGGCAGCCCAGGCTGGGATCAGGCACCCTGAGGTCTGAGGGCTGGCCCAGAGTGAGGGACCCAGGGGCCCAGAGTGAGAGACACAAGGGCCAGGGGTGAAAAGACACGAAGAAGTGACAGGGCTGAGACTGAGAGAGCTGGCACGAATCATTGGGCCAGGGCTGGAGATCTGCAGCAAGAGGAAAGGGAGGCTGAGGTCTCTACAAGGGACAGAACTATGCACAGAGTAAGATCTGTAAGGCTGACAGGGCTGTAGGGACGTTAGAAGGCCATGGATTTAGCCCCTAAGGTGAACAGAACATAAACTAGTACAGAGAAAGAAAGAGAGAGCACCTTAGACTTAGCAGCCTCCATTCATTAAGTTTACAAGATGTGGCAGGTGAAGAACCAGGGTGGGACCCTGGGAGGTAAGAGCAAAAGCCAGGCAGGGTCAAGGCAACCACTAAGGGGTGTTACAGCAACCCCTGGAGCCTCACTTGTTACACTGCCCTCTGGTACCTGCCTTTGGTGTGAGTCCAGAAAAACAATCAAATTCAGCCTGCTGGATCTGTAAGGAGACACCTTGACCATTCTGCCACACTATTTCTATATGCACATATAGAATTCTGCAATACTTACTAGACACTTAGATTACCAAATTGACACCTATAAACCCATGATTTATGAAGATAGCCAGAAATCCCTATAGAGATGAGATTCACTTGAAACATTTTTGTTTAAACAGCCTGATTTGAGTGAAGTTCATTTATTTTTACTGATCTCTTTGTAATAAAGTATAGATGCAAATACCACAGATTATTATATATCTGTGTATATTTAAATGTAAATAATCAGAGTTAGCAGATTATATCTAGGTTTATTATTGCACTACACAATAATCCCAAAAGTGACAATCCATGTAACATCCCTGGAAGGCAATTAAGTGGCTAATATTGCAGCTCTTAAGAAAAGCAGAATACACAATAATTCATGCATGCAAGATAGAAGACTGCCCTACTTTCAATTTATATTCATATCACTAGATACTAACAAATTCAGTCTGACAAACACATTGTCTTATTAGAAGACTACCCTCTGAGGCATGACATAGTTTTATGTTTCACAGTTCACTGACTTTTCCTTTTATTCCGAATATGGAATAAGACATGAGACAGAATGAAGCTATTTAAAGATCTCCATGTTTTTTCCTCTATAGTAATATATTTACCATCTGACCAGACAGGTCTTACTGCATAACAGAAAATGAAGTTTAACTATTCTGTGCAACAGTAAATGACATTTTGATCATCTATAAAAATCCATTTTAAAGTTCAGAAAAAAGAAAGCCAGACAAATTAAATATAATTTGAAGCAACATAAGGGCAGTGAGATGACACTGCATTAGTCTCAATTTGCCATTTTTTTTTCAACTAGTCATTAAGTCCTTTTTTGTAGCTATTTGTAATATCCCTCATGTTCTTCTCTACTGCACAGTAACAATTGTGTAAATAATCTAATAATAAATTTCAAGGATAGATGTTAGTTGCTTACTGCATAGCCACCTCTGCCCTGATGGTGAAGCTCCATCTGGCTGATGGGCTATGCCAGTGAAAAATGAGACATTATAGAACAAAAGGAAGAGCAGGAAATGGTTGATTTTTATGTAACATTGATGTCCATATAAACTGATGATCAGAGCAACATTAATCAATCCTCCAAGCATTGTGACCACCATCATACAGATCACAGAGTTTGGCAGCGGTTCCTGCATAGCCACCAAGGGCCAGATTCTATTCCATCCATTGGGTGTCTATGTAGATGTACGAGCGTAGTGCAATTCTACTCCAAATTGTGAGTAGAATGCATCTATTTTTCTAGCACACCATCAATTTACCTTTACGACTGAGACACAAAAAATAAGGAGAAAGAGGGCTCACCTGCCTTTTACATTAATTGATTTTCAAGGACTTCAGCAGGGCAATAAAATTGCACTCAGGTGCTTAAATCCATTTATATGCCTAATAGGTGGGAAAGAATCTGTCCCTAAGACAGCCATATTGCTGTTACATCAGCTGGAGAAATACAGTTGAGCTCCTCCTGAGAAAGTCCTTCCTGAAACTGCCTGGGGATTTTGAGGAATGTGACCAATACCAGGCAGTGAAGGTCTGCCATTTCCAGACCTCAGCTGCCTAGTCCCTGAACTGGTATTGTATCCTACCAAATACAACAGTCTAGGGAGAAACACTAAGCCCATCAACCACAATTTCAAAGCATGGGACTTCTGGGTTAACTTATTCTGTACCACATGCACTTACTAATTATCATCTACGCCAAAATCTGTCTTTGGATTTATGTGGGTGGATCTCATCAATTTCCAGTCAAAAGTAGACATATTCCCACCCAGCCACAGTGTGACTTCATATGGATTTTACTATCTATCTGTTGCTGTTTCTGGGCTTCTTTCTCTTTTTTCCTGACAACAGATAAGAAACATAAGTGGTTGTTTTCAACTTGAATATCAAAGTGGATTACTGTTATTATTAGTTCAGTGCTGATGGGGTCTTTGGCACATTATAATGCATGAAAAATAAAGAAAGTTTCTGCTCTTAAGAGCACAGTCCAAAAGACAGGATTCAGAGGGTGGGGCCTGCAATGAGGAAAGAGAGTGACATCACAGGTTGTTTGTTTAGTTGACTTAGTTATCAGTCGCATCTTTTGGCCTCAGATCACAATATGTGAGAGAGAAAATATATCTGGCTTAAAAACTACTAACCTCAATTATATGAATAGTCATCTGGGCTTCAGTGTGTAGGAGGAAAATACTTAATGTTCAGTTTGACTAGGTCTTCCCACTTGGAAACCTCTTTTGCTACATTAAAGTTCCCAATATTTTTTCAACATAGTATCTACTCAGAGTTCACAGTATTGGACAACCTCCTTTCCATTCCCTCTGTGGGCTACACAGGCACCAGCCAGCCGGCTGGCTGCAGTGGGGGAGGGTGGGAAGCTCACACATGGCAGGCGCCGCTGCCACCCACCACCCCACTCTGCCGCCACTCCGCACCCGGCTGCACACCACTTCCCCCTCCCCCATGTCTGGCCGCCAGGGTATACTTATTAAAAAAAGGTTGAAAACCCCTGACACTGGATTTTGCATTCTCCATAGGCAGGGCTGAAAATGAAAATCCTTCTATAATGGACCCTAAAGGGATGGGTTACAGCAACTGGAGAATAAGTAAAGGAATAGAATGGATACAATCTTTCTGGGTAGAGGCTCACTGAAAAATTAGTATCACTGGTCCCTGTATGAAGAATTTCTGCTTGTTGCACAGATCTGAACAAAAGCTAGTGAGAGCTGAGGGCCCAATCTTCTGAATTAATCCAGGCTGCATATGGAGAGCAAGGCCTGTCTGAGGCTCATACAAAGGCAGATATTTAACAAGACACAGGCAAGGTGGTGAAAGGATTGAGCAAGGGTAAGAGATGAAACTAGAGGGCAGAACACAGCGGTTTCTTTGGATGGGGTTCCTGCACATGACACTGCGCTGCTGTCATTGGCTAAATTCAGACAGTCAAAAAGTCTGAGGCTGAATCAGTTCAATCTTTGCCTATTAGTCTGAACTGTGTAGATTGAACCAATAAGCAAGTGAACAGGTATTCATTTTTTATTCCAGAAATGCAGCCACATGCCTGCAGTGGCTCAGACCTAAAGCCTCCCTGCTGGGCTGGTGCAGACAGCTTAGGCTAAGGCTAGCCCGTCCATCCTGCAAAGGGGTGTTTCTGGGTTGGGGAGAGGCTTGCAAAGCATCCTGAGATGCTGGGTACTGTGGGTTAACTTGAAGCTGGAGGGGATCTGGAACAGAAGTTCAATAAATCGATTTAACCTAAATCAGTTCAATCTTATATTACATCCAACCAAGTTTACCTTAAATCAGTTTCAGCCACTTTGAAAGCAATTTATATGCACATTATTTATGTTATACATATCCATAAATATTCACTTTGTCTTAAGATGACCTCTCTTTTGTTAGCTTTAAAATAGGAAGCCTGTGTGATTTTTCAGCTTTTCTTCCCCTCTTTTATCTCTTGGTGTGATTCTTAATACATTTGCTATTCCTTTGAAAAGTCTATTTATCAAGATCAAAATTTGATTCTCCAGAAATTATGAAAGCTCTTGTTGCTCCTTGATTTCAAAAGTGTCTCCCTTTTACACTGTAAGATTCTCATTAACTTTATTGGAAGAACTGAATTGTTTAGTCAGGAAAACAAAAGATTAATGGTGGTTTTGATAGAAGTCTTCAAATGCATGAATACTCCGATGCTAACATTTCCTTTTTAGACACCATGATCAATATCCAAAATGGTAAAATACAAACCACCATCCAAGAGACCCACAGACCAATATACATATCTACACAGAACCAACAATCACCCTAAACACACCAAAAAATCTGTAATTTACAGTCAAGTTCTCTGATACCACCGATTTTGCACTGAAAATACCTGCAGTCATCACCTCATTAATCTCAAAAGGGCTGTCACCCAGCAAGGACACTCTTCCAGAGAGATAGATAGCACTTTTGACACAGCCATGTGGATATCACATGGAGAATTGCTGCAGTACAAAAATAAAATCCACACAAATCACACACTATTAGTTATGACATACCATCCTTCCCTGGAACCTATTCAGAAAATCCTCAAACAATTGCAACCCATACTAGAAGAAGACCCAATTCTTAAAGAGATCTTTCCAGAACCACCCGTCCTAGTCTTTAAACAAGCACCAAGCCTTGCTAACCTCATTACCAGAAGCAAACTTCCTATGAGCCAAACCATGCCAAATGGATTCAGATCATGCCAGGATAAGAAATGTAAAACCTGCCAACACATCTCCACCAGTCCCACAATAACTACACCCCTCAACAGAACCATCAACATTCCTGGATCTTACAGCTGCACCTCAAGAAATGTAATATATCTCATCCAGTGCACCAAATGCCCTGATGGAAAAGATGTAGGAGAAATCAAACAACAACTGTGTACCAGAATGAATGCATGCCAAAAATCCATCAATGACAAAAATATCCAATTACCTGTGGGTGCACACTTCTCACAAGACGATTACTCTCTCTCCAATCTCTCAGTTCTAATCCTCAAAGGGAAGTTACAAAATACCTTTCATAGATGAGCCCATGAACTTCAATTCATAAATCTACTGGATACAAAAAATCATGGACTTCATATAGACATTGGATTTATGACATTTGACACACCAAGTATCCTGCCTTTAGCTGGCCACCTGCATTCCTTCACATTTTTCCCTCCCTTCTCCCCACCCCTCCTATCTCTACCCTTTCTCTTCTAAACTTCCACTCATTTGCATCTTCACAGGTTTCTTGTTTACTTTAGTAAAGTTTCTCTTCTACCTTAGATAATTCATAACAACAGCTGTCTCCCAATGCCTGAAGAAGGGTGTTTGTGCCTGAAAGCTGGTAAATAACTTTTCCCCAACTATTTAGTTGGTATAATAAAAGATATCATGTCTACCCAAAGAACATTGCTTGCCTATGTCCTTAGACAAACATGGCTACAGCCAACAACCCTGAAGGGTGATTATAAAGAAAATAGTGATAAGCTGTTCAGTCTGGCTCCACAGACAGAAATCCATAGTATCAAAAACATTCTGACTGGTTGTGATCTTTCTGAGTTCTCTACAACATAAGTATTGGTCTATTATTTTTCCATAGTCAAGAAACAAGTGAAAACTTAGAAGTGTCATTTTCTGAGGGGTGTCTTGTTTCTAAAAAAGAGGTACCTTGAGTTTTAGAAGTTTGAGAACCATCAATCTGAGAGCCACAATCACTGATTGATTTTGGCTAGCCATTTCAGAATGAAAGGATGGACCATAAGCAGTATTTGGCTAGAACTGTCAGATTCAGTGCTGGGTTCTTCAGACTGGGATGTGGACCAATTCATTTAAAATTAATTGCTAGAGGACCCTAACATATGGAAATCTGTTACTATCTGGGCTAAATTAGACCTAGTGAACCAGCAGAACTGAAAAGCTCTGAAATCAATCAACACCTCAGGACTACTAAACTTTGTTTGTTAAATTTTTTTTTTTTTAAAAAAACATAAAAGATGTAAAGAAGTTTCATTTAGAGTAGTTATTCAGTTTGAAATCATAACTAGCTTTCTACTTTTGCAATATTCTGTTTAAAGATTTATTTTATAAGTCTTATTTACCTCACTCACAATCACAACATCAGCATGTCTGGCCCAGCTGGACTAACGCCGTGTCCAGATGAGCATGTACTTATGGTATGCAAGCCTGCAGACTCATCTGCAATGCCACACACCATACATGCAGGCATTCCCTGCACTGCTACCTTGCAGTGCGAGATCCTGGAGTCAAAAAAACCCACGCTAAAAAAAAGCAGGGTGACATGTGGTGGCACCACACGCCACCCAAAACTGGAGGCTGGCCAGCCAGAGCAATATTCCAGCTGCTGGCCAAGTTTCCTGCTGGGACTGCAGCCCTGGGAGGCCCCCAGGACCCCAGGTAAAGCAACTGGGGCCAGCACAGTCACTGATCCTAGGCTCCTCTACCCCACCTGGGTTAACCTGCCATATGCCAGAGTGCACATGGCATGGGTGTTCCCTGGGGACAAATAGCAATGGCACAAGGTATAAAGAGCAGCAGCACAAGGTGTGCTGCTGATACTTGTTACCAGGGAAACAAACATCCATACTCATCTGGAGGTGGCCTCACAGTATACTTTGAATGCTAAATAAAACCCTAGACTTTAATTTTACCATTTTACAGTCAGTATAAGAAAAATTTGTTTGCTTCAGTGAGCTCTGAAGTTGATGATTTAGTATACACATTTATTTTATAAAAATAAACTGCCCTCTTCCTCACTGTTGCACTGAGTGTACTTGAAAATGAGATTGGCATAATAAGGTCAGTGCTTCATGTAGTGTAACAAACTTGTCAGTAAATGTTAATATCAAAAGCAGTGTCTCCAGATCATCTGTTTTATTCAGCTCAACAGTTTAGGGCATATAGTTTCATGCCACACCACTTGCTGTTTAGAGCAATGAATGATTCATAGATTTAAAAAATTAGAGTGGACTCCAATAATTTAAAAGCACAATAATATTAAGAATTTAAATTTTAAGAGGCACGTGCACTGACATTATATAACGATTCCATACGCAGATGGGTAACATTATATGTCAATCTGCATTTCTAATGTGCCCATTCTCTTAGCACTATTCCAGACTAGTTTGCAAAATTTCCTGTTGGCTAGCTTTAAGCAGCCAAAATGTGAGCAGAACTGTTGGGGATCCTATTCTGAGGTTCCTAATCCTCTTTGTGCACTATGCAGGAAATCTAGTTGCCTGATACATGGCTCTGAATTCCACTTCAGACTCAGGGAATAGGTTGTGAGAGTCTCTCAAATAATCAGATTCTTGAGGGCTTTGTAGAAATTATTTAGAAAATAGATTTTCTGCTTTGAAATTTGTATTGGAATGTATTTTTTTTTCTTAATTCAAGCCTATTATCCCCTTCCTCTTTAACCAGGAACACACAATACATTTGTTAAAGTGATTCAAAATAAATGTAGATCACTATAATTTAGGCTCCCAATCCATTGTCCTTATTAAAACTACTCAAGATTTGTAAGTGATCTCAATGAGAGCAGAATCAGACCATAATGCAGACATTTCAATTAACTGAAATATGACCTTACTCCCTATTATTTCAGAAACAAAATATTTAGTAAAACACATCAGCCTCCTACTTTTAATATTAAATCAAACATGTTTTCAATGTTAAATTGTTTATTGTTTTATAAAGACTTGCACATAACTACATGAATACAGTACTGCATACTCAGGTATTTTACAGGAACAATTGTGGAGACTGTACACTTTAAAAAAACATCAGGCAACACATTTTAGCAGCAAGTGCAGAGTAACAGAAAGAGTTCAGAGTGGATCAGCCTTTCCCTGGCTGTTACTATGGTGATAGCAGTAGTGTTGCACAGCTGCTGCTCCTGCAGCAGATGCTTTGCTAGGGTGTACATGATGTTGCCTGTCCTTTCATGTCATGTCCTTCACAAACAAGCAGAGATGATATCTACACCATCCTACTTTGCTGGAATGTGATTACTGCCGTGTTTAAAACGGAGGTGTGTACTAGTGCTTAGATACGACAGTGATGGATAACACTCACATGGATAACCCCCTACAGCCCCACTTGCTGTGATAAAACCTTTAAGCATACATACAATACCTTATCTAGCTCTAGTTTTGTGAAACTCCTTAAAAGTAAAGTCCAGTTTAACACCAAAATGTGAAAAAAATCATTAAAAATGTACAAGCATAATATATTTTCACCAAAGCATCTATCTTGCATCAGGCTGCAAGGAGGACGAGGGGAAAGGGACTTAATGGTGGGTGTCTGCTATAGACCACCCAACCAGAAGGAGGAGCTGGACCTCCAATTCGCTGG
>JAGPOW010000261.1:28092838-28109625 GCA_030014935.1 Caiman crocodilus
CCCCAGCACTTGTTTCCTGCCATTGGCAGGGGGTCAGACTAGATGGCCTGCTCTAGGCCCCTTCTGACCCTAGTTACTATGAAACTATGAAACTATATTTGGGGAATAAATGCCGAAGAAGTGAAGTCAATAAGGTACTCAGTCATAAAATTAAGGATGAACAAGGCAGAAGGCAACATGCTGGGTTTTGTGCATGCACAATGTTTGGCCAGTACAAAGAAATGACCACTAGACCAGGCACTGGGTTTTTTTTTTCAGGGACATTGCATGCCCAGGAGTACTAGCTCAGCCCTACAACCAGCTACTCTGAAAAGCAAAGCTAAAAAGAGACCTTTGTCAATCTCTCCTAGCCAGCAAAGCTGGGAACCCTTGTACAGTCTGTCCCTTTCACCCATAACCCTATTAGTACATGACCTTCCAGAAAGACACCCTGATGCCTGCCTCCTCATCAAGAGGCATACAGCTCCATGCTGGGGACCCCACTCCTCACAGACCCCTACTCAGAAGGTCCCTGCACATGCAGTGGCCCCAGGGACCTCATGTGGGGACCTTCCCAGGGTTTAAGATAACTCAAGATGCCCTCTTCCCATAAAGGGAGCACCCATCCCCAGGCACATGGTACACAGGGCCAATCCTGCTGCCCAGGCCATGGGAGCAGAGGCACTGGGCTGGGCTGGGCTGGGCTGGCCTGGGCTCCCTAGGCAGAGCAGGAGCAGCAGCGGTAGTCACTCATTCACCTTGTGCTGTCCCCTGATTGGTTCCTGCCTGTAGTGGAATAAGACCATGCAGCAGAGAAGACAGGCGAGAGGAGCCTCCGTGGCAAGGCCCAGAGCATAGGAAGGGCACTGCATGATTCAGGCTGCTTGGGGCAGCAAGGGCCAGGCTCCAGGGCTGGGGAGCGCTGTTAAAGAAGTTTTGAAAGAATAAAAAACATATATATTAAAATGACAAGGTCTGTTGGAGTATATTGATCAGCATTTACTTGCCTTTAAAAACCATCCTTTTGGCAGCACAGTTATAAAGCTGAAAGAAAACAGAACAGAAATACAGGCTAGATGTACACAGCACACTTATTTCAGAATCTTCTGATTGTGTACGCAAGGGAAAATAGAGTAGACACACAGGCCACATCCAGATGCACGGCTATGCAGTATGCGGCACCACAGACCTGTCTGTAGCACCACACATACAGGTGTTCCCCATTTACTACCTTGCAGCAAAAAGGTAAAAAATCCCGTGCCAAAAAAAAGTGGAACAGTGCACATGACAGCACTGCGCACCACCCAAACCAGAGCCTGGCTGGCTGAAGCCACACTCTTGACTACCAGCCAGGCCTCCTCCTGCAGTTACAGCCCTGGGAGGCCCCTAGGACCCCAGGTAAGGCTGCTATAACCAGCACAGTTGCTGGCCCCAGCCTCCCCTACCCCACACGGAGTAAACTGCCATGAGCCAGAGCACACGTCACACAGGCCTTCCCCAGGAACAAATAGCAGTGGCACAAGGTATGTTGCTGCCACTTATCCCCTGGGAAACAAACATCTGCACTCATCTAAATGTGCTCACAGTGTACAGCTCTTCCTCTGAAGTAAGCACCCATCTGTGAAAAAAAGGATACCCCAGAAGGTGAAAGTAATTTTTTGTAATTATATTTATTCATTTTCATATTATAACAATTAAGTAAAACCAACAAAACAATTACATATTGTATTTTACTTATTAATTTATAAGAAAGCCAAACAAACACATTACAAAATAGATAATTAAATGTACCTGCTATAAATTTAGTAGAGACTAGGGAAAGGGGAGAGCTTGACAATATATATAACCAGCTAACAAATATACACATACATTTAAAGGATACCAAATCACAAACAAACCAACTTATAAATTTAACAGAAGATTCATATTGCATATATTTCTTCTTCATATTGAGCCAGGGGGAAGTAAATTTATGTTGGAGAAAGTTACACTTGTGTACACATCCTGTGTCTATTGCTACTACAGTTAAATAGATAGTTATATTTAACTAGGCTGTCCAAATGATTGTCCATATTGCCCACTAGACCAGACAATCTATGGCAGAGCTGTGTTGCTATGACCAACACCCAGAGGGTTAATGCCACTACTATTCACTCTGCCGCTGAATTGCTAGGTCAAAACCCCATTGGGGACACAGGGGTTAAAATTACTGTCACTCACCTCACTGCCAGAGGTGGGTCATGCAGCCCTCAGGAAGCTTCATGGTCTGGATCTGGCCTGTCAACCCAAATGAGTTGGACAGCTTTTTTTTTTTTTTTTACAGCCTTGCTATGAATGGAATACATGACTCCTGCATAAGAAGCTTTGTGCTTTCTATCTGCAACTCCGTGTGAGGAAAGTGTTTAAACATTTTTATGGTGCCTTTTTATAATAATAGGATTCAGGCTGTGGAAATATAGGGAAGAGGCTCTGTTTAGTAATATTAAACACAATCATGTCAAGAGAATCTTGTAGAAACTATAGTTCTGCATCATACCCCAGGTTATCAATTCATTCTCTCTCTCTCTCTCATTTGCTAAAAATATTCATTGCAAAGCATACAGCTTATTAATTACACTATAGCCACCTTATACTGCCATCTCTGTGCAAAGGGGCCTTAGTGTAACTAAATAAAGCACAAAATCTTGTATCCTTAAACATGTTCAGCCATCACTGATTTCCAAACTGTTTTCAGCACTAACCAGTCTAAAACAAAACATGGCACTGAACTAATTCTCTGCCTTTTCCCCTCAGTTCCTCCCAAGAATTTCACTCTACTCTTGTGTATTTCTTTCCCCTCAGAGGATCATGCCATATCTAAAAGGGCCAGTCAAGAAGCTCCATATTACTTCTTTTCCTCCCTCTAAGCTAGCCTATGTAGAGAGCTAAGCAGGGAGGGAAGTGAGTTAACTGGAGCACAAGGGGGAAAAAAAGAGGATGTTGTCTGCTGGGTGAGTAAGACTGCAGCTGTTCAGCGTCCCAGGTGGGCTGAAAATTGGAAATGTTGCAAAAATTTGCTCAGTCCAGGTGTGCTAGATTTACTTTGACTAGGCATTCTGAAGCATGAACTCTCTAATGCACTACACCATTTCAAGCTACAGGCTGCAACAACCCAGTTCTGGTCCAGTGCAGAAAAAGGTGGTTTCCATGGCATGTCTATGGCAAGCAATTTTCCCTGTTCCTGCTCTGGATCTAGGCATTTGGGAGCTGTGCTTACACTAGGAGCTATACTCACACTGCTGCCACTTCTTCTAATCCCCCATTTCTGAGCTGAGGCATAAGCACAGTATCCAGCTGACGAGAAGCTGTACCAGAGCTAGCTGGGCAGCTGGAAACTGCATCTATGTTGCTGCCGCTTCTGCACCACATGTGGGAGGTGGGAGAGAAAAGAGGGAGAAATGATAAAAGTGTGGACAGAGCTTTTAGCAGTCTGGCCCTGCCACAGCTTCCCATTGGCTGGAAGCTGAACCCATGCCACAGCTGGGGGGGAAGCTATGGGGCAGAGGTAAGGAGAAGCACTAGTAGTAAAGGTATGGTTGGAAGTTTCCTTTTAATATCTAACCTAAACTTCCTTTGCTGCAACTTGATATCGTTGCCCCTTGACTTGTCATCTGCCATCACTGAGAACAGTCTAGATTCATTTGCTTTGGAACCATCCTTCAGATGGTTTAAGGATGCTATTAACTCCCCACCCAGTATTCTCTTCTCAAGACTAACTACGCCTAGTTTGCAATTAAATATGCAAGAAGCAATAAAAATGTACATTTCATACAACGTATTGTAATCACAAAATTCTTATTACACATATGCTTTCCTTATATTATTTGGGCTTTATTTTATTATTTACTATTGCCATTTCCATTATTCTGTTTGTTTGTTCTCTGGGCCTACCTAACATGTAAATAATCCTTTGCATATATAATTTTGTTTTTATATTGGAGCTCTTTAAATTAGAGCACAGGCTCTAATCATTTCTAACTGAGGTGTTCAAGATGTTATGCATTCAGGATAAGAAGTCACCTCTTTAAAGCTGACTAGACACTAGCCTTGGACTGTTATGCTGGTGCTTGAAAAATTCTGTTCAGGCTACATCCTATGAAGTACCAAGTATCTTCCGACTCTCTATTTGTTATATGAAATGACAGTTCCATTTTCCATTATCATCAGTCATGCATCTTCCATAGAAACAAAAACCTGTAAGGCTAGAACCTAATCCATTAGGGCTAATAATATTTGTAGGCATTCATTATGCATCCTTCAGTAAGAGAATGGACTTAAAACAAGACTTTGACCTAATTCCCCACCATCACCACACCACTACCCCTTCAGGTGAAGTATCAGAATCTGCATTTTCTGATAGATTGTAGTTACAGCACCTCAGCACAGACTCGATTAATCGAGACTGCTGGAGTGTGCTAATTAGTGTGCTCCTGCAGCCTCTGTGTCTTGTGTATTCAGCATCTGCATGCTTCAAAATGGCAGCAGTGGTGCTTTAAAAGTTTAGATTTTTTAAAGCATTTATTTTGTATTTATTTTACCATGTACACAAATAAATGAAATCCACTATAGCAGGTATAAAAGGGAGCCAGTGGCCCTGTTACAGAGCCACCCAAGAGAGGCATGAATTACTAATTAGGGATGCCTAGACCAGCAAGAGAGCTGATCTGGGAACTTGTTAATTGTCAATTAAGGGTTCACAAACCAACAGCAGGGCCAGCCAGGAACTGTTAATTGCTACTTGGAGACTTTGTATAATAAGAACAGAGGCTAATTAAAGGCTTGCCCCAGAAGGGGAACTGGTGCAGGGGCTGAAAGGAAGCCTGAGCAACAAAGTAGTTTCCTGCGTGGAGGCGCAGACGTGTGGGAGAAAACAGAAAGTTTTCTGTCACAGACAGCAGAGCCTTCAGAGAGTTGCGAGTGGCGCAAACATGGCAATCTCCGGAACAGGTACTTTTGAGAGACTGCACGAGTGAGGTGAGGACTAGATGCAGCTGCAAAGTTCCCAGTAACAGTATTTTTTTTAAGAGCTCTAATCATCCCAAATAGGGGTGAGGGAAGAAAGGATTGCAACCCACCGTATGCAGCCTTGGCACAACAAAGGGCGATTTCACTGCAGGGGTGGGAGTGCAGAAAGAGCCACCATTCACGTTCCCTGCATATAAAGAAGCCTCTAATCGAGTTTTTATATATGGTATTGTACCAGCAGAGCACCAGTGGTCAGAGATGGCGGCAGAACATGGCACAACATGTTGTACCCTTCACTAAACCAGAAGCTTTCCACCTGTAAGCTCTTTACCTTTTTCTTTTTATTCCCATCAAGTTGTGGCAGGAGAGAATGAGCACAGGCACAGGAATTGGGTCCAAAAATGCACATTGATTGATCTAGGCATCCTGCTCACAATGGTATTCATAAAAATGTTATTAATGTTTGGGTTCTAAACTTCAGTGACCATATACTTTATTTTCCAGAGAAAGGCCTGGATAATGCCTGACCTGTGGTATGATGGTTGGCGCACTGTATGGAGAACTTAAAAAAGTGCAGGTTCAAACTCCCTGTGGATGAGAGGAGACCAGAATTCTGGTTTCCAGCTTTTTGGGCAAGTGCCCTAACCATTTGGCTGCTGGATAAAAAGATAGGAGGAACTCCCTCCTCATCCACCATGATTTGGTTCCAGGACTTATGCTTGGGCACACATTCATTAGTGATCTCTGTGCCCTGGGTTATGCATCTGTGAAACAGGATCCTACATGTATGTAAGTGCCAGAAATGTCACTTACATGACAGGTACGGATGTGTGCCTGTGTGGTCTGTATTTAGGGAGATCTGCTGAACTCTGAGGCTTCCACCCAGTTCTGAGGCATTGAAACATGTATTTGCCTGCCAAAGACAGCCAGGAGGGGGAATGCCTGTAGTCTGAAAGGTGTCTCTTGGTGTATTCCTTCAGGCACCAGGTAAAGACAGGATGATCTGGCTAGACTTAAAAACATCTTTGGCCATGAATGCTTAAAAATATGATGCATGAGCAAACCTCCAGAATCATGAAAGAGAGATGGCTAGAGAAAGGTATGGAGTGAAAAGAAGACCTGGACTTCAGGAAAGCAGTCCTGGCATTTGGCTATCTCTGGCAGAAGACAGCACTCCTTTTATGAAGAAAAGGTAAGAAGCTCTGGCATCAGAAGAAAAGGACCTCAGCTACTCCATTTGCAGCAGAGGTCAAGCCATGCAACCCAAATGTTGGGAGGATTGAGATCACTGCCACCAAGAAGAAACAATGGGTGGTTGTGGCTGATGACTCTCTTCTATAGGAGATGGAGGTATCCATCTTCTGGTCTGGAGATCCTGGACATGTTCTGACTGTGTAACAGGTGTCACCAGGGTTTGGGTTTCATTGGCTATGGGATGGGCTGGTCAGTTGGAAAGAGATAGAGTCCACCTTGCAAGAGACAGGAAGAGTGTTTTCATGTACAGATTTCCTAATCTAGTGAGGAGGGCTTTAAAACTAATGTTCAGATGGAGACAAAAGCCCAGAGGTAAGTAACAAGCCAAGTGACATTAATAAAAGCCAGGTAAGAGGAAGCAATAGAGCAATAGCTTTAACAAAGTTTTCCGAGCAAAATAAGGGCAATTGGCTAGTTACCCAAGATGTTTATACACTAATGTAAGAAGAATAGGCAATAAGCAAGAAGAAATGGAGGTGCTCATACAATCACAGAGGTACGAAGTAATTGGGATTACAAAAGACATACTGGAACAATTCAAATGACTAGAGTACTGGCATGGTTGGGTATAACTTATTTATGAATGGGAAAAAGAAGGTAGTGTTGCTCTATAAAACAGATATATTGACCTTGATACCTGAAAACATCATAGAGTGGGTAACCAAGAAATCTATTTCAAAGCATCGGTAAAAGAATAAGGTGATCAGGAATTGTCAACATGGATTCATCAAGAGCAAGTAATCCTTGACCAATCTGCTTTCTTTCTGTGACCAGATGATGAGCTATGTGGATGGAAGAAGAACAGAAGATGTGATTTACTTTGATATCAGAAAGGCTTTTGACCCTATCATCCATGGAAATACTGCCTAGAATAAAGTGCTATAAGGTGGCTGCCTGCTTGGTTGGATCTTCATACTCAAAAAGTAGTCATCAATAGTTTGATGTCTGGTTAGGAAGTAGGATTAAGTGTGGTTCTCCAGGGGCACATCTACATGTGTCTCCACGATGCCAAAAGAAAGTACTAAATGACAGCACAGTAACAGCTCATACTGCAATGTGCCAGTGGCACGTGGTTATTTTTAGCTGCTACATCACCTTAACAATATGCTATAGTGGGGGAGCATATTGGTCTGGCAACATAGCTGCAGCATCACAGCTTGTGCCTGCTAATGCTACGTCACTGTAGTGCATTGCAACAGCAATGTAGTGTCTTGTGTAGATGTGCCCCAAAAGTCTGTCCTGGGTTTGGCACTGTTTAATATCTTCATTAATGATTTGCATGATGGGATTGAGTGTACCTTTCACCCCCCCAAATTAGAAATGAAATCCCCTCCTCAGCATCACTCCCACTCCCTCTGCTGCATGGTGAGCAGATACTAATGTCACCTTCTCACATCTGCTGTTGATTTAAGGCTATTTACAATGTCAATTTACATACAATTAAGCTGTGAGAGTAGTAGAAAATCCCCTGGGCATTGAGTGAGGTTGATGAGAAGAAGACTCTGCTCCACATGGTCTGTAGCCTGAAGCCCCTGCTGTGACATGTAAAATTATCCACTCACCGATACTTTTTTCCAAGGACAAAATCTTTTTTTTCCCCACTCTGCCTTCCGGAAACAAGGTATGTGTTTTATTCAGGGGTGCATGGTGCACAAACAAACAGGGTAAACTGAAATTCAGTAAAGACAAATAAAAAGTCTTGCATTGAGAATGCAACAATCACATGCACATATAGGGAATTTTTACATGCATTTCCAATGTGGTGCCAGGCGCTTTTAATTAGCAAGCCGCTCTAATTAAACATGCCAATGCATCACGTGTATCAGCAACGCAGCGCACCTCCACACTGAGGAACTGGCAGTGGTGCACTCTGAACTAAAGCACATTGAATGAGTTTTAGTTTAAAATGCACTGCTGCCATATTCTCAGCACAAAGATGCACTGCTGCTGATACATATGACATGCAAAGTTGCCAGAGCACATCAATTTATGTGACCAAGCACACTCAATTAATCGAGTCTGCTCTGGTGTGCTGGATTTCCAGCACAACAATGCAGGCTCCCTGCATGTGTGTAAGTACCCATACAAACTGGGGAATGACTGCTCAAGTGCAAAAAAAGACCGTGTTTGGAATGGACCATCAGCTCTTTGTGAGCCAACAACATGCTCTTGTTTCAAAAAAAGCCAATGACATACTAGATTGTTCTAACAGGAGCATAACTTGCAAGTCAGAGGAAGTGAACCTTTTGCTCAATTCAGCACTGGTGAAACCTCCTACCTAGAGTACTGTATAAAGTTTTGGGCTTTCTACTTCAAGAAAGATGCAGACAGATTAGGAAGAGTCTGATAAAGAATGACAACAATGATTAGAGATCTGATAAAAATGACATATGAGGAAAGGCTGACAGAACTGGGATTATATAGTCTGACAAAGAGAAGAGTGAGAAGGGATTTAATAACAGTCTTCAAATTGCTGAAGAGTGATTATAGATGATGAAACTATCTCTGTACTCACAGGAGACAGAAGAAGCAGCAATGATTTTAAATGACAGCAAAGGAAATTTAGATTGGATATAAAAAAAAATAACTCTCTCATTATTAGGGTAGTTAAGCACTGAAACAGGCTACCCAGAGAGGTTGTAAGGATCTTCATCTTTGGAGATTTTTAAAAACAAGTTAGACAGACACTTCTCTGGAAATGGTCTAGACCCTGCCTTGAACAGGGGGATGAACTAGATGACCTCAGAAGGTCCCTTCCAGCCCTACTTCTCTGTGAGTAAAATGCCATTTGTGTTGTGAAAGGGAAACAGAATTTCATCACAGGTGGGCAAACAAGCTGCAGCTGGCAGGTGGCTAGCAGAAACAGAAAAATAGGGGGGACAGCATATAAGCTTGTAAGCAAGAGGTGTGAAGTAGTTGTACATATAGATGAGAGGAAGGAAACTTAGAGCGGGCACCCAGGAAGTTCAAATGAGGCAAGACTGAACTCTGGCCAATGTAGTGCCAAGAAAGTGATGGACTAGAAAAACAACTTGGATATTAGTTCTGAGCCAGGGACACATTTGAGCTGAGTGTAGAGGTGGAGTTAAGAATTGGCTATCATCTTTATTGTTACTGTTTAAGCCATGTACCAAACCAGTGGTGCTCAAACTTTTGGCCACAGTGGCCAGAACATTGTTACAGGCTTGGTACCAGATCCAGTCCATGGGCCCAATCTGGCATACGGAGCCAGCCCAGCTGCATAGCATTCTGATCTGGCTGTGCACAATCGTACACTTCTCTGATTCAGCCTAAATTCACCCAGCCCAATCCTGAACACCAGATCTGGATGCAAACTGACGCTGTTTGGCAGGCAGGGCCATATTATCTGGCCCACGGGGCTTCCCACCATGGTTCAGATATTTGGCAGCAGGGGAGCAGCAATCAACACTGCCACTGCTCTCCTACCACCAAGTTTCTGAACCTGAAGGGATCCTCACATACCAGATGGCACAGCTCCAATGGCCAGATCTGTCCTGTTGGCCATGGGCTGAGCATCCCTATACCAAATTATTTGCCCATTTGCTTTACTGTCGGTCTCTTTTTCTTAACAGAGTTTGTAGATTGTGAGCTTCCAGCAAGGGTTAAAATCTATAGAGTTGAGCGCCCAAAGAGCGCTTACCTCCAAACTGAGCACATGGCTAAATCTGTGAAAGAGAATGCTGTTTCATGACTCCTTCATGTGACGTTATTCATAGGTCTCTTTACAGTACATTTTCCAGTATTTTTTTAGCTTAAAATTAAATTACATGTCATGGCATAGATATCACTATGAAAGTTTTTTTCTGATAGTTAGATCACATATTTCTTGGCCTAATATTCCTATTTTTAGCCCTCTCTCATTCATTTAATTAAAATTCATTCAATTTAACTCCCTCTTGGAATAGATGTAATATTTAAATAGTATTAATATTCTATAAGGTCCAGTGTTGTTTAGTTCCAGTTAAACTCAGAATTATTTAAACTCATCAGAAGAGGGGTATGATTATTTCATTGTTTATCCTCGACTTTCCTAGCATTTGGAACGTTTTGCAGAAGAATTCCTTGAAGGGCAGTAAACTCCATGACAGTGGCTTTCTAATCCTTTGGATTTATTAATTCATGCCTCTAGCTCATTTTTGTCCATGTTAGATCCAAAGGGAAGATGTGAGCTTCGGTGGGTTTTATTTTTTTAACAGAATATTTTGCTAGAAGCATATTGTCAGATCAAATCAGTGCATAGTGAAGTAGCAGGAGCAAAGATACAAACTACAGTAATATTTGGTCCAGAACAAAAGGGCAGTTCAGCAGTACAGGACTTACTGCATGTTTTGCTGATTTCTATTGCAGAAGATAATCATACTAATTGTGTACTCAGATTCTTTTGAACCTCCTATTGCTTTGTCCTTTGGATCTGGACCAAGGAGGAGGTTTCTTCTGTTATCCATTTACCCAACCCCAGGTTCTCTCAGAAGTCATTACTGCGATCTATCATCTCTTCTTCTCAAAAGGCAAGTCTAACAGAGTTTCATTGTTTCTGTTTTATTGAAACTGTGGGTCCAAAACCTGCTTGCCTTACATGAAAAAGCAAGCAAGATTTGCCCAAAAATTGTCCTAAAAAGGTTAAGAAAAAAATGTTGGGGGAGTAACATTATTTAGCTAATCTTTCATGGTCACAGCTCTAGAAGACTACTTAAGCAATCAAGACATACAGAATGTTATCAAGAAATCAGCGTGTTGATTTTAGTCAATTACATTAAAATATCATCTACTATGGCAATAATCTCTAAATTATAATTTTAACTGTAGGGCAGGGTTTTTAAAAAACATTTCAGAAAAAAGCTTTTTATTATTCATTACATATGATCATCTTTCTGATGTGACTAATAAATCGCTACATTTGATATATAATGCAGCATATCTATGAGAGTTCCTTCCAGCCAAACAATTGTTATGAATCTCCTTGCAGGTTTTATAAATTGTTATTTTAGGATTTCATTAGTTAGCTTTAAGTATTTCCAATAGGATTTAAAAGATCTGGCATTTAAGTCTTGATTTTGCAAAACTTTTGAAGGTTAAAGAGTTTAAGTTTTGAATGATAAAAAAAATATTTGTTTTGATTTCATGTATTTTAGAAATTATTCTCTTAAACCCCCTACTTTTCTATATGATGATTTAGAAGTTATAGTGAATAAAATAGGATTAAAAATGTAAATGAATACATTCATCTGGTTAATTTCTGAAGGTGCCCCGCCCAATAGCTTAAGTTGAGTAATGTGCATTTTTGGGAGATATGTACTCAGGAGCAATGGCAAATGATTTTTGCTCCTCAGTCTGTAGCCTTCAATGAGATTACTCTCATTTTTGAGTAGGTGACATGTACAATATGTAGATCTTTATAGCCTTCTCTGACTTGTGAGTGAAACTCATTGCTGTTTGTTTTTTTTTCCTTTGTCTTGAATTTCAAGCTTGATTTCAATGATGTCTCTGTTATGAGGAGAAGAGGGAAAGCCTTAACAGGAAAAAAAAACCATGATCTTGAATAAAGGGCATATGGAAGGATATGGATAAATGTTCTCATTTTTCACTTGCAGAATCAGGTCACACTGTCCTTTCAACCTTAGCATTTCTTACATATTGTTCTGTACTATTTCTTATGTAAAATGGCTAGAAATATACATATTTTTAAACAGATCCAAGTTTTATTCTTATATACATTGATATTTATCTTACATAGATTGGCATTATGTCTGCAAATTATATATGAAAAAAATGGACTATTATATGGTATCATTCCTACAACTAGTATTATGAAGTAGGTTAATGAACGATTTTCAATCTAAGCTGTTTCTTTGCTTTTGTGAATTGTGCAGACCCCAAACATTATTTTAGTCCCTTATTGTTTTCAATTATGATATATTTATTGTTGGCAAAATGTGCACAGGAGAAGAGGCATAAATTCAATTCTTTGTCAATTCTATAACCATAATGCAAAAGTAAATGATTATATCATATTCTTAAATGATAGCCTTATCCATATTTCTCTGATTTACTTCATGTTACATTAATAAGTACTTGGAATGAGTGCAAATGGGTCTAAAATTTCCACAGGCAAATCATTTTTTACCTTAAATAATTGGGTGGGTATAAATTATCTGGCCAGATTCACATTTAATGCTGCAGTATTCACATCCCCATTAGGGCTGTATGAAAAAGCACTGGGTTTTTTTCATCTTCCATTTTGGTGTTTTGATGAGACAGTGTTTCATTTTGAGTATTGCTTCATTTCAAAAGCACTGTTCCATTTTGTTTTGTCAGAACTGTTTCGCTGTTTCAACATTGTCTCACTGTTTTGCCCATAGGCTATAATGGGGAATCATGAAAATGCCTAAAACATTGTCATTTCTTTCCTGATTTGGATGAAACTTGCAGGGATGGTAGCCCCTTCTGAGGGCATGAAGTCTGATACATTTCAAGGAGATAGGTGTAGAGGTTTCTGGGAAACTGCACCTCAGACTGTTCAAAGCAACATTTGTGATAGCTGCCAGCAGCTTCCTGTCCTTTGGCCTGCAGATCCAGGGGTCTGCACACCCAGGAGGGCTGTGGGGCTGTACTGGACACCTTCTGGGGGTGCAGGACCCTGGATCTGCAGGCCGGGTGACAGGAGGCTGCTGCTACTGCCTGGGACCAGGGCTGGGCATGGCTCCAAGCAGCTGCAGCATGAGGCACCAGCCATGGGGAGGAGGAGCAGCCACTTTTCCCCATGCTGAGCATCAGCTCCCAACCCAGCACCGCTGCTAGCCTGGGCCCCACACAGGCTCCAGGCTTGTCTGTTGGGGCTGAGCCACAGCAGCAGCAGAGAGGCAGAAGCTGCTGCTGGGCATGGAGGAAAGCATCCCCCACCCCTACCAGCTTGCCTCTGCCAGGCAGTGTTTGGTGCAGCTACTGACCAGAGCCCGTGCCATGCTAGGCTGTTGTGCAGCTGCTTCACTGCCGCCTGTGTTGCCCAGCATGCAGCTGTACCAAGGGCACTGTCCACAGAGAGGGAAGGGGCAGTTTTCCCCTACACTGAATACCAGCTCAATCCCTGCGGGTAAGCATGGGGCATACGGGGCCAGGGCTACATGCTGGTCCCTGCCTGTACTACAGAGCTGGGTCACTGGGAGTGAGAGGGCCCACAGGAGGCAGCAGCAGCCTGGCAGTAGCATGTGGCCTACACCTGTGCCCCAGGGCCAGTGCTGGCACAGCACAGAGGTGACAGTGAAGCAGCCGCACCGCAGCCTACTATGTCACGGGTTCTGGTCAGAGGCCACACCAAACACTGTCCAGAGAGGGTAAGTAGGGGAGCTTTCCTCTGCATCCAGCAGCAGCTTCTGCCCAGCAGCTTCTATCCAATGGGTGATCCCAGAGCTGGTGCGGGGCCCAAGCTAGCAGCAGCAGGGGGTTATGAGCTGGTGTTCAGTGCAGAGAAAAGCAGCCACTTCCCCTCCCCATGCTACAGCTGCTCAGAGCCTTCATAGGGCTGCCTGTGTCTGCTCTCCAGTGATACGGAGGAGAGACAGGACAGTCCTGCTCAGGCTGAGAGAGACTGCAGCACAGGGCGCTGGCCTTGGGGAGGGGGAGCAGCTGCTTTTCCCCAACAGTGAACACCAGCTCATTCCCTGCTGCTGCTGCTCACTACAGTTTACGGGGTGCATGGGGTAGGGGCTGCACACTGCTCCCCACCTGTACCATGGGGCTGGGGTGGGGGCACTGGGAATGAGCAGACAAGTGTGGGGTCTTCCTGCTGCTGGGCACAGGCTGCACCCAGTGCCAGTTCCAGGTGGCAGCAGCAGCCTCCTGTCATCTGGCATGCACATCAGGGGCTCACCTGTACCCCCAGGAGGGCTGTGGGGCTGTGCCAGACTCCTCCTGGGGTGTGGTCCCCTGATTTGCACACTGGATGACAGGAGGCTGCTGCTTCTGCCTTGGGCCAATGGCAGCAACAGTCTTCCCGGCAAGGTGACAACAGCAGCATCCTATCATCCGGTATGCAAATTGGAGCCCACACCCATAAGAGGAGCTCAGCACAGCCCTGCAGCCCTCCCCAGGGTGTGGGTCCCTGATCTGCATGCTGGATGATAGGAGGCTGCTGCTGCCAGCTGGGACGAGCACTGGGTGCAGCCCATGCTGAGCGCCAGAAAGACTGATGCTGCTGCTGGCCCCAGCTGGCAGTGAAAGCATTCTGTCATCCCGCACACAGATCTGGGGGCCCACACCCCTGGGAGGGCTGTACCAGACTCCTCCTGGGGGACACAGGCCCCCAGATCCATATGCTGGATGACAGGAGGCTGCTGCTGCTGCTGCCGCCTTGCGCCAGCAGCAGCACCAGTCTTCCCGGTGCTGGGTACAGACTGCACCCAGTACCTCTCCCAGGTGGCAGCAGCAGCCTCCTGTCATCCAGTGCACAGATGGGGGGCACCCACCCCTGGGAAGGCTGCGGGGCTGTGCCAGACTCCTCCCAGGGTGTGGGCCCCCAATCTGCATGCTGGATGACAGGAGGCTGCTGCTGCCAGCTGGGATTGGTGCTGAGTGCAGCCCATACCGATTGCCAGGACAACTGCTGCTGCCATTGGCACCAGCAATCAGCAACAGCATGATGTCATCCCACGTGCAGATCTGGAGGCCTGCACCCACAGGAGGACTGCAGAGCTGTGCCAGACTCCTCCTGGGGGCATGGCCCCTGGATCTACATGCCGGATGACAGGAGGCAGCTGCTGCCAGCTGAGACTAGCGCTGAAGCCAAGTAAGCCTGGCTTCAAAACTTGAAATGTTTTGAAACATTTTGAATGCCCTTGTTTAATTTCAAAGCACTTTCAAAGCCTTTTGTTTCATTTCAATTTTGCTATTTTGAGTTCAAAATGCATGAACAGCTTCAAAACGAAACACTCGGCAAAATTTTGCACAGTCCCAAGCCCATGTACAGTGGTACGTTCACATAGATTAGGGCAGGTGTTAATAATGACAGCTAATCTTCTTTTGGCTAACTTTTATAGAAAAGCTTCTTTTAAAGGCTTTGGTAGAAAGCCCTATTTGTGGAGGCTGTTCAGGAACTACAGCAAGCCAGCACAACCCTGGTTGTCTTGGACATACTTCTCTCACAGCCAGGAGGGTCTATTTTGGGGATCTGCCCAAAAAAGGTGATGTCTTGGGTTCTAGGTGTCTGTTATGCCACAACATGAATGCTGGGTAAACTTCTGGAAGTGAGGACTCATTGTAGGGGCTGTATTAACAGGAGCAAGAATATACCACAACTAAAGATAGCTCGTATATCCTTTGACTGACTGACATAATGATATAGTGATTCTTGGAAATTAACTTACTTTCATATTTTCTAAAAATAAAGGATTAAATCTTTATATTTAAAGGAATACAAAAACTCTAATTTGGGGGGGGGGGTTCATACTTTAGTTTTAATATACTGAAAACCTGAAAAATAAGCACATTTTATTTTCATGTTACAGACATCTTACTGGCACTTGTGTGACTTTTAGGTACCTAAGATGCACAACCCTCTCTAATCTTGTGGAACTAAAATGTTTATATTCCTTTCCTATCTCTTTCCTTTCCTATTGCTTTCATGTCTCTATTACTATATCCCTTTCATGTCTCTATTATTATATTCCTTTCATGTCTCTATTTTGGCCAATTTTGCATGATCAGATGCAATCCAGTACTACCAAGTAGGCAACTTACTTCTCTTCACTGTATTACAATACTGTTTCATCTGAGAATGTGCATAACTGTGTAAATCTCTGAATCATAGCTGAAGAAAAATCACAATTAGCATAGGAAGGTCATGCCCACCACTTTGCCCAACATCTGAGGTATTAGGACACTACCCAAAAATTAAAAAGATTAAATTCCAGACTCCCCATATCCAGACATGATTTCGATTCACATCTGCTACTTCCCAGTAAAATGCTCTAACTACCAGCTTGGCAGGAGTGAAAGCATCCCCTATTCTTCCTGTTGAAGATGGGCAACAGAACAGCGAGTGAAAATGCTTGAACAATTAGGCTACAGAATCATGTTTCCTTTTTCTTGCTTCCTTTTTGACCCCATGAATACTGCATTCTGTTCTGCACAGCGCCAAGCTTCAACAGAAGGGGTGGAGGGAGCCCTGGTGGCTATTGGGGCATTTCCTGATCAGTGGCAAATATGAGGTGACACCCTCAGGCTGAGCCTAATACCCAGTTCTCCCATTTTCAGATTCTTTCATCTACTAAGATCTTGCCTGAGTGTTGGCAACACCCGCTACTCTGGTTATATTCCTAGGAACAGAGAGTTCTGCTCTGTTACATCAATACAAGAATATTTTTAGGCACCTTCCCTCAGAAGTGAATTCTATGCTCTGGATCTAGTGCAGAGGGCAGGATCAGGGCCCTAAGCCCCTGTCACAGAGCACCCTGGTGCCCTGTGCCTGCAGAGGCAAGGAACTGCCAGAGGGGGAGCCCTAACAGTGTTTAGGCAACACAGCTGCAGGTTGCCAA
>JAGPOW010000261.1:28109725-28158802 GCA_030014935.1 Caiman crocodilus
AGCACGAGCACGAGCACGAGCACGAGCACGAGCACGAGCACGAGCACGAGCACGAGCACGAGCACGAGCACGAGCACGAGCACGAGCACGAGCACGAGCTCGCAGCTCGCAGCTCGCAGCTCGCAGCTCGCAAGCGCTCCAGAGGCTGAAGCAATGATGTTGTGGCCTAGCCAAGAGGCTTTTGTTGTGGTGGCTGGGTGCCTTGTTTATGTTATAGCCGGAGGCTTGCATTTATGTTGTGGTTGTTATTATATATGAAGGACCGGTGGTTTGGGTCAGGCTGTAGGGGTGGAGGAGACCTCAGGGGCGACCCACAGTAGCGTGGGGCCCTGGCGCCCAGGAAGGGGCACGATTCGGCGCCCGTGGGGGGGCAGCATTGAGGAGCACAAGTTGGGCAGAGCAGGGCCAGCCCCAGAGAGGGGGCAGCTCTGAGAAGGGGGTCCAAGTTGGACTCAGGGAGCCCCTGGAAGGGGGGCAGCACTGAGAAGCCCGAGAGGGGCACTATGGGAGAAGCCCAAGTTGGGCACCGTAAGCCCCAGGAAGGGGGCAGTATTGAGGAGCCCTAGAAAGGGGGCTGCATTTGCTGAGAAGGTCCTAGTTGGGCACCGCTAGCCCAAGGAGGGGGCTATTTTAATGAGAAGCCCAAGTCTGGGGATTGAGAGTCCCCGACAGGGGGCCGCAAGCATTTGGGAGCCCAAGTTGGGCACAGTCAGCCTCAGGAGGGAGGCAGCATTTGGGAGCCCAGGTTGGGCACAGTCCGCCCCAAGGAGGGGGCAGCATTGAGGCCCTAGGCAGGGGGCAGAACATTGAGAAGCCCTGAGGGGGGGCAAGGCGAGCCCAGAGTGGGGAGCACCATATTGGGGAGCCCTATAGGGGGGGTGTACAGAGTCCAGGTGAGGGACAGTTACAACTGTGAGGCGGCCCAGAGAACGCGAGGGGGCTGCGAGATTCGCGAGGCTTGGGCTGCGGTATTGGGCAGGAAGGAGCCACAGATCGCGCCCCTTAGCAGAGGGGGCAGTAAAAGGAGAAGGGCAGCCTCCCACTAATGAACCAATTAAGATCAAAGACATGGCAGGCGAGCGGTTGCCCAGAAACAGGTGCGGGGGCCATATTGAGGGCAGACCCGGCGCGCCTTGTCACAGCCCCAGAAATGGTTTCCAGTGACTAACTGTTGGTGACTTCCTAGTCAGACAGCAGAATTTTTGGATCGGCCTTCTGAAATGCCCTACCAGAGTAGTGACCCAGCCCTGGGCCTTGGCTTCTAGGCTGAGTACCAGGAACCTGCATTGGACTCCTGCTCCGATGTGTGCTAATTGGCACATGTCAGAGCTGACTCAATTAATTAAATCGAGTCTGTTGGAGCATGCTAATTAGCATGTCATGTGTTCATGTCCCTGTTCTTCAAAATAGTGGCAGGGCACTTTAAGCTCGTTGAACAAGCTTAAGTTAAAGTATCCCCACCACCATTTTGAAGTACGGGACGCTGAATACACAAGATGCTGCAGGCACTTTAATTAGAGCGGCTCCTGAGAGCCACTAATTAAATATAGCTAGCTTCAAGTGATATTATGATGATTTATTTCAGGGTACTTCTTGTACAATATAGCACACTGCCACTACACGATCAAGAGCTAAATGCTGTTTTAATGGATTTGTTATTTATTATGTCTTCTAAGGTTATTTATTGACATTTTATTCTTGAGTAAATGGATCCAAATAGCTTTAATGTCTAGAGGTTTAGCATACAACAGCTTAATATAACTAGTTGTTGTATCTAGTTAATGGTTCAAATTGCAAAAACAGTATTTTGATGCACAGAATATTTTCATTTTTTCATGTTTTGCTACTCAAATGAGAATTCTGTCAACATTAAATAGATTTTATTCAACAATTTTATAATTCCTGTAAATTGATGAAAATGAATATATATTTAACTCAGTCTTGCTATTATTACAATGATGGAAAAGGACTGGAACACCTTGGTGATATTCAGAAGTGCCTAATAGATATTTAAATACTGCCTGAATTGAGGTTGCTGTTATTCACTGAATATTTACAGTTTTATATCTTAGCTGTACTGTATGTGCTGTAAAATATACTTATACACTACTGATAACTTATAAAAAAAAAAATGGTCTAGTATTCATTATCCTGCCATTACTTATGCTGTTACAGTAGTTTTCATAAAGCATGCTCATTTTAGGTGTTTCATATTTTATGATATGTTATTCTTTTTACTTGTTTTTAGTACAATACAAAAATCAGAAAATATACATGTCAACTCTACATGTAAAACCAAATTATGTCACAAACAATAAGCAATAAAAAGGAAAAATTAAAAAAGGAGAAAAGAAGAAAAGTAAAGCTTGCACTCCGCAACAATCTAGCTACCAAAATATTCCAGGAATTCCTTCCAAATTTTACTAAGCCTTTTGAAGCTGTTAAGCCTGCTGAATATGACTCTCTTCATACATGCAAGCTGCACCATCTCGTCGAACCAGTTTTCCACCTTTGAAGATGCCCTATTTTTCCAATGCAGCAATATAATCCTGCATGTTACTAATAAGGCCCACTGTAAGGGTGCAATTTGGGAAGGTTTCAGTTTTAATCACTAAACAGGTGCATCTACACATGCAATAAACTCTGGTGTATACCACATATGAGTTTATTTTTCCCAGACAAGACATTTGAAGGTGCACCTGGGACTGCAGGACCCTGAGCTAGGGTGGAGCAGCCCTAGCTGGCAGGTGGCCCAGGGATCAGCCTGCCAGCCCTGGGCTGCTCTGACCCAGCTCATTGTACTGCAGAGGCTGGCTGTAGCAGGAGGGTGCTCCAGTGCAGAGGTAGCCAGCAGACAGCCCCTGCTCTGAAGCATCCCCATTGCCTAGCCAGCCCCGATAATATCTACACGCATGTTGCTGCATACTAAAGAACTCTGCCATAGAACAGTTACTTGTATTTATAAGTACTAACCTGCGGTGGTGTTAATTTGTTTCCTGAAGCCTAATAGGGCTGCACATGTGGACTTTGAGACTTTACTGCAGAGCTAATTAGGCAGCTGTGCAGTAAAGGTCTCAAGTAGGTGTGCCCAATTACATACTCAAGAACACAAATATTTGCTAAAATATCAGTGCTATGTTCAAACTCTTGCTAACCATAGTTGTTTACAAAAAGCAGCAATAATGTCAAAACCTGTTGTTGTTTGGTCTCTCCTCCATATCTTCCAACAGGCATTTGGTGCATTGGATGAGGTAGATAACATTTCTGGAGGTGCAGCTGTAAGATCCCCACAACAGAGCCATCAGCATTCCTGATCTTACAGCTGCACCTCCAGAAGTGTTATATATCTCATCCAATGCACCCAATGCCCTGATGGAAGATATGGAGGAAAGACCAAACAACAACTGTGCACCAGAATGAATGCACACTGGAAATATATCAGACAGAAATACCCAATTACCGGTGGGGGCACATTTCTCACAAGAAAACCACTCTCTCTCCAATCTCTCAGTCCTGATCCTCAAAGGAAAAACTTACAAAACACTTCCCAAAGACCAGCCTATGAACTCCACTTCATCAGCCTCCTGGATACTAAAAATCATGGGCTAAATGGAGACATTGGGTTTATGACACATTATAATCTGCCTGACATCTGACTCCCCAGATATCACTCCACTATTCATTGCCCATCTCTCTCTTTCTCTCTCCCCACCACCCCCACCAAGCCTGTCTCTCACCCATTGACTCCTTAATCTACATTTTCACGGACTGCCTGTCTTGTATGCAGACCAGCCCAGCCTCTGGCTTTTTTACTTTTCATTTCATCCAGGAAAAGCACACACCAACTGCAGAAACTTCCTTAGCCTGACGAAGGGTTTTTGAATCCGAAAGCTTGCTTAATAATGTTTTTTCCAACTATTTAAGTTGGTGTAATAAAAGATATCAGATTTACCCAAAGAACCTTGTCCGCCTATGTCCTTAGACCAACACAGCTACAACCTACACTTCTGAGAATCGGACAAACTTACTTCCCCCCAGCTAGGCTGGATGTGCCACAGACGGGTGAAGGATCCGCACAGTTCATCAGCCACTTTTCTCTGAGGCTGGGGCTGGTGTGGCCCAATGGTGTCATCAAGGAATGACCCAGCTAAGATAAAAGCCAGTGGTGGGAAATCAGCTAGGAGGACACAGCAGAGAGATGGCTGTGGGACCATCCTCTAAGTAAAGCAGGGGCTTCCTGACACCTACAAGGCGGGGCTAAAGATGGACCCAGCAGAAGGGTCCAGAGCATAATTAAAAGGGACACATCACCCCAGATGGTGAAGAAGTCTGTCCAAAGGAGAATGCTGAGAGATGGCAAAGCTGTTGGACGCAGGATGCATGAGTGGGGAGTGCGTTGAAACCTCTCCCTGGAGTTTTGATTATCTAGTTATCTTTTTTTTTTTTTTTTTTTTACACTGGAGTCCCAGAGTCAGGAGAAAGGCCACAGAACAGACATTGCGGGATGAGCAGGTTGGGGCCGCTTAGGGGATCCTGATACTGATAAGCCAGAACCATCATCAGAGCTGGCTCACTGCTTCAAGTACATCCATGCGATGAGGGAGGAAAACTGTTCTGACCACTGAGGGCCAGAAAGGGAGTGGGACAACACCTAAGTGGAGTTGACCTGCCCATTGTTCAGTTGTCCCAGTAGGCTGGGGCATGGCTTTGGTGTGGGGGAAGTGGAGCCCAAGGAACATCAGCTAGTGACTATGCCTGGTGCATTCCCCGCTGCAGAAGGGAATTCCACTACTGAACATAATATCCAAGACATGGCAGGTGAGAATTGTGGTATCCTTCAGGAAAAAGGTGACCATGCACTGGGGCAACAGGAACAGCCTCCACAACAGACTCCTAGCACTCACTCCAGGGCCACCTAAGAGGGGCTCCACAAAACCAGGTGGGTACACACAGTTAACCATGTTAGGCGTAGGATTGATTTCTGCAATTCACATTCATTCTTTTGTCATTGGTGCATTTCAAGCCATTACAGAATAAAAGTTGTATTATATCAGGCTACCTATGCTTCCTGCCCTAGAGGAATTGTGGCTAGTGATGGGGGTTGCTACCCTGCATCTGGGAAGAATGGAGAGGAAGACCTATGCAAGTCCACCAAGCTTCTTCTTCACCCCAGAAAACCATAGCATCAATTCTGCAAATGTCTAATCACAAACAGTGTTCAATCACCTTCAATAAAAATAGTACTTTTACATTACATGGACATTGTCTTGCTAAATAGACCTGAACAAGAAGTTATGCCAAAGGGATGCTTTAACACCCCACAGACACCTGCCTTCCTTTGGATTTTCTCTGTCCTAATAGAATTATAGGATTAGAAGGGACCTCAGAAGTCACATAGCCCAATCCCTATGGAGATACAGGATTTCTTATTCCTAAACCATCCCAGAAAAATTCCTCCCCAACCTTCTCTTGAAAACCTGCACAGCTTCCCTGGGCAATTTATGTTGCTGTCCTGCCATTCCTAATATTTAATCAAAATCTGATTTGCTGTAGTTTTAATTGATTGCCCTTTGTCCTGTCCTTTTTGTTAAAGGAAAAACAATTTTTCTTCCTCTTCTTTCTGGCAGCTTCTCAAATATCCAAAAACTACCTAACATGCCCCTATTTCTTTGTCTCCAAATCAATATTCCCAGTTATTTCAAACTTTCCTCCAATGGTTTGTATTCCAACACCTTTGTCACTTTGTTGCTCAGCTCTTTTTTCCTTCTCTACCTCTCTCTTAAAATATGGTACCAAACACAAGACATAGTGTTCTTGCTGAAGTTCAATCAGAGTTATCACCACCTTTGTTTTCTATACAGTGCTTGTGTAATACAACCAAACGTTGCATTTAGTGGCAATAGCATCACATTACTGGCTTACGATGAGTGAGAAGTGTAACTAAGGGTGGGCAGAAGAGACCCCTGAAGCCTCTGTGCCCTGGTATCACTATGCAGGGAACTCTGAAATAGTTCCTGGCTGCTTTTGCTTTAAAAGCAACAGAGTCAGGGTGAGCAGAGCATGTGTGTGCTGTCAGCAACTCAGCTGAGACTGTTTAAAAGTTTCCAGCTGCCCTACTCTGCCCTTCCCCTCCCCAAATCCATGAACCCACTCTTCCCCAGCTCTCAGAACTGAGTGGCTTTCCCCATCCCTATTCTCCTGCAGAGATTGTCCTGAGTGTTAGTTTGGCTTGTTATGTCACTGTGTTGAGTTTGCCATCCACATAGCCAACAGATTCCTCTTGGCAGTGCTTTAGCCAATGAATTGTCTCCTATTTTGTACTATGCATATTTTTTCTTACTAATTTATAATGATTTATATTTGTCTTTATGGTCTGTAAGTCTGGCCAACTCTCCCTTTGAGGTCCCTTTGAATGTATGCTCCAAATTGTTTGCAATTCCTTCCTCTTCATTCTCAGTCTGAATTTCTGACTTTCTTGTTCAAACCATCTGAGCCTTCTTTCACCATTAACCTTCCAGCCAATGGAGGAGACATCTTCCATGATAGTAATGCCACTCTTTAGCTAACCACAAGAGGATGCTAGAGAACAAGTAGTTTGTGAAATATTTGCATAGACGTTTTTTTAAATTTCAAAATGAAAACCAAGCCAAATGTTAAAATGTCAGCATTTTATATAATCTCTTCGCAGTATTCTATCATGACATCAATGAGTATTATTTTCTGTTTTGTCTCAAAAAAAAACTTCCTGCAAACATGAGCCAATAACACATGTGACCCTCTTTAAGGTTATATATTTATCAAATTATCCTGTGCAACTCTTTGTAAACTTAACATTCTCCCATATTAATACAAGTCTACACAGCTGTTTTATCTTATAGCTTATTTGAAAAAAACTTCATATAGTAGGAGCTGGACAAAAACTGTTAAAATTAAGCTAAAATTTTATTTCCTTGTTTTTAATTTTTTAAAATGATCCTCTCTCTCATAGAAGTGATCAGATCAAATCATGTATTCACAGAATAAGTACAAGAGACTATGTTCTGTAGGGCAATGAAAGTCCCTGTGTTGTCACCAAAGCATCACAAAGTCCTGACCCCAATTCAGTCTCTGCACCTACCAAAAAAAAAAAAAAAAAAAAAAAATTACAGAGAGAACAACACTGTAGCCTTCACTCATGATGCCAGCCAGTATGTCCTAATCTTTCCAATAAAACTGATCTTTTTCTATAGTTTTTTTTCCCCCATTCTCTACTATAGCTAACAGTTTTGGTAATTTTCAACGATACAATCACCTCTTCCAAAGGACTAAAAGATCTTCCATGCACTTCAAAGCACCCCAAAGGACACATCTACACATGCTATTAATTTGACTAAAAAAAACTCTGGTGCTTATTGTGCCAACTTTTATTGCTCCTGAGTGCAGCATTTAAATGTGTGCCCAGGACCACAACATGCTGAGCCAGGTTGGAGCAGTCATACCTGGCATGCGGTCCAGGGCTCTCAGGACTTACTGGCTGATACTGGCAGTGCTCTAACCCAGCTCAGTGTGCTGCAGATGGGCTGGATGAGGCATAAAGATGCTTCAGTGCTGGGCTAACCAGAAGGCAACCCCTGCACTCAACCACGCTCATGTCCCAGCCAGCCTCATCAGCATCTACACATGCATTGCAGCAGAATAAATAATGCCGCTACAGGGTAGTATTTGTCTCGATAAGTACTAACCTAGGGTGGAATTTATTAATTTACTGTAACCCAATAGGGCCACACATGTAGACACTGATACTTTACTCTAGAACTAATTAGACATCTCCACAGTAAATGCCTCATGAAGATGCGCCCAAAAAGTAATTAAATAGCAATTATTTTCATTTCTCACTAACCTGACCTTGATCTATCTGTTTCCTATTACCACCCCTTATTCATCTGGAGTCACATATGTGAGCAGATATACACACTTAGTCTACCTTGGGAAAGAATTACTATATTGAACTCATAGATGGTAGGTCTACACATCATATACCTATGCCTTCTAAACTATGGTTTAAAAAGATAGTGAAATGTTTTGTTCCAAACTGGAATATTACTGAAATAATTATTCAAATCCATTTAAAAGAATTAATATTATTATGTTTTAGTATTTAAATAAACATTTATATGATTCCCTCACTTAAGAAAATCATATACAACAATAAGAATAATTAAAGGTAAGTATGGGAAGAATTGTGTAGCATTATCTACAGAGTATATAGGCAGACAATAATTTGTGTAAACAATTTGACAAGGTTTTTCAAAAGGAGGAAATGGCATCATCATTCAGTACTCAGGAGCTTCTTACTCTCTTACACTTTCCATGACCCATGGCTTTTACAAGCAACATCTGTGTGTATTCTCTCTCCTGTACAGAATCTCTGAGGTGTCTAAATTCACCTCACATTACTTCATACCTTCACTGCTTCATCATGGAGATGTCCAGTGAGGTCAGTATTTGGAGAAAGCAGTTTGAAGCAAGCATGAAGGCACAGGGCCTTTCCACTGAAAGTCCTATGATTCCAGTCAATTCCTTCAGATCTTCAGGTTCTAGAAACTGAACTGCTCACTCATTTTATAAAGAGAAAGCAATCTCTCTTCCTGAACCATGATGTACAGTAAATCATACTTTCTTTTTGTGCCTTTTCCAAGGATGATTTGCTCGGGCCCTGAACTATATATTTACCCATCTTGTGCTGACCAAAGTTTTCGGAAGTCAGTGAGATTCCATGGAATGAAAATCAGCTTGGAATTCTACTGAGCTCCCCAATGTGGAATCATACTGTGACCTCAGAGAAGTCCAGGGAGGTTTTTGCCATTGATTCTCATGAGTCCAGGTGTCGTGGCACACCTCACTGCCCCGCTCCTAAAGAGGGGAAAACTGCTAAGGAAGGAGTCTTAGCAATGACTAAGCAGCACAGCTGCAGGTTGCCAGGGCAACTTACAAGTAGTGTCAGCTGACCCTAAGGGGCAGGGCCTGGCTCTTATAAAGCCCAGAGCCAGGGCCAGGCTGGCAGTTCCTTCCTAGCAGCTGGAGAGGCAGGAGCTCCTGGAGCACTGCAGACTGGCAGCTCTGGGTCCTGGGAGCAATGTTGTTGTAGCCATGTGGCTTTGAGTTAAGTTATAGCCAGGAGGCTTGTGTTTGTCCTGTTGTTGTTATCTATGGCATTGGTGGTTTGGGTGAGGCTGTGAGGGATTGGAGGAGGCCTCAAAGGCAACCCCCAGCGGAGAGGGGATCCCAGCACCAGTTTGGGCTCAGCAAGCCCCAGAAAGGGGGCCAGTTTGAGAAGCCCCATGTGGGCACAGCTAGCGCCAGTGCAGGATGCAACCTGCGGGGTGTGGAGACCCCGGGCCCAGAGAGGGGAATTTGGAGAGCCCAGGTTGGGCACAGCAAGCCCCAAGGAGGGGGGCCGCATTGTGGAGCCCTGGCAAGGGGCAACCTTGACAGGCCTAAGTTAGGCACAGTGGGTCCCAGGAAGGGGGCAACACTGAGAAGCCTAAGAGGGGCAACACAGTGAGCATTGTGGAAGGCCCCAGAGAGGGGGGGGGTCACCTCATTGAGAGGCCCACATTTGGGCGTAGCAAGCCCCAGAGAGGGGGCAGCATTATGGCGAGCCCAGAGAGGGGAGCGCCACACTGAGAGGCCCTGTGGGGGCATGGCGAGCCCAGAGAGGGGAGCACCATGCTGAGAAGTCCTGTGGGGGGGGGCAACATTGAGAAGCCCAAGTTTGGGCATTGGGAATCCCTGATGGGGGGGCTGCATTTATTAAGGAGCCAAAGTTGGGCACAGCAAGCCCCAAGAAGGGGGGCAACATTGAGAGGTCCAAGTTGGACGTGGTGAGCTCTGGACAGGGGGCAGTGTTTTAGGAAGCCCAAGAAGGGCAAGGAGTAGAAAGCCCGGGGGGGGCATAGCAAGGCCCAGAGACGGGGCCATCTTATTGAGAGGCCCAAGGTGGGCACAGGAAGACTGAGTTGATATCTGCAAGGCTTGGGCTGCGGTACTGGGGAGGAAGGAGCCGAGGAAAGTGCCCCCTAGTGTAGGGGGCAGCAGAAAGGCAGCCTCCCGCTAATTAATTAAGTAACATCAAAGATGTGGCAAGCGAGACAAGGTGTGCGGTTGCCCAGAGACCAGTGTGGGGCCCACATTGAGGGCCGCCCCGAGAGACGCCCTGTCACACCAGGATATGGGTATTATCAATTTACCAATGAGCATTTTTCATGTTATCTTATGCTGATGCCAACTGTAACAGACTTGTTTGGAAAATGAAAACTTTGCCAAGGAGACATGAAGCTATGGCAGAAAATAAAATTTTTTTTTATTACTATTTAGAGGTGTGGACTGAATGAGTGAGTGTTCTTGAAACAGTTCAATGAAATAGCTGACATAGACACATGGTAAGCAGTGGTCAAAAGTGGAAAATTAGTATTTAAAAAATATTAATTCTAGGTAAATCAAAGTTATGTTATGGATTTCATAGACATTAGGGACTGGAAGGGACCCCGCGAGATCGAGTCCGGCCACCTGCCATAGGCAGGAAGTCTGCTGTGGTCAAATGATCTCAGCAAGATAAGCATCCAAACACCTTTTGAATGAGCCCAGGGTAGGTGCTTGCACCACCTTTGGGGGAAGTCTGTTCCAGGCCTTGGACACTCAGACTGTAAAGGAGTTTTTCCTTATGTCCAATCTAAATCGGCCTGTGGTGGGGACACTGCCATGAAAACAAACTTACCACCATTGCAGGAGTGACAAGAGAAGCAGCAGCAGCGAGATGCCATGGCAGATCAAAAACAATTTCCGGTGCCAGCGTGGACATGCTTTATTAACACATACCATCAGCAATTTGTCAGCCAGCACTCAGAAAGGTGGTTAAATTCCCCACCAACTGATGTCCAGGGAGGACTGGAAGTGGATCCTCTCAAGAGCTCAGACTGGCATGAAGAGATTGTGTGCCCTAGCAGGCGCAAGTGGTGGCAACCTCGAGAGTGGCTCCAAGGAGCCAGGATACTCACCTCTCCAGCCACCATAGATCCTAGACAATGCCAACAGAGGCTGGGACAGTGGCAAGTCTGCAGGGAGAAGAGAGACATAGGAGTGGTAAAAGCTGTGAGTGACCCCTGAGGTAGAGACACCTGAAGTAAGGTACACTTCAGGGTACAAGAATAGACAAGTCAGGCCAGTTTGCGGTCTCAAGAAGGACAGTAAACCTTCTGAACTTGGACTGAGAAAAAACAGAAGCTAATTCCCAGCCATGGTTGGTAACTAAAAGGTAACCTTGGCCAAGACTTAACATGTCATTTGATTGGCATAAAGTGGGGCATAGGGGAGGCGAAACCCTGAGAACAAAGACTTGTGTGTGAGATCAGAAGGGGAAGCAGGACTTAAGAACTCCCTTCCATTAATAATCATTACAGCCAAGTCATGGCAGAAAAGAACCCCTGGGGACCTTAGAGAGTTGCACCAGACAGCAAGCTGCTGACCCACAAGGGGACAGAGGTGCCTGATCAGTCAGAGAAGGTGAAATACTTGAATGAGTACCATGGTAAAATTACACAGCCTTCCAGAAATTTGTGGCCATTAGACCTAGTTATCCCTTGGGGAGCCCTGGTAAACAACTGTTCTCCCAGATATTATGGAGAAGACTGAAATATTTAATGTCTTATTACTTCAGTCTTCACAAATAGGAGCAGCTACAGATGACAAGTACAGCTGGCAACAAAAATAGGGAAGGTGACAAACAGCCTAGATTGGTGGAAGAACGGGAATCTCTAAGGATTCCTTAGAAAAGGATGGTTTTTAAGCCATCAGCTCTGGGTGAGATGTATCCTAAGATATTAAAGGAATCAGCCGAGTTAACATCAGAGCTATTAGCTGTCACTTTTGAGGACTTGTGGAGATTAGGTAAGGTTCCAGATACCTGGCAAACATGGTGCCCATTTTTAAGGAGAAGAAAGAGGATCTGGGTAATTATAGACCATTCAGTCTGACCACAATACCAGGAAAATGATTCTTCTACTTTATTCAGCATTAATGAGGCCTCACTTGGAATACTGTGTCCAGTTTTGGGCCCCACACTTCAAAGAAGAATATGGACAGTTTAGAACGAGCCTGTTGGAGAGTAACAGAAATTATTAGAAGCATGGAAAACTTGTCTTGTGAATAAAGGCTGAAAGAATTAGAGTTATTTCATCTACAGAAGAGAAGGCTGAGGGAGGGATTCTTCATACACTACAATAGCTTTTCAACAAATACCTGAAGGATGATTACAGCAAGGATGGAGATGCCCTTTTTCTCTGTGGCTGTACAAAATTGACTAGTAGGAGCATTGGGTTCAAATTACAGCAGAGGAAATGTAGGCTGGAGGTTAAAAGGAACTTTCCAACTATGAGGGTGGGCAAGCAGTCATATTCAGAAGATATATTCCAATGTTTGAAGTGACTGGACATAAACTTTTGGTCAGCCAATAAACAATTTCTGGAAGAATATCACATTAAAGAGTGCAAATTTTATTAACTCTTTTGTAATATGATTAAACAATACTTATGGGTCCCAGACAGACTTTTAAATCTGAAACATTTGAGCAAATCCCATTCTTTGGCTAAGTCAGGTCCCAAGACAAAAACTTTAGTAATGTGTCCTGACAAACTACAAAGATAAATTTCCTAATCTTTATCATATACATTGTTGTTTTTTTTCCAGTCATTTTCAGCCGTAGTTGCTAAACCAGAGGAAAGGTTTTATCTCTCTGGAAGATGAGATCAGGTTACAGGAACTGAATGTTTTAAAAAGTACTTCAGTATCTGATGAGGATTTGCACAGAGGGCCTTGACCCAGAAGTGTATTATTCCAGAGTAGGTGTCAGACTATTTTTCTCTCAGATGAGCCAACCAAAATTATTACTTTTCAGTAAGACAACATCAGAAGTCATTGTTTCAGAAGCATAGACATACATTCTGTCCAATTAAAAACATATGTAAGCATTATATAAAATCAGGTGACAAAAGTTATAGATAAATTATTTCAGCGATACAGGCAACCCCCATTTAACATGGTTTCACTTAGCATTATTTCTCTATAGCACTCACTTAAAATTCATACCCGATTCCACTTAGCTCTCAGGCAGTTTTGTTATAGTACTCAGTGGAATCAGAAAGTTTTGGTGTACAGGCGGGGGGCTGGGGTGGCAGGTAAGGACAAGCAGCACCAGTGGCAGGAAGTGGTGAGTGGAACCTGTGCCAGTGCCCTGGGTTAGGGCTGGTGGGGGCCCAGAGTGGGGCAGCAGCAGTGTGGGGCCTGGGCTGGCACATGGTGCTGGAGCAGTCGATGGGCGGGTAGGGAGGTGGGAGAAGCGACGGTGGCGGTGAGAAGTGGTGAGGGGCAGCAAGTGGGCAGGCAAGCAGGAATGCAGGGTCTGCGCTGGTGCTCTGGGACCAGGGCCAGCAGGAGCCCAGAGCAGGGGGGGACGAATTATATTGATTTACATTAATTCCCATGTTGGATTGGGCTTCACTTAATGCTTTTCTGCTTAATGCTTGGTTTTCCCAGAACCAATTAAGAGCACTAAGTGGGGGTTGCCTGTATTTCATAGATAGTTTAAAGGTTTACCAATATTGTTGTAATATAATGAGCACGAAATAAAAAGTTGATCTTTTACTTGCTTTATTTTTCATTGTAAATAACAGAGAGTTCATACCATAGTAGTTCTAAAACTAAAACTCACAGAAAATACATCATTGAACAATGCGAGAGAAGTTAATTCATGTTTATGCCACTGGAACAATTAAATTTTGACATAAAATTTCATGTAGAAGTTCTTCTCTGCATATATGCCAGTAAATGTGTAAGTAGCAGTACATAAATCTGGCATTTCAGACTAAATTTTCCTATATGATAAAATTAAACCCCCAGAAATTTCTACAAAAAAAACATGGGATCTGTTTAAAGTATTTACTTGAATTAATTTCCACTGATTAGTAACTAGATTGTCATCAGTTTTCTTCATGTATTTAACATTTAGAACCAGCAGCGATTAAAAAAATAATATACTTTCTGTGTTATTTTGTGTTAACATTGTACAGAGAAACTACTATACTTGTTCTGGCACAGCTTACGGTATTTGCTTACACTAGGTTTCAGCAAGTTATATTTCATTTTGTCACAAGTTCTCTCTTGCATCTAAGCAACAAATACACTTTATTTAACCCTACTGATACCTTTAAAATAAAAGTAGTTTATATTGCATTCTTAGCATTTGGGATTTTAAAAATGTACAGTTTTTGGCCTGTACTAATACAGTCAAGTCATAATTTAATAGAGTTTGGGCCCAATCAGTCAGCTGTCCAATAAGAACTACTTCTGAATGAGGACCATGTATTTAGGTTCTGTTATTATGGGCCTAATCTGCATTTTTTGAACATCCAGCTGTTGGCTTGAAAATGGGAGCTTTATGGTGAAATAAACACAAAATCAGGACCAGAGTGAAAAGTAATGATACTGTTGTTCAGTATATATTTGCTAACAAAAAAAAAAAAAAAAAAAAATCAAAAAAAAAAATCACATTTTAAAAATATCTATTTTAAATATTTTCAAGAAATTAATTAAAGTTGGGAGGGATAGTGGAATAACAAAAAGAGGACATAATTAATTTAAGTTCATTTAAGATATTTTCATAAAAGAAAATATATTAGACATTAGAAGCCCACATCAGCATTACTTTTTGAGTGGGAAGTTCAAGGGTACAATACTGAGTTTCAGTTCCACATAGACATACTAAATAGTGAGAAAATTAGACATGCTATAGAAAACATATATTAAAAATGTTTTTATTACTAACATTTGCTTTGTAATTTAAGTGTTTATTGTTTTAAAATTGTTGATATTCACACGGTCAAACAAGGCAGGCAGAGTTTAATGTGTACAAATATTGTACCTACCCAAATTCAAGACATCTTTGAATTTAAGACAACCCCCAAATAGCTTCTAGACATGGAAGATTATAAATTTGTTATAATTTTCCATATATAGATCTAAGTAGCGGAAGGTTGCCTTAACCCTCACCCCACACTGCTGTGGCTGGGAAAGCAGCAGCCAGGGAGCAAGCCAGACCCCTATCCCTTGCTTCTCTACCCCTTACCCCCACCTCATGCCTGTCCCATATCAACTCTCCCTCCTGCTGCCTGCCCCCTTCATGTGCTCCCCTGCTGCCTGCCACCCATTTCTGTGTCTGCCCAAGCAACCTCATGCATCCCTTTCCCATGCCTGTACTTTACCCCTGCTGCCTCTCTCTCCCCCACCCTGACCTGCAACCCATCATCTTACCATTTACTTTCTGCTGCAGCTCTGAGGCAGTCAGCAACAGCAGCAGCCCTGGCCTGGCCTGGCGCAGCCCAGCCTGGGAGAAGCAGCAGCAGCTCCCAGCTTGGGGCTAGAGGGACCAGAGCTGGATCAGAAGTGGGAGGGGGCAGCTGGGAGGGGTGGGAAGGCTGCACACCACACAAGTAGGTCTCCTCTGTTCCCTCCTACAAGCTACAAGCCACAAAAATAGGTCTATCTCTGTCCCCTCCTCCTCACCCCACCATCTTCTTCTGCTTCCCTGTCTGTAAGCCCCCTACAAATGTATTATCCTGAGCCAGGGCAGACAAAAGCTTAGCTCCAGCTTCGACTCCAAGCCCGGGCCCAAAGCAGGAACTGAGTTGCTGCCTACTCTGAGCCAGTACTCAAGCCTAAGACGAGGTGTCCCCCCATGCTGACTGGGGAAAAATACTTTGTCTTGAATTCAAGTAAACATAGTAATTCTACTTATTCAAGTGATTCTTAATAAACTACGTTAGCTTTCTGGTAACTGTTTCTACAGACCTTAATCTGCAGCAATATTCAACCTGAGTTCAATAGGAAATGAATGCAAACATCTTTAAGGAAGAATCTGATATGGTGGGTATCATGAGTGTCATACCCAAAGAAGCAGAAAATGTAGGTTTACTGTTGACTTGTAGAGAAGCAAGATGGAGAACTGACATAATTCTTTTTAATGGGGGGCAATTGTCTAAGAATTAAAAAGGACTATAGCCTCCAAAATTCCTGCTCCAGTTCACCCCACATACTAACAGGCATTTGGTCTGATTAGCTGTCAAACTGTGAGCATACACTGAGGACTGGATCAAGTGTCAGGCATGTGTGGCTGTAGGCACACCAGTCAATTCCTGTTGGCTCTATGCCACGGACAAGCTTTGCAACAACATTGCTGGAGCCAGGATTTGTTTAATCAGTTTTGCCTTAGTACTGGTCTACAGCATACAGACCTTGGTCTGGGATAAATACATCACAGAAACATAGTTGAGCATAACAACAGTTGCATTAAAGCAAATACCTTCCTTTGTTACTATATTCAAAATAAATTCATGGATCAAACTCAGTCTGTCATTTTCAACAAAATAAATCCGAATATAAATGAATAATTGTAACATAACTGCCAAACCAAGATTAGTAGAAAATGTTAATATTTTTGTGCCAATATTTCCATTGGCTTACTTTTGCACTACTTGTAGGAGAGACATAAATAAAATGAAAGACTAATAATACAAAATTAGATAAATTACAATTATTCAACAAAGAGTATTCTTTCCTTTCATGTTTGTTTTATAAAATATGACATAAAATGAAGACTAACAATTACATTTTCTCTTTGTAGATATTCCTAAACATACATAAAATCTGTATGTACTGAACAGAAATGATGCTTCTTTGCAATCTCTTAGTCTGACATCAGTCTATAAATATGTATCTTTCACTGGATATAGTGAACTAGATTTATGTCCTTTATGGTTTTCAACAACATTCTTAAAAGTTTTTCAAAACTATGTGTCACTACATTTTCATTGTCCTAAAACTAGCCTGTACAAAAAACTTTGTGATACACTTAATTAACAGTGTAGGTGCCAATATAAATTCAGATTTTATATAGCATGTATATTAACAGAACTGCTTGAATGTCATTTTTTGATACTTTAATTTAGTACTAGAAGGGTTAATTAACAGCTACCAAGAACTGTTACAGTCTAATTGATTACTGTGACAGTTTACATCCAAAATAGCATTAAAAATATCCTGTTTTTATTGAAGTCTTTATAGTTTTGTTACTTACTTCCATTAGTTTTATTTTTATTTATTTATTTATAGTAGCACTCCAGGGCCTTGCTGTACCAGGCACCAAACAAATAGGTAAAAAGACCTTGTCCTAGTTTTGGCCTGAGTCTGGACCTGCACTAAGTCTGCTTACACAGAGGGTGCATCTACAAGAGTCACTTTATTGTGCAATAGCACAGTTTACTGCGCGGTAAGTGTGTGCGTCTACATGTGCCCGTGCTTACTGTGGCGTAAACTACACTACTCATGAGTAAATTTGCTACTTGCAAATGCAAATAACAAATTTACTTGCAAGTAGTTACTGTAAATTAATGCATGTGTAGACACCAACCAGGAACAAACTTGCTCCTGGTCAGCCCTGCCACTAGGGAACCACCCCGAGCTTAGCCCAGGGTCCCAAGGCTGGGAACCTCTCCTGCCCCAGGGCTGGCCCAGCTCTCTGGCAGCCCCAGCCTCAGGCTCTTAAAAGCTTACAGGCATTTTGAGCCGTGGAGCACAAGACCAGGGAGCCTGAGGTGACTGTTGGCCTCTCTTCCCCCTGAACAGGCCACAAACTACCTGTGGCAGCCTATATGCACCCTGGAGCTGCTGCCTGGCACCACAGTGCCATGCGGTTCCCAGGGCCACACTGTCCCAGCCTGACTGCACCCAGGCCCAGCTACAGGCAGATCCTGGCCACCAGGGCCAGCTCCAGCTGCACTCAACCAAACCCCAGCAAAGCCTGCCTGGAGTCTACAGGTGCTGCAGGGCATTGCTTCTCCATGCCGCTCCTAGTTCTGCTCTGTCCCCCTGTGCTGGGCACTGCAGGCAGCTGGGGGACAGCCCAACAGCACAGAGACAGCTGTGCAGAGGCCTGGAGAGCCAGCGTGGGAGCCCCAATGGTCTTGTTGTCACCACTGCACTTTCACATCACCCCAGTTAATCCATGGTGGAGACTAGTGACCTTGTAGTACTGTAGAGTGAGGTGGAGGTGTGGTGGCAGTTTGCATGAGGCAGGTGCTTTAACATGCACATCTATGAGGAGCTGTCAGACCAGATGCAGGAGCATGAGTATGACAGTTTGGCATGGCAGTATTGCATAAACATCAAGGCCTTGCGGGCACCATGAGATTCCATCTCTGACCACAGTCATTGGTTGGGGAATGCCTGCAAGTCTATGAGCTTTATGCAGCAGCTGACTAACAGCCTCATGCCCCAGGAGCCAGGCCACAACCATTTTGTATACTGCAGCATGAGTGGCCTGCTTGAGCCCCTGCTCTGGCTTGGCACCCATAGTTTCATAGCTTCTAGGGTCAGAATGGACCAGAACAGATCATCAAGTCTGACCCACAACCCTGGCCAGGAATGAGTGCTGGGGTCATAACACCCCAGACAGATATCTATCCAGCCTACTCTTGAAGACCCTTAAGGTAGGGGAGAGCACCACCTCCTTTGGGAGCCCATTCCAGAGCCTGGCAGCCTTAACCATAAAGTAATGCTTCCTGATATCTAGCCTGAACCTGCTCTCAATCAATTTGTGGCCATTATTCCTTGTTATCCCAGGTGGTATCTGGGGAAACAGAGCCACTATATATATCCTGCTTGTCCCCCCTGGTGAGTTTATAGTTGGCCACCAAATCCCCTCTCAGTCTTCTCTTGTGAAGGCTGAATAGATTTAGGCCCTTTAGTCTATATTCGTAGGGCCTGGCCTGCTGCCCCTGACCATGAGTGGCCCTCCTCTGCACCCTCGCAAGATTAGGCACATCCCTCTTGAAGTGCAGCATCCAGAACTGGTCACAGTACTCCAACTGTGGCCTGACCAGTGCTGCAAAGTGGGGAAGGATCACCTTCCTGGACCTGCTTGTTATGCCTTGGTAGATGCACGACAAGGTGTGGTTAGCATTACTGACTGCTTCCTCGCATTGGTGGCTCATGTCCATCCTGGTGTCAACAATGACTCCAAGATCCTTTTCAGCCACTGTGTTCTTGAGAAGGGTGTTACCCAACCTATAGGTATGCTGCAGGTTCCTTCTCCCTAGATTCAGCACCTTGCACTTGTCTGCATTGAATTCTATTCTATTCTCATCCGCTCACCTCTGTAATCTGTCTAGATCTAGTTGGATTCTGTCCCTCCCTTCCAGTGTGCCCACTTCTCCCCACATTTTCACATCTTAGTGACATGTCACTGAGGAAGGGCCTCTCAGGCTGCCCGCAGCCTATCCCACTAAGTTCTTTGCCCCCAGCCTGCACCAGGAACTTGGTGAGCCCAGGCCAGAGTCTACCTCAACAGCTCTGAGACCTCAATCTCAGCCACAAGGTACAACCAGCCATGTCATCATCAGTGACCAGCAGCATCAGCTCTTCCTAGGGGGAATGACTCTGCCTGGATGCCTGCACACCATGCCCCACCAACTGAGGAGTCCTCCAGGATCTGCATGCCATCACTGCCAGCTGGGACTGATGGGAGCTTCTGGGCATATCAGCCCCACTCACATGGTAACCAGGGCCAGGGCTCTCGCCACCATATTCCACCCCTGGCCCCTAGCCCCAGCCCCAGGCCCAGCTTCTGCTCCCCTCCCCACCTGGCCTGGTCATGCTCCACTGCCCCTGCCAGTTTCCATCCCCCACCCCTAACTCACAGGGAAGAGGGAGAAAGTGAAAAACTTAATTGAGCAACCTGTGCCCCTGCAGCTAGGCAGGCATGAGCCTCACACATGCCAAGTAATTCATCAATGCCAGCCTCAATATCCTCGTCAGCTGCAGGAGGGTGGAGGCAGGGAGCAAAGACACATAGTGCAGCCATGGGTAGCCCTCCAAGCAGCAACACAGGCTGTGGGGCAGCCTGGACTAGCCCTTCATACTGTCGAACCTCAAGGTGCCATGCCAGGTGTGCAGGTATGCCCTGGGCATCATGGCCAACAGTAGCAGCAGGGAATAGTGGGTTGGGCACCCCTTGGTTTGTGTAAACAACTCCTTGCACTGCACCCAGGACACACACATCAAGGGCACCCTAAGGGTACAGAGCAGCCACGATGGGAAGCTTGCCCTGGGGCACCTCCCTGGAGAGGCCCCCTGTGGGAAGGGCTGAGGTGTGAACAGCTCCACATCCCAATTGTCTGGGAGCCCCACACTCCCTGAGCCTGGGTACTGTGGGCTTGATGGCAGCACAGGAAACAAGTTGGTCTGCAGGAAGAGAAAGGGGGGAGCAGGGTCTGGAGCCACAGCAGCAGGTGCTGCCAGAAGCCTGACCGGTCCCAGCTTGGGATGGGGACAGGGGAGGCAGGCTGCCCCAAATGAGCACCCAGAAATCTGCCATCCCTAGGGAGCAATCAGGGTAGAGGCGTCAGCTAGTGGCTGCCTGGGTCCAGGCCTGCCCAACGAACTTACCATGGTCCCTGGGCATCTATGCATGCCCAACCCCCAATCTGAGGCCAGGCAGCACTCGGGCCTTTGATACAGAGCATCTTATCTAAAAAATGTTGCAAACTCTCATAAACAGCTTCTTTCTCATGGTTCTGCAGGCCCTTCAACTGTACACACGGGAGAGGCTGCAGTTGGCAGCCAGGATGCAGCCTTAGGGTTACCACTGCCCATGCCCAGGGCCCTGTGGATGAGCCAACTCCACAGGAGTAGGACACAGGACCAGACTCTCCTCCTGGACTGGATTGTGATGGCTGCAGAGGAGCATCTGGAAGACACAGAGGCATGGTGGGTGGAATATGTTGCCCCCAAGGATGCACAGGACTGAGTGAACCATAAATTTAGGGCACATCTCCTGGCCCTGGAGTGGAAGCGCATAGAGGCCCTGAGGGAGCAGTGTGCACTCATGGCCAGGGGAGTGGAGGCCATGGAGGATGGCTGCTGGGTACTAGACACTGTTCTGGACCTGGCAGTTGCCTTTGTACCACCCACGGCCATGCCCCTGATCATAGCCCCACCTAGACCCTAGCAGCCACCCACTGCCCAGAAGATGGCCCCCTTGTGAGCCTGGGTCACCTCCACAAGCCAGGAGCCCCTGCCCTGGCCCCCATGCTGGGTCCCCCATCAGCCAGCCCTGGCACTCACCCCAGCTCCATACAGGTGTGGAGTAGGAGCTGCATGCAGTGGGCCCAGGACCACACACTGAGTCTGCTGGCCCTGGATACCAGCTGCTGGAGAGGGAGACATCCACACTAGGGGACCAGTGGGTGCCATTGCCCCTGGGCAAGCACCCCACCTGCCACATGCCATGTGCACCCATGGGGAAATGACCAGAGTCCAGGGTGTTGGTCACCTGTCCCCAGGCTCTGCCTCCCAGGTGCCCCCAGCCAATGGCCACCCACCCCTGGAGGGCACCCATACAAACCACCACATTGTACATTAGTTTGCCCAGGGAAGAGTGTGTTTTATTGTTGGTTGTTGGGGAGGGAGGGGGGTCTGTTAGTTGTGATGGAAATAAAGTGCCTTTCTGTGCGGTGTCTGCAGTGAGCATGGTGTTGAGGTTTGTGGGGGGAGTGAGGGGCCTGTGGGCAGCTGTCCAGACAGGCTACAGGAGGGAGTACAGGAGGAGGTGGTCAGCCAGCACCTCTCACACCTGGTGCCCTGGCCCTTGCTGGCAGGTGTGTGGCTCACCCAGAGCTGTGGCAGGTGGGGCCCACTGCTGTTGCTGTTGCCGCAGCTCATACTCCCACTGCCAGGTGTCCTCTGCCTGCCATACCTTCTCCACCCAAGCCTTGCAAAACAGTTCTCCGCAGGCCTCGCAGACTTTATTCAACATGCAGGCTGCGATGATGACCTGGGAAATGTTCACCTTGGTGAATTTGAGGTTGGTGGTGAGGGTGTGCCAGCATCCCTTGAGGCCTCCAAAGATGCACTCCACCAGAGCATGGGTCTGGCCCAGCCTCTGGTTAAAGTGGCCTGGGAGGGTCTAGCTGTTCAGTGTAGGGCCACATGAAAATCTGCCATCCCTGGCATGAAGCATCCATTCTGCGCCAGAGCTAGCAGGGTGAAGTTACAAAACACAGGCATCATGGGCACTGCCTGCCCAACCGGCATTCACATTGGTAAAAGCACCGAAGTGGTCGATGACAGCCTGGAGCACAATGGAATGAGACGCCTCTGGCTATAGTAGGGACAGTTGCCATGGGGCAGCCAGATGATGGGGATGTGGGTCCCCATCCAGGGCACTTATGCACTGGGAAAATCCAGTCAGGTGTCTGCAGGGAGGAGCTGCTCTATGGTGGTGTTCTGCCAGTCCAGGTGCAGGCAGAGCTGCTCCAGGAGGTCCAGAGAAGTGGCCTGGGTCATTTTGAATGCTTCTAGCCACCGATTGTCATGTCACATCTGCTGGACCACATGCAGCCACTAGTGCTGGCTGGCCCAGTGGGCCATGTGGTAGCAAGGCTGGAGGCTCAGGAAGGTGTGCCACTGCCAAAGCTGTCCATCAAACAGCATGCTGTTGGAATCCTTGCTGGGGTCTGTCCCGCAGGATGGGGTCCAGGTGGCAGCTATGTGGTGGTAGCAGCCCTGGGATGGCATGCAGCAGCTGATCGCTGCATACAGGGGAGCTGGAAGGGCCCAGATGGTCATTGTTAGCACAGTGGACCAGCAGAGCCAGCACAGTGGCCAGCAGGAAGCTAGGGTACTCAGTATCACTACCAGGGGCAGAGGCTAAAGCAGCCATGATATGGGGAGACAGAAGCAGTGATGAGACAGCTGCCATCTGCTGCCCCTGTGTGTGCATGCTGCTCCTGGACAGGGAAGTGGATGGCCAGGGAGCAGGGCTGGCTCTTCAAGATGGTCTCTGGCCACAGGCAGCAGTAGCTGGAGCCTTGAGCTCCCCCTGATGGTGGTAGGGGCCCATTGGCAGGCCACAGGAAGTGGGAGCAGTTTGCTGCTAGAAGCAGCAAATCTGCTCCTGTGTACCGCTTGTGTAGACACGTGCCTGGGAGCGTTTGTTCATGAATAGTTACTTGCAAGTAAACTGGTTCCAGATCAAATGCATGTGTAGATGCCCCCACAGGCATTAGGAGGATCAAGAATTCACTAGAAAAATGACTAGGTGGGAAGTAGAACAGAAACATGATGGTAATTAGACTATAAGCCTTTGCTTGTATATATAATTACTGTGCAACTTGATGGAAGCAGACAGCATAAAGATATGGCCAAAATATAAACATTGTACTACATAAAGAATATATGAATACAGTTTACAAATGATCCTACTTGGTATAACGGCTTCAAAATTCAGAAGAAGTTTGCAAATTTTAAATGAAATAACTACAGAAGCTGATTTGTGCTTGAAAAATCACAAGTTCATCTTTCCTGATTTACCAAGTGCCTATTTTTACTCCTGCAAGTAATCCTAGTGTGCCTAATTATAATAGAACAAAATGCTGTCCACAAGATTTAAAAGAAAATCTCTTTCTACTTTTTTCCTGTCTCACTTTATTGTCAATATTTTTGTGATAAAAAGATGCTGTATGCTACAAGACTGTATTTGTGTACAAGAAAAAGAGATTATCACACTTTGCAAAAGTGTGTGTTAATTTTTTTCTTGCATGATTGTTTGCATAGATTCCTTATTGGTTCATATATGTGCCCCTGTAACAGGACTGGCCCCTGATGGTGGTCATGGCACCCCATACTGGCCACCGTAATCCTGCTTCGACTCTACCTTAATATACTCCCTCACTATTTCATCTGTCACTTCTTGATGAATACATTGGGAGGCTGCCTCTGAGTTCTGCAGTGATCCTGGTTTAACTTAACTGGCCAAACTGGATGCTTGGTCCTATTCATTTCTCTCTGGCCCTGCATGTATACCACAATCATTCTTCATCCTACTAGCACTTGTCCTGTCCTACTGGACCTAATTATATCTTAGGGCATTATATTACCTAAGGCAGGGGTGATGTATAGGGGTGCACACAGGTGTACATGCATCCCCTGAGCATGGCAGCACACTCCCTACCAAAATATGACACCACCCAACACCCCTTCTCCCCCCACCACTGCCAGCACCAGCAGTATCTGTGGGACTCCCCCACTTACTGCCACCATGGTCCCACCGCTGCCACTGCACTTCCACCACCACCATGCCCCCCACCCATCTGCCAGGGGCACTCATCATTCATGGCCTAAGGGGCATTAATCATGGCTGCCAGCCACCCCCATAGCCAGGCTCATGTCTCTCAGGTCTTACTCAGTCATCCTTCATTTCAACCTCTGCTCCTATATTAAATTCCAGTCGCTTGGCCCCCTGGTCCCTCTCAGTCATCTTTGTCCCACTTGGGCCCCCTTCCAGGGTGGTTCACTCATTGCTCCTGCACAGCTCGGCTTTGACCTACACAACCCACAGGGTCACAGATCGTTGTGCAATTTTATCCTGATCTCAGCCCTAGAGAATGGGGAGTCCCTCCTAGGCACTCCACCCATGGCCTCCACTACCCCTATAGACACAATCCAAAACCTCTCGTCTTTCACAGCCTACAATAGTAAAAACAACAACAACAAAAAACACTTAACCATTCTCAATTGCTGCTGAGTGCTTCTCTCCAAGCTCTCCTCAGAGTCCTATATTATTTGGATGGCCTCTTCCCGGTTCTGGCCCTTCTGTGCCTACTCACAGTTCCTAGCACCTCTCAGCTCTGTGCCAGGGGCATTTTTCACTAGCACAGCCTGGACTAGACCACCTGCTCTGACTCTGGGGTTGAGCTGCACATCTACTTCCCAACCCCCACACACACCCAGCCTCCCACACACCCCCCATTGTCCCCACACACAACCCACCCCCCACACCCCTCCTCCATCCCATCCAACCCCACCCAATATACAAGATACAAGTATAGATGAATATACAAGAGTAAAACTTTATTTTGAACTATTATGCAATTGCCTCCATGTACAGTACTCAGTAAAACATAAATCAGGACAAAAAAAATTTGAAATAAAATTAAAATATGCTAAAGTAGATGTTTTTAGTATATGATTTGTTTTTGATCTAGTTTATTAAAATAATATCTTTTAAAACATTGTGTGTGTGCAGCCCTTGACAGCTCACCAAAACTCATTAAGCAGCCTGTAACAGGTTGGCCTCCCCAGTGACATTTTGTTTTTCTGGTCTATGAGGGGAACCCTTGAAGTCCCTTAATGTTTCAATTCTATCTTATCCTGCCTTTACTCTCCTGCCACCTCTTGATGCGAATACTGTTGAGATAGTTTTTACAAGCGGCAGACTGCCAATTGTACTTCTATGTTGGGGTGCTCAGCCATCATGGGCCTAACGCCCCCCCGTCTTTCTCTAGCTAGGCCTACCAGTCTAAACCCACCAGATAGGGTTTTACTCTGAGGCTCTAGTTCCTTACTCCTCTCTGGGCCTATGGCCCTCCTTTTTGGGTTTTGTTTTTTTTTTACTATGGAGACAGGTCTTCTGGCCCCTTTTCACCCTGCACCCCCTAGACACCAAGTTATTGGGTCTTCTGCCTCCTCTAGCTTGACCCTTTCTTATACTAACCAAGATCCCTTCACTGGGACCTGGCTTCAAAGTCCTGCCACCGGCCCTGGGCTACTGGCCCTATACAGCTGCACCCATTAGTGCATTAGGCCCTTTACAACTGCGCTTTTAGGTGCTAATGAAGTCTCCTCCTCCCCTACAGCCCCAGCCAGAAACCACCGGTATATCAAGCAACAAAAATATATAAACAGTAAGTCAATGGGTTATAACCACATACAAAAAATAGAAATTAAAGAAGGCAGCATGCCAACTTACATTTTTTTCGTGGCTTGGTGCTTCTGCTTCCCCACTGTCTGTGACATCCTCCCTGTGGCACTGCTGCCACTTCACTGACAATCATCAAGAGGTCCCTTCTCACAGCAGCCAGACCGGAAACCAAACCTCTCTGTGGAGCTCTCATATACAACCTCCTTCCCCTTTAGCCACTGCCTCCAACTGCTGTCAAGCCCAGGGTTTTATAGTTCTGGCCTGCCCCCTTCTGGTCACCTGACTAGCCAGGCAGGCTCAGCTTTTAACCCCTACCCTGCCAGCAGGCTGTGCCCCAGAAAGTTCTGGTCTTCAAGGGACTGGCCTGCTTTCTGGTAACAGGACTAGGGTTCCCTGTTACATGTCCCTTCAGCTTAAATAATTGCCCACCCAATCTATTAGCTGGCTCCTAAGTTATTATAGGCACCCTTATTATGTGGGATTTCTTCTGACTGCTCACTCAAATGTAGCTGGTCCTAGCTCAACTATCCCTAGGAAGACACTGCTTTAGCCTATTGCTTTCTTCTCTTAAAGTAACAGGCCTCGGTTAGAGCCCTATACATGCACAATCAGATTCTTGTGACTGGCACTGTCCACTGGGGCCATCTTTGTACACCAGGTGTCCTGAACCCCTTCAGCCACTTTAAAACTTAAAGGCTGAAATGGACCTGACTGCCCCTGTCATGCTTCCACAACAGTGAGATGGAATCCCTGTAAAGCCTAACTTCTCTGTGGCTATAAAAGTTTCATATTCTCATTTCAGATCATTATTTACATAAATAACAAAAATGGTAAGCAGTAGGGCTGTGCAAAACAGCAGCATTCCACTTCGATTTCCATTTTGACATTTTGATGGAACAGCGTTTGGTTTTGAGTTTCATTTTGTTTCAAAAGCACTGTTCTGCTCCATTTCATCGAAACGGTTTAGCTGTTTCAACGCTATTTCGATATTTTGCCCATTGGCTATAATAGGGAAGCATGAAACAGCCTATGACTATCATTTCTTTCCTAATTCTGATGAAACTTGCAGAGGTGGTAGCCCCTTCTGCAAGCATGAAGCCTGCTGAGTTTCAAGGAGATAGGTGTAGGTGTTTCTAGGAAAATGCACCTTAAGCTGCAGACAAGCAGGAGCCGGGGAGCAAGAGCAGCGTCCCATGATCTGACAGGCAGATTGGGGGTCCGCACCCCTGGGAGGAGTCCGACAGAGCCCCCACAGCCCTCCCGGGGGTTCAGGCGGGCCCCCAATCTGCCTGCTGGATGACAGGAAGCTGGTCCTGCTGCCTAGGACGCAGCACTGAGGAACTGAGCCTGGCTAGGGGAAGTGCCTCCACTAGCCGGGCTCCATTCCTGGACTATATTATGGATTCCTGAATCTCTGACACTCCCTTTTGCATTATTAGGAAGTCCTACTCCTCTGGAATTCTGTTTTGGTAAAGAAAATCAGAGTTGATTGGGTCCAAGGATGTCTAGTGTTCAAGCACTACCCAAATGGATATTTCTGCTCCCCAAAATTGGATTTTATGCACATGTTCACCAGGAAGGCAAGGCAGGGTGACACCTTAGAGACTAACTGATTCAGAGCAACATACTTTTTCATAGGCAACATTTTACTTCATTGGATGCTATGAATGATTGTTCACCAAGAGGAAAATGCAGGTGGGCAAAACAACTGAAGAACTACAATTCCTATAAGATATGAGTCTGTTCTTTTACACATGTTGTAGAAAAAATATATTAGCATGATAAACACACTAATTCTAAACATGCAGTTTTTACCTAGATAAAACTTGTATTGACTTAAGTGGGAGTTTTACCTCATCAAGGATTGCAGGAGTAAGCAACCTGATGTTAAGCATATTTTTAAATGTGAATTAAGAAATATCTTGTGTGTCCATTTATTAAAAGCATCCTAAATAAGGGAGATATCACTGACTATTCTACATTATTCTACACATCTCTGAAAAAAATATTGTTTTAAATAAAATGTGGTTTAACTTGATCATGTGAACATTTAAGGCTGAAGGTCTTATTAATGTGGGAAAACTACTTACAAGAAAGTCTCCAAGATCAGACTTCATATACTAAACTTCCACTAGCTTCAAGCAGATGCATTGATTGATTTCTTGCTGAGAAACGGTTAACTGGGTTCTGTTGTCCAACTTGGATAAGAAGGAGGTGGGAGTTGTTCCTCTGGAAGACAGGATCCAGATTGTTAACTGAGCGATAATGATAGAGCAAACAGGCCTGGGAAAAAGGTTAAGTTGATATTTGTTATCTTACTGCAATTTTCTTTGTTCCAGAGCCAATTAAAAAGAAGCAGGAATTTGGATTTGATTTGATGTATCAAGAATATATGTATAGCAGGGTATAAAAAGTGCCTAATCTCTATTTATCAGAATTAAGAAGTGCAAAAAAATTACAATGCTTTGAATAAGAGAATTTATATTAAAACATAGGTTTTTAATGTTCTATTATTCTTGATGTATTAGTTTATTTTGCATTCATTTTCCATTGTCTTTACTTAAAAGATCCAAATTTAATAGAGGTGTTTGTAGTTTGCTCATTCTCACAATTTTAATGATTTTAAAATCAATCTGTCCCAAAATGTTTTTCATAATAGTAAATGAATGACCTTTCATGTTGCATTTCATGTATATTTTGCATTATGCCTTATCACCAATATATAATGATCTCCAAATTTACAGGTAAATGAGTAGTAAGATTACAGGAATCAATTTATTCATGGAATGCTTTCCCCACAATATTTTAAGATCACTTCTGTATGTTGTTTCTTTCACAATCCATCACATTTCTATCTCCTCCCAAGTTTTGGAAAATTAATTTCAGCATCATTTGAATAGATCCTTTTCATTTTAAGTTTATGTCATATTTGTGGATGGAAAAAATTAAATATCGTGGGCCTCAAGCTGGAAAAAGAAACATTCTTCATAAAATTTATAGAAAAGTAGCATCAGCTGACTTCATGTTCTGAATTATGTGATTCACTGTCAAGATTACAAGGCCGAATGTATTTCTCTGACACACATCTCCTGTGATTCAGTAGAGATGCACCTCTGAGAACAAAATTTGGCTCATAGCCCTCAAGAAGCATAAAAGGGTTTTTGCATTTTGCTGATTGCTGCAAGGCACACAGCTGACAGCTTACGGAATTCAAGGGCAAGTAAATTAGATTCTGGATAGGTAAATACGAATGGTTGAAAAATAGCATTTGCAGGTGTATAGTATCAATGTCAAATTGGGTGGAATGAGAGGACTTACTCAACTAAATTTACAGGAAGCACCATAAGGTTTTTTTCTGAATAACTCAGCTGCAGAGGCAAGAGTGTAATACTTTTAAACTCTGATTTGGAAAATTGTGCAAATTTCTAGTTATGAGAATTCTACTGAATCAAGACTGTTCTTTCCCATCCACTTACACAGTAGAGGAGCAGACAAAATAAAATTCTGTAGAGGCCATTGCATTGAAGGGAAAGGTGAATGTACCTTATGACGCCTCATCACATAGTGACCTTTCTCCCCAGTGCAAATGTTATCTAAAAGCGTTCCTGTACGAGACAAAGGCTGGTTATGGCATAGGAGCTACACTGTTTAATCTACCATAGTAGATTAATGAACACATCTCAGGGAGGCATGGTTTAAAATGCCAAAAGAATTTGGTCCAGTGCCCAATCTTTCCTGGCAACTTTCAGTTCAAAGACCATGGCTGAATTCGCAGGCCACATCTCTTCGAACATCTGTTAGTTCTTAGGAGAATGCACTCTGTATCAGTGGTTCTCAAAATTGGTAGACTCAAGGCACCCCTTGTAAAGTTTTTTTTTCTACAGGAAAATATTAGCGCAATTCTTCTGTTGCAAAGGACTCACAAAACCCACAACAGGTCAGAATTTTTTTAACACTTTGGATTCCTATTTGAAATTTCTGGGTTTCCCTTATGGATCATGTATAGGTGTTTGCACATCAAACAGTGATAATATTGTATGTCACCCTTAAAAGGATCTGACAGCACCTTAGTTAAGAATAATTACTGTATACTATGGCCATATACAGGTGATATGTTCCTTCCAGGAGAATTGGACAGGCAAGGTTCTTTGAGTAGATGTGATCTCTTTTATTAGATCAACTGAGTACTTGGAAAAAGGTTTTTAGCTTTTGGGCGCAGTCACCCTTCTTTGCTCATAGGAAGTCTCTGCTGTTCTTGTGCCTGAAGAAGGGTGACTGCACCCAAATGCTTGCAAAGACCTTTTTTCCACTACTCAGTTTGTCTAACAAGAGATATTACATCTACTCAAAGAACTTTGCCTGCAGACCAACATGGCTACAACCAAAACCCCAGTACCAGGAAAATCATCACTCTCCTGGTAGAAATTATGAGTGTACAAGCATTCATTCAATTTCTTGTTGAAAAACAAGTGGGGCAAAACCTCCCACTCATTCCACAGACTGAAGACACCCATCTGAGTTGTGGGCAGGGGGTTGCCCCACTGCTCCCTCCTCTTTGTTCCTAGCGAGCAGGAATGGACGAGCAGGCAAATCTTGCTCCCTGCCTGCTCCTCAGACCAGGGTCTCCGGTTAGAAACAGGCAAGGGTCTTTGCCCTGTTGCTTCCCTCCCCTTCTGGATGGGAGAGGGGGAGGAGGAATGGCTGTTGTTCCTTCCCTCCTCTTCCCCAAACTGGGCAAAAGGGCACTTTGCTCCCTGGGTACCTGGAGTGGACTGGAGTGGAGGAGGCTGCTCCTCACCCATTCCCCAGACCTGGATCTGAGAAAGATGTGGGGAGTTTTCTCCTCTGTTCCATTCCCCTGGGGGATCGGGAAGAGTGGAGAAGCTGCTGCTCCCCATGCCTTTCCCAGATCAAGACCATCCCAATCTGGTGAAGGCACAGAGAGCAGGGGAGGAGGAGAGGCTAGAAGGCCAACACCTGTCTGGTACTTCTCCTGAAAAGCTGTCTAGCAGGGGAAATTTTTCAGAGATGTCTACTGCTGGAAATGAATGCCTGCCCATGGCCTATGAGACCCGTGCTTGTCTTTTTCGAGGTTTCAGTGACTTTTAGTGTATTTATTACACATTTTCTAGATTGAGTCACAGTCTTTGGATCTTAAAAGCACTTACCTATTCCTATATCTAAATCTCAGATGCATCAGATTGGGAGTGCAATCCAATTTGATCAGGTTTCAATGCACAGGCTCCATATACAGTCAGTAGGGACAAATAAGGATCCTGAAAAACAATCTGTGTAACTGAACGTAGGCAACTAGGTGCTCTATACAGGGAGTGAAAAGAGGGACATCCAAAGTCTGTAACTGGTTATGGAAAACAAAAGCCAAGAGTCTCCAGATATGTTTTGTTTTCTTATTGCCCCCCTACCTTCCCCCTTTTATTTATTTTTCTTTTTTTTTGCATTTCTATAATACATGAGAAAAAAGGAAAGGTAATTTCAGTACTTGACATTTTCCTTCATTCCAAATCAGAAGAAAACTTCTTTTCCCCATACACAAGATATCAAGAAAGGAAATATTTTGGGGTTTTTTTCAGGTACGCTTATCCAAAGTGTTCTTTGTAGCAACATGAGGTGAAATATTTTCAGACTGAGTTTTTAAGTTTATATTCTTTGGTTGAAAAAACAAACTTTATTCGTTAAAATTGTTAAACGAAGGAGAAACGTTACATTTAAAAAAAAGATCTGGGGGATGATTATTAACTCGCATGAAGTAAAAATAACTTAAGCAAGCAAAAATATGATAACTCCTTGGGTTTATTCCAGATACTGGTACATTGGGGAAAATTTGCTTGAACACTGATAATTGTTTCATCATTTTAACATTAAGTAGGAAATCCTTAATGTAAGGTGAAAAAACCCCACAATAGGAGACAAAAGGTTTTGATTTGAGGTAGTTAGCAATCTTAAGGCAACATGGAGGGTTTGTTTTGAACATCTTGTTTCTTAATACATTAAGCAAGAGGATTGTGCTCCAAACCCAAAGGGATGGAGACGGGTCTGACAGTACTGAATCATCGGCTCTACCTTAGTTGAGTTACTATGGCAATGGCAGCGCTGCTGCGCAGCTTCTGTTGTTGCTACTGATGCAACAGCTTTGCTGGTGCATAAGGGAAAACTCAAATGTGCACATGCTATGAATGTCTCACCGGAGGAACACACACAAGAAGCCCAGGCCTAGTGGGATGGAGGAGCTAGTCTACAAATTTGTAGGTTTGGTGTGTGATTTGCAACCCCACACTTTCCATGGGGACTCTGCAGTGTCAATGCAGGAGGTCAGTGTCCAGGACATGTCATGCTGTTTTCTGCCTGGCTGCTTCTAATAAGTAGATTTGTGTAATATTTTACAGCACTTGTCATTTAGGAATGCTGAGCTTTTTACAAATATAACAATGACCACCTGACTTGTGTGATTTAAGGTTGAAAGGGGTCTTGGTATTGCCAGACAAGGACTGGTACACTTTTTGAGTAGAAGAGCATGGCTTGGAGCAATAGAGATAACACTCATGCACTACACACACAGATACACTCAAACACTACACTACACCACACCACGCCGCACAGACCCTTTCACTGATAACTTGATGTTCCTCAAGCTACATGAAGAGACCCAAAGGCTCTCTGTTTCATGTTCCGCCCCATCCTATGAGGCATTCAGAATCAGAGGGTTTGAAGGACCTTAAGGCTTAACTGGAAACAAATCCCTTCTCATCGTCATCATGGATCCACTCCAAAACCTTCCTTGTGGCACCTTCAAGGGGAGGAGAAGGGCTCCAGATGGGCTCGGAAATCTCCTCCCCTTCCCCAGACCAAACCTGCAAGGCCTAAGTTCTAAGCCATATGCTTCACCAGTCCCGCCAGCTGTTGGCTGTGGCTCGACTAACAGTAACTGGCACCTATGAAGGGCAGGAAAAGAGAAGCAGGGTAACAGCTACATGTCCCTTTACTCAGTAGATCAGACTGGCTGAGTGCTGGCCACTGGCCTGGGAAAGGCAGCTCAGGACTAAAGAGGGGCAGGTGGCCTGAGCTAACAAAAGGAAGTTCTTTTTCACCCAGCACGTAGTTCAAGTGTGCAACTCATTGCCACCCCGTATTGTGGAAGCTTAGCCAGATTCAAAAAAAGGACTGGACAGGTTCGTGGAGGAAAGGGGCATCAGTAGCTATTAGGGAAACAGCCTCTACATCAAGTTCCTCTATCTTAAGTGCTAGAGGCTGCCAGTGAGAGAGGAAGAGTGGGAAAAACCCCTGGTCGTCCCCAGTTCACAACCCCTTTCATCATCGGCTATCTGCGGCCATGCGACATAGGGTTTTGGTACTGAGAGTTGAACCCATGCAAGGTGCGACCCTGGCGCTTCAGGGCAGATCCCACACCCATGGTGGTCTCACAGTCCTGCGCTTGGTGTGCTTGGGGTTGGTGTTGTGGATCACCTTCTCCAGGAAGACCTTCAGCACGCCCTGTGGGTGATATCCTGATAGACAAGGCAGAGACAGCTTCCAACCATCATGGCAAGCCGGGTGGTAGATGAACGGCCAGCTTGCCAATGCCCTGGATGTTGTTACGCAGCACTCTGTAGTGGTGCTTCCTAGCTCCAACGCTTCCAGGGCTGAGGGAGCAGGGTCCATAGGATTAACCAGAGTGTGGTTGGGTATGTGGGTAAGTGTGAGCCCCTGGAGCACCCTGATAACTAGCTCAAAAGACCATAAGAGCTGCCATTTACTGGGCCAGATCGGAGGTCCAGCCCGCCCGGTGCGCGCACTCACCCACCAGTGCCTGCGGCAAAGGGGGCAAGGGGCCGGGGAACGGAGGGGCCAAGCACCACCGCAAAGCGCTTCATGACAACCTCCGGCCTTATCAACAGGGAGACCCGGGGCGGTGGGGGGCAGACGGTCTTGCAGGAGACGGTGACCGGTGACACCGAGCACCACCGGGACCCCAGGGGCGCGGGCTCCACCCCGAAGCGCAGGCTGCCTCCGGCATACATCATGGGGCTAAAGGCTCAGGGGCAGAGAGCGGTGCTGCGCGGGGGGGACACCGAGCTGGTGCGACGTGCGGACCGCCGTCACTCGCAGCCCCCAGCCTCGAGGGTGGAGGAAGGGGCGACTCGGAGCCCATCCCGCTGCCTCCCCACAGCGGCGGTGCCCCGGGCCGCCCCGCCGCAGCCGCAGGCGGAGCCGCAGAGCCGGGCGGCGGCGCCCAGCTGGCAGCGGCGGCACCACGTGTCCGGGCGGGCGGAGCGGAGCGGAGCGGCGGGTCCCTGCGGCAGCCGCGGCCCCTCCTCAGCCCGCGCCCGCTCTCTCATGCCAGGTGCCTGCCGGCGGCGGCGGGATGGGCCCCCTGCGCCACAGCGCCCAGGTGAGAGCGGCCGGTGGCGGCCCCCGGCGAGCCGGGGCGCAGGTGCGCGGAGCGCGGCTGGGGGCCCGGTCGTGGCGCCCGGGATGGGAGCGGGGTGGGCCGGGCAGTGGCGGGCGGGTCCCTTCCCGCAGGTCGGGGAGGGGGGGCTGGACGGGACGGGACGGGACGGGGCGGGGGGGGGCGGGACGGGACGGCCTCTCACCGCCTGCCGTGTGTCCGGGAGGAGCAGAAGGTGCCGGCGGAGAAGAAGGAGAAGGAGGTCTCCCGCAGCCGCATCCCCCGCCTGGTCCTGCGGCCGCCGCTGGCCCCGCCGCCGCTGCACAAGGTGTCGCCGGCCTCCGAGTCGCCCTTCTCGGAGGAGGAGAGCAGAGACTTCAACCCGCGCAGCTCCTCAGGGGGCTCCGCCAGGACCATCAGCAGCAACAGCTTCTGCTCAGGTAGGGGCGGCGCGGGGGGAGGCCGCGGGAGATGGATGCCCCCGCACGCCGCAGCCTGGGTGGCCCATGGCTCGGCCTGGCGGGCACCAGGGGGCTGGGGTGGGACCGTCCGTGCCCGCTGAGCCTCAGGCACACCCATAGGGGCTTGGTGCGCAGAGAGCCCTCTGCGTTGTTTGTCTGCAGCAGGTGGTAAGTGACTCTGTGTGTTTCCATTTCAGGCCGGAGTGGCTTTTCTATCCTATCCCCCATCTCTATCCTATCCCCTGCTTTTTTCTTTCCTGTCCCCCACTTGAAAAGTTTTCTCTCCTATCCCCCAATGGAGCTGGCACCTCCATTGGCACAGAGCAGCCTGGTAGGTCAGCACTCAGAGGGGGAAAGAATCCCTGGGGAAAGGCAGCCTTGGCAGATTGCTGGAAAGCAGAGGATCCACACAGGAAAGCAGGCGGGCTAGGGGGCCCTGGGGAGGGCAGGCTGAGGTCATGGGCTGGGAAATGTTTTTTATTTTTTTTATACAAAACTCAACATTGATCCATCTGGGGAACGCTCCATGGAATCAATAGCCATATAGCAGCGTGGGTGGAGAAGTGGTGGCTGCAGTCTTCAGGATCCAGAGGAAATTAACTTGGTTGGAAAAAAGCCTCGTTTCTAAAGATGATAGGTCAAGAGGCTGCTCTTACTTCTGGAGAGTGTTTATCAAAACATAGGGTGTACATAGGAGATGCTGGACCCACAGAAAGTGCAGGAGCTAAATGACTTACCAGAAATAAACCAGATGTGTTTGTCATTTCCTACCGCTGCCTCTTGAGGTTGTTTGAAATATCTTAATATAGCCCTTTCTAACATGGAAAATTTGAAACCAGGTCTCTGACTTATTGTTCAAGCCGTAGAATCGAGCGGACCTCAGAGTCCAGAACCGACAAGTCTGTGAATGTTCCTGTCAGTGCAGTGCGAGACGTACCTTGGTCTAAAAAGGTTGAGAATCCTTGCAATATCCACATCTGTTTCAGCATGAAGTATTTCAGACCTCAGACTCGGTGAAGTGACCCATTAGCTTACTTTTAATTTTTAACAGTGTAGAAGTACATGGAAATCTTTTTCCCATTACTTTTGGATTATCCTGTCGTATAATCATATGATTTTCTGTTTACATATGTCCTTGTGAGACACTATAAACAGAATATAGGGGTGGCTTCAGAGACTTTCCTACTGCAGTGCTTCATTTTGAATTGTTTTCTTGGAAGTACATTTGTATTATGCTATCTACAGAATTGTCCCTTGGGGTTAGAACTTTTGTCCATGCCCTAGTGCTCTCCCACCTGGATTTCATTTTTCAAGTCTATTCAACACGCTAGATGATGATCCTCCTCTTCTTCCTCTTGAGGCCAATTGGTAGACTTTATTGCCTTCAATATATGTCTATATATCTATATCTGTAGATGTAGACACACACACACATACACACAGAGAGATCTCATATTTTGGCATTGCTAAGCCAACTCTCATAGTGATATACAAAACTATAATTTTCAAACTCCTTGATTTCCTGTTAAGATTCTGCACATTTTTTGATGACCACACCTTATCTCTAGTAAGCTCTTGTTTCCTCTATACGGTCTATACTGGTTCATTTCAATGCTTTTTGTTGTTCCCTAGTGGCATCTCTGCAGCTGTTTCATGGCATATCCCTAGAGCCCCTTCTTTTTCTCCTTACCATCAGACCTTGCTCTCCCTGAGTGGATGGAAGTGAGGAGCAAATTGGAAAAAACTGACTTTGAAAGACACGTAGCAGTAGCAACTTGCATATAATACCCATAGACTTAGCTCATCCAAAGTTGATGCATTTTTCCTGTTTTGAAATGGCTGTAAGTTTTAGCACAGGTACACCATAAGCATATTTTAAGGAGCATGTTCACAACTACTTATACAGAATACAAACTATGCATAATATTAGTCCAAATATTGTGACTTACCACATACTTCATTGGACTGGGCCTTATCAGAGTTAACAGAATTTCCAGACATGGTGACCCCACAGCTCACCACACCACTGCTCAGTATATTTGTTTTCTGGATACCCCCCACGAAGGATCCATGTGCTAATTAGCACCCACCCCACTCATGACTGGAACTGGGATTTTCTTGTAATGGAATTTTCCAATAATTTATATGCAGATGAAGCACAGGGCAACCTGGTCTTGCTTCACTTCATGGAAGGTGGGACCACACTAATTATGTGACGAGCTGAGAGAGGAGGCAGAAGAAGGATTCTGGGTGACCTGCTAGTCTTGCTTGGTAATGTTTCTGAGATATTTAAGGCTGATGAAGAAGCAGGAATCTCTGGAAAAGAGCAAGAAAGATGCAGTTCAGCTGTGGAAGTGAAGTGGAAGTTGACCTGAATGCAATGCGGTGGTTCACAATAACTTTAAAAAGAATTGGTGCTGAATGTGATTGTGCTCAATGGGTGCTATCATATGTCTTATTCAGATGGGCTGTACTAATCTATCCTTGTGGCATGTTCTCAGCCTTCATGGGCTAAGAACAAGTGTAATCATCACAGCAGTGGTGTGGCACCCAAGCCAAGCTGGATTTCAGTGACATTGTGTAGTGGAGGGCGCACCCCTGTCCAAATGCACTGCAGACAGGATGCTCTGTGAGTCTTGTAATTAGCTTCCCACTGGCCAGTTTCCAGTGGGAGGATCTCGGCTACACACCTACTTTATGAAAATGTGGGACTCCTCCCTAGCTTGCTCCTGAGGCCATTGACTGAGGGCAAGTGAGACTTGGTGGCATCCGAACCCGAAGCCTCCAGACTTGGACCTGCATATAGGATACCTGTCAATGGGTTTGAAAGCATCTGACGCTGCAAGCTGAAAAGTCTGGGGTGAAGGATACTTGCTGCTTCCAGCCCCACATAAGGTGTTTGAACGATTGAACTTTGCTTAATCAAAAGGATTCAGATTTGATCTGGCTAATTTGACCCAGAACATAAAACAATCCTCCCCACCCCCCAAAAAAGTGGTAGGTTTCCACCAGCATCTTGGCTTTTTGGCTAAGATCAATCATTTTTGGCGCCAAGGGAAGAGAGTTAGGACTGGCTCTGATCCTCTTGGTGCTGACCTGATATTTCCTGGTGACTCCAGGCCCAATGCCAGTTCCCTGTGGAGTGAATGCCCGCCTGGTTTTTTTTTTTAAAGCCAAAAACATGGTTCCTATCAGCATGGTTCTTCACTTTGGGCCATATGTTGTATAATCACACTCAATGTTGCCTGCATTTCATCAGCTACATAGTTGGTTTCCATGACTGAGCACATGCTGGTTTTGGCAACAGATTAATGATAGCCAATGTATTTAATGAGGGCAATGTATTTAATGTAAGACAAGGAGCCTTTTTCTCCATGTCATTTAAAGGTTAAAGATATATTGAAACATACTTTCCTTTTCACCAAATGCTTTTAGACAATAAAAATAGATAAGGAAACGTACATGTCTTTATCAATAAGTACACATCTTGTGACGTTTATCTACCTCATCCTCCTTGTCTATTGTTCATGGTATGACTCATTTGGATTGTCAGGAACTTTGGGTAGGGATCTGAAACTTTCAAACTGTCAAATGACCTGCACAGCCATGATGATAAAATGCAGCATGATAACATCCAAAGAGGTGGGCAGATCATCAGGAAGATGACCTTATGGTAGCAAAAAAAACTTGTGAGCACTGAAGTAAAGATCAAGAACCCTCCCCTCTGTAACCACCATTACATGCATCCAAAAAAAAGAAAATTACCTAACTGTGTAAGCATAGCTGAGCATGAATCAACAGCTGGAATAATTCCTTTCCACTCAGCCTTTACCTTGAAAAGTGGGTATCTACCTTAACTTTTCCCTTATTGACATGGGATTCATATACTATATAGACTCCTCCTCTTTTCTTCCCCTAATAGAATTGATTGTTTTCCCCAGCCCACTCTGAATTACAGATTTCCTGTGTTCTTCCCCAGAGCTTCTGAGTCTGTTAAAATTCCTTGTCTGTTTACATCAGCCCCGATGCATACCAGAAGGCTTCAAGGTCTTCCCTCCCTAATTGACAGCCGCAGTGCCTTTTGGGGCATGCTAATGTTGTTTCAGGCTGGCAGCGGACAGAAAATAAAAGGGATCAGGACCTTTGGGAACGCTAATGGTGCTGCAAGCCTGAAGTCATCAGGCAGGTGACAGGGAAAGAAATATCACTCAACAGGAGGATAAAAGCACTTAATTTTGTTTCTTATACTGTGCACTGAGAGAGAAGCATTTGTTCTGCTTGAAATCAGTTATAATGTGGGGTGATGTTACCCCTCAGTTTTAATATAGACTAGAAAAGATGTTATCAAGGAACTTAATATATGTTCTTCAATTTACTCAAAATGTAATATAATTAGCATAAGTTACTGGTAGTATTAGTTTCTGTTTTGTTTTTGTGAGTACAAAGGTATGGTGTGATAGTACTCACTAATCTTATCAACTCAGTTTCAGGTTAAAGATGTATTGAAACATACTTTCCTTTTTTGCCAAATGCTTTTTGAATACTAATAATAGATTAGAAAATGCCTTTATCAGTATTTATAGTGCATACTCTCTATTGAAAAGTTTTATGGGCTTCAGTCAGTGTTGGTTGCCATTTGACATCAAAGTATTTCTTTTCCCTTAACCCTGCCCGCCTTGGTTTGGATGTCAGCCATAGGACTCAGATGTCAAGCTGTGAAAAACATTCTCCCAGCAACATCATCTGGCTAAGTTGCTACTGAGTATTTCCCCATGTCATGCATGTTTTCCTTATAAGTTGCACTGAGTTTGATTTTGAAACTGCTTTCCAGACTCACCTTCAGGAGGGAAATACACATTTTAAACTTCACCAGCCATCCAATTTATAGTCCTGTTTCTGTAGCTTCCTCAAAAAAAGAGACTCATTTAAATTATTCTTTGGCAATTCCAGTTACAGTATTTGTCTCATAGACGTTAACATACTTAGGGTGGAATGCTCTCCTTTATTCTTGTGTGCAACACCTTTTGATATCAAGGGGATTTCTTTACAGTCTGAAGGCACTGTTTTGCTGAGAGTAGCTAAATTTAGTAGTGTATGTAGACTTCCATTTGGCTAGCGGATCAGTTTGGGGCTTTACCTCCTCCTTAACTTACTCTTTAACTCCTTGAAAACTTTCTGAAAGCCTTTTTTAATTTTACATGTGTGGTGGTGCTAAATTTGTCTTCATCTTTGTATCTATTGTGGTATGGAATCAAATTTATTAGGTAACTAGAAACAGTGCTGAAACAGCTAGCTAGCTGTGCTGAGGTGCTGTAGCCATAAAAGAATCACTTCTGTATTTAATAATCAGTTGTAGTAATGGACTGTGTGAGCCAGAGAAGCTGTTTTGTTTTGATAGTGAAGTATTCTTCTGGCTGTTAGTCTCACCTGCAGTTTCCTCTTCTAAATTAGACAAACAGTATTCCTAGTCCTAAAGTCATATGACAAGCAGAGGTGAATACGTGAATATTTGTTACTTAGAAAATTTCAGCCAAAATTTTCAAAAATTGGAGTTTGGAGCCTATCTTTAGGCTTCTCTTTTTGAAAACATTGCTTCTGTTTTCAATATTTTCTTTTCCTTCACTTCATTCATGAACGTAAAGCAAGCTCACTTTTCTTTCTCTTTCTTGTTTTGCATTCATAGGTCAAGAAATGTATTCAGAATGTGCATTTGCATTGTAAATTCACTCTCTTTGCAGCAGGAAGTTCTGTTACCATATATAGCATGAATAACTTGAGCTTCACTTGAATTTGGAGACTATTTTACTAATTGAGCTAGTTGTTGATAAAGGCTGGGGACAGACATTCAAAAAGCCTGAGCCTGAATTGCTTCAATCTTTGCAGGTTAGTCTAACCTGGCTAGGCTGAATCAGTTTGTAATTGTACAGACATCCCAGAAATTCAGGCACATGCCTGCAATGGCTCAGGTTAGAAGTTGGGGGGAGCTAGAACAGCCCTCCTTTCCCATCCACGGTGTTGAGCTGAGGGGGGGCATGGCCAAGACGCCCTGGTTAGGAAGGAGTCCTGTTCCCCACCCCCCCACCCCCCACCAGCACAGCCCGGAATTGAGAACACAGTGTTTATCTCTTCATTAAGAAAACAACAGAGGGACATTACTGGCTACTTGTTGATTTTGCCTTTGTCCTTTCTGTCACAGCACGAACCGTAGCCGGCATGTGGTCTGGTAGCTAATGCTGAAAGGTGTCTGTGTAAGGCAGAAGGGACCAGGAAATCCTTGCTTAGTAGGGAATGGGGAGGGGCAAGGGAGAAGCTAAGCAGATGCCTTCAGTCTCTGCAAAACTCCAGAGGGAGCAGAGAGGAGGGACCAGCCCTGCTGTGGAGTAGAGAGCTGCGCCCAGCCCAGAGAGCATGTTGGGATGCTGGGAGAGTCTGTTTTAACTTAAATAAGCAAGGGGTCTGGGACAGACATTGCATAAACCAGTTTTACTCAAATCGGTTAAGTCTGATACTACATTCAATCAGGTTTATCTCCAACTGGTTTCAGCCATTTTCAAACTGGTTTATGTGCACTGAACATCTGTTCTGTTACAGGTTTAAATGAGTTTCTGATCACTTTAACCACGTTATGCATAATTTTTGTCCCTAGCCAGACAGGTTAAGTTAAGGGAGTATTAAGCTGTGAGAAAACCAAACATGCTATGTATCTGTATTTATTAAAATCAATTTGAATATGCCTTGTTTATTGCTAGTTGCAGATCACTGAGTCTGGGGATCTGTCCACATGCACAAAAGATGTATCTTCAATAATCTGAAGCAGTTACTGTGCTGTACTTTCTATCATGGTTCAGTACATAATTTCATGCTGGAAAAGGGAGGTAAATTTTATAATTAAAAAAGCTACCCAGTAAGGCCAAATGGTTATTATGCATGCTTTAAATACATGTTTCTGAGGTAGAAGGCTAGAAGGAGAAAATTGCACTCTCTGTATCAGTGAGTCTGTAATGCAGAGATTAAATGTAACAGTGTCCTTAATTAGTTTGTTGTTGGGCAAATGGTAAGGTACCCTACTTCTAATATCACATTTAAAAAGAAGAACTGTTTTGTTAGAATGGTCTCTTATTGCTGGTTCATTCATATATTCTTTTATTGTCATTTACTGCATCAGAGAAACATGCTTGAAATTGTTGTCAAAGGCAAATTTCCCATTTTAATAATCATTCTTTATACCATTTGTTTGATCTAAAGCAGAGTCCTTCTCAAGCTGTGCATAGTTATTCATGAAATATATTGCACTCTATGCCCCCATGCAGTGTAGTGAATATCATAACCTTCATTTTTTCTGTATCTAGAGCCAAATTTTGTTTTTAGCTGTGGTTGTGGCTTTTATGCCAAGGCAACACTTGGCCCCACATTTCTGTTTTTCAGTGCTGCTTGCTTGGAGATTTCCCTGCTAGGGCATTCTTGTATGCAATTACTTGTAAACAACTGTCCTACTTTTTCTGTATTGTTTAAGGAAGTGGTGTTTAAATGTGATGGTTAGAAAACTCCCTAAATATTAAGTGCAGTCTGTTGTTTGCCTCTCATTTTTGGTGATTTCTTTTTAACTTCACTGTTCCATCATACTAAGTGAATGTCCTTGTACCCTGTGCCATACAACAGCTTGGAAGCCAAGACATTTGACCTTTTTCATGTCTGTGTCACCTGTTATATTTATCACTCAGCACTGTGAGCCTTGAGAGCTTGATCCAGAGTTTACCAAAGTCAGTGGAAAGACTCCCATTGATGTTACTGGGCTTTGGATCATATCCTAAGAGAGGAGCAGCTGGCACCTTATCCATGGGAGAGCACTGTTTATCACCTCTAAATACATATGATGATAACAATAATGACTTAACCATTCAAATCTAGGTGCTATATTTGTATCTTTCCATAAAAATACCAAATCTAAGACATTTGGTTTTTGAAATCTTTAATATGATTTTCTAATGGAGCTGAACCTTAGGACAAACATGGCAGGACTTAACAGAATGAGAAAAACCTCTTCCCTAATTAAAAGATCTCTGTGCTGCTGAATGAAGAGTGATGAGAGAAGCATGGCAATACTGTGATATTTTAAAAGCAAATTCTGCTCTCAAGCCCAGTATCATGTCTTGATACTGATAAATTGACATCCGATGGAATTTCACACTCCTGGTGGCACAGCTGTGTTGTCCCATGTCTTAAAGTACAGCTTTGTCTTTACTATCCACTTCCAATCCCAGAAACATCTTATGAAAGTATGCAGTGATTGGGGCCCATTAAACATCCCTATGCAAGACTACCAAAGCCAGTATGCAAATAGGCATAAAAACAATTTTGAAGCAGTATCATAGAAAAATAGGCCGAGAAGGCATCTCATGAGATCATCTATCCCAGTGGTTTTCAAATATTGTCACTGAGATTCTGCAGAGAGATTAAGAGTAATGGTGGAGGAGGCCAGGAGGTAGTGGGCTGCCATTGCCAGTCTAGGCTGCCTGGTTCCATGTCAGCTCACATGGCCTGCAGAGCCATGGGTAGGGGCTCTACAGCAGCAGAAGTGATATGAAAGGGTTCCATGTCTAGCCAACTCCATGCTCAAGAAAGGATCAACCCTATCTGAACCAAAAGACTAGATGGGAAAGTACTAGATGGGGCAGTACAGTCTTTTTGGGAGCTTTGTGCTCCACGGTAGGGGTGTGTGATGTAGGCCCTATTCTATTTGGATTTGGATTCAGCCCAAATCAAAGACAGTGATTCAATTTGTTGATTCAGATCGCTGTCCCCAATTCGATTCGGGTCAATTCGAATCTGAAGATTCAATGCTGGTTTGGAGAATCAGTGATTCGGACATAGACACAGCTTTAACTATTTTTTCTACATACCTCGAGATACCAGTGCAGCCTGTGAATGCTGCGATGCTGGGGCAGATGGAGCTTCCTACAGGAGCATGGGGTGGGGGGGGGGGCCCATGTGCTTGGTGGTGAACCTGTGCTTCCACTCCACTTCTGGGTCTGCTGCTGAGTGTGCTGGGAAGCCCCCCCCCGTGCTTCTGTGGGACACTCCATGTGCCCCAGCATCGCAGCCCTCACAAGTTGCCTGCTACCTTGAGGTATGTAGAAAAAACATTTAAAGCTGTGTCTATGTCCGAATTTTTCTGAATCTTTCCAAACTGATTCTTAGGGTTCCAATTTAATTCGGAGATTTAGCCACTAAATCAGGGACTGAAGCTTCACACAGCCCTAGTCCACATGGGTTCCTGAGCACTCTCCAGGTTTCATTGTAGTCATGCTGCCAGGGAATCCACAAATGGCTGCCTCTTTGAAATCATCCTGTTTATGGGAACTTCCCCAGACAACCTTTTGTTGTATTTCTTGCAAGATTTGGAAGTAGAGAAGGTAGAATGCAACCTTCTCATTCCAAGCCTTCAAGACACATCCATGTGCAGGCTGGATTGACTCAGTCTGGGTGGGGAGGTAGGCTCTAGGACCTAGCTGTTGTTGCCACTACTTTTCCTAGCAGTGGCACAGGAAAAATGCTCACTACCAATATTTTTCCCTGCAGCAGCAGGGGAAAGCAACTGCTGTTGAAGCCCTCTACCTCTGTATGCCACTGAAGCCCTATGCCCACAAGCCGGATTAAATGGTTTCATGGGCCAGATGTGGCCCAGGTGCTGTAGGATGTCAATTCCTGCCTTAGTAGCAGTTCTTAAGTACCTCTTGTGCTTCAAGATGCATCTCATATAACGCCAGCTCCTAACTTTCACTCATTTCTTGGTCATGGAAAAATAACAGAGCAATTGTCTGTTGCAAAGAATTCAGAAATACCACAGCAGATCAGAATTGTTGTGATACTACCAACTCCTTTTTTGAAATCTTGTGAATTGTGTGTAGGCATTTGCACACCTAATGGTGCTGCTATTGTATAGCACCCTTAAAAGGATCTAAAGGCAGCTCAGGACATTAGTTTCATGCTCTTTCTCCCTTTTTTGCAGATCAATGGAATTATATATAATGTTTATAATTATATATAATGCTTGACTAGGATGTAAATATATGTGTATATATTTCATAACATTATATTGAGACGTCTGGGATGTATGTTATTTCATATGCACCATTTCCTTATAGTATCACATTAGTATTTTTCATTGATATTTTTACTACTACTTCCTGGATCCTTTTCATGTTGCAATATTAATACTGTTACTTATGTTCTAAGTATAATGACAGAGCCGGTAGACCACACTTATACAGTCTTTATCCATATGGTTTCCCAGAACTACTTTAACTTTACTTTGCAGGGCAAAGATTCAGATAGGATAAAGGAAGACTTCCTGCCAAACAGCATTAAATACTGCTACTCTAATAGAACCAAGCAGTAGCTAGGCTTTTATAATACAAATATCAGGAGCTGAGGTCCTACAGATATCATGCTGCATACTCCTTTTGATTTATTTTGTTGCAGCACCATGAATTACACATGCCACCCGGAGGCTGGTGGGTCACTGTGACCACCCACAGGTGGTGTCAGTGAGGGCAGCAGCCGGGGCATGGTGGTGGCAATCAGGGACCTCTCACAGGTGGCCGTGGTGGTGTCAGCGGCAAGGGGTGGGGTTGGCAAGCAGCGACTCCCCACAGGCACTGCTGGCAGTGTCAGCGGCACGTCTGTCAGGGGGTGCACCTCCAACTTCAGGGGGTGCACATGCACCTGCATACATCCCTGACATGTCACCAGTGTGCAACATTTCTATTATCATTTGTGATTCTGAACTAGTTATGCTGAATGTTACCAGATACTATTAATGCATCTCAATCTTAATATAATTTTTTGTTGGAGAATGCTATTTTCAGTTAGCAGATGACCTAGGCTGTTCACAGTCAATCAATAATTTGTGCTGTATTGTGGAGTGTGGGAATAGGTGTGGCTGGCTGCGTTGCTTTGGAATTTTGGAGTTTTGTATAGGGGTTTTGAACCTTTTGGGGTCAGTGTACCCTCAGTGGCCAGATGAGTCTGCCAGCGGCCAGGCGAGTGGGGCAAGGAGGAAATCCCCCCACAGTGGCTGACTGGCAACCGGGGTTGGGGATCCCCAAGCAGCCAGCTGATGATTGGGGGGTGAGAGACTGGTGGTGGTGGAAGTGCCTGCGGTGTGGCGGTGATGGAAGTGCTGGCAGCGGCGTACACACTGCTGAGTTCCCCCTGAGGCCATCTCAAGGCCTAGGATAATAAAAGAAAATATAGTGTAAAGTATCTATCAGCTGTTAACCACTCTGTTGCCCTTTTTTCTTATGGGAATTACTATAATTGTATTGATAGCATCTTTGTCACTATCTTATGTCTTAGAAGTAATACAGTCATATATTTATATTGGCTACAACCAGCACCTGATGCTTTAGAAGGCAGCTGTCCCCTTCCTTTCTTAATAAGCCTAATCTTAGTGTACAGTTAGGTTTGCAGTGCTGTAGACAGTGCATATATGTGGGAGAAAATTCCTACCTGTACTCCACTGATCATTTTCTAGTCTGAAGCAAGAAGGCTCTTTGTTAAAAAGAAGATGGGAAAGCTGTGATGGAATATTTAAAAAAATCCATATAAAGGGAATGGAAAAAAGTAGAAGATAATGGCAATGATTTTAAGTTACAAATTTAAAGATTTAGACAACTGAGTAGGGAGGCTAAATCAATCAATGAAATGCCAACAACAAAAAATGGTTAAAGACCATTAAAAATCTTTAAAAATATTAGCAACAAAAAAGTTAGGCACAAGTCCATTGCTAAATGCAGATAGTAAAATTGTAGCAGTATTGAAAAGGAAATAATGTTCAGTGGATTCGTCTGTTCTGTGTTGCTTTGTTTTTTTAGATGAATGAATGAATGAAGCATGAGGATATATAGATATAAAATGCTTCCACGTGATGTTGTGGATCTCATCTGTTCCATAAGAGGATGTAAGGTAGCATCTGCGAAATCTTAACATTTTCAAAGCAACAGATCTGGATAAATTGGGAGTTAGCTGAGGAGGTTTTTGAACCTTTAATACTGACTTTTAACAAATATTGGAAAACTGGGAAAGTCCAAAGGACTGGAAGACTGTCAGTGAAATTCCAAGATTTAAAACATGCTGAGGGGAAGAACTGGAAGCTATAGACCTGTTATTTTGATGTCAGTCTTAGGCCAAATAGTTAAATGGTCAGTTTGAGCTATACATATAATTCAGGCAACGAAAATGATATGATGGAAAGCAAGTCTTGTCAAACTGGCCTGTCACGTCTTTGTGACAACATTACGAATTTGGTTTATAATGGCTGTATTAATACAGTATACTTGGATGTTTGCAAGGTATTCGACACAGACATCTGACTTCTTAATTAGAAGACTTAGATTATATATGTAATTAAGAGAGCACATATTTGACAGAGCTCGCTAAGAGAAAAACTAACTCGCTGAGCAGTCTCAAACTGTTGTTATAATGGTGAAACATCAGTGAGTGGGATTGTTAACTGGGAGAATCCCTGAGAGGTTGGGTCTTTGTCCAAAACTATAAAATAATTTTAATAAAGCTGTAGGTGGTGGCATAAAATATTTGTTGGTTATGTTTGTAGATAACCAAAAAACTGATAGGATTGCAAATATAAGGAAATAGGTTACTGTTACAGTATAGCCTGAATCATGTGGTTAAATGGTCAGGTTAAAAAATAATATTTTCATACAGCTAAATATGACTAGAAGGAGCCCTGGTTCAATGAATCCTGTCCCTTGCAGTTGCATCTTGCAGTCTTTCACAAATTTGCCAAACTCCATCTTGTAACCAATTGGATATCTTGCCTTCACTGTTCATATTGGAAAGCTGTTCTGAGAACTCCTCTGTTAGAAACTTTTTTCTAGTTGCCAGTCTAAATTTATTCATGCCCAGTTTATGCCCATTTGTTCTCTTACCAACATTATCTGTTAGCTTAAAGAGCTCTTCTCCCTCCCTGTTTCCCTTTTTATTTATGAAGAGCAAACATGCTCTTTTAGCTAGCTAAACAAACCAAGATCCTGTAATCTCGTCTTGTAAGGTAGACTCTTTATTCTTTCAATTATCCTAGCAAGAGGTCCCTTCCATACCCTAATGTCTATGAATCTATGAAACTGAACAAAGTATTACAGTCGAGGTCTCACCAGTTCATTGTGCATTAGCATTAATGGAAATACCTTGCCTGATCTGTGGTATGATGGTAGTTGGCTCTTTATGCCTGCATCACACTGGTGGATCACAGTCTTCTTGTGACCAGCTGGCACCCAAATATTTGTTATCTTGATTCCCAACAGAAAAGCTTTCATATTACAGCAGAAATGTCTGTTATTAGTTTAAGTTTCATTACCTTGAACTTTATACTATTACATTTCATCCTATTTCTTTTACCATATTTACTCAAACCAATGACAACCATGAATTTAAGATGACCCCCCAAAAATTAGATTCTATACATGGAAAATTATAAGCAGAGTTCAGTTCTGGCCACTCATGTTCAAGAAATGTTAAGGCGGGAGGAACTCATCTTAGAATTGTGTAAATATGGGCCTTCAGTTCTTCAGGTCATCCAGTTCATCCAATATATTTGGATCTTCCTTCGTGTTGAGACTTCCTCTCAAATTTGCGTCATTACCGAATTTCATTAGCATACACCTTTTTATGGCAGTGACAATAAATGCAAACAATACACCAGTGAAAATGAGTGTAAAGCAGTAAATGTGACAACAGAAAATACATGCTATACATACATGAAGGGAGATTGTGCATTGGTAAGCTCAGAAAAGGACTTGAGTATAATCATAGATAACTAGTTCAACATATAATGTCAATATATTTCTGTGGCTAAATGGACTAATGTGATTTTTGGAAGTACAGACAGGAGAATATGATGTAGAAAAATAGGAATGTGATCTTGCTTGGAATTGATGAGAATTGATAAGAGTTATTGTAGAATACCGTGTCCAAATCTAGTAGTCACATTTCCAGAAGGATGTGAAAATACTTGAGTTCAGAGTGTAAAGGAAATGTACAAAAAAAATAACCTGGAGAACTACAGGCCTGTCGGTCTCCCCTCGGTTCCGGGGAAGATATTTGAGAAAATTCTCAAGGCTCATATCTGTGAGGGACCGGCAGGAGACGTTATGCTGAAGGGAAACCAGCACAGGTTTGTTAAGGGCAGGTCCTGTCAGACCAACCTGGTCACCTTCTATGAGCAGGTGACCAAATCCATGGATGCTGGTGTCCCTGTCGACGTAGTCTTTTTAGACTTCAGGAAGGCGTTTGACACGGTCTCTCACCCCATCCTCATTAAAAAGATGGGGAGCTGTGGCATTGAC
>JAGPOW010000261.1:28158902-28217948 GCA_030014935.1 Caiman crocodilus
GCTCCTACCTTGGGCGTCTTTAAGAGTAGATTGGATAGGTACTTGGCTGAGGTCCTGTGACCCCAGCACTCGTTCCTGCCATTGGCAGGGGGTCAGACTGGATGGCCTGCTCTAGGCCCCTTCTGACCCTAGATACTATGTTACTATGAAAAATTAATCTAGGTGTTGGAAAATACATCTGATAGTGCTATGCTTAAGGAGCTCAAACTAGTCAGTTTATTGAAACGCTGTGTATGGATACCTCCACCTGATAAAACATCTGATAAATGAAGTCTTTTTGAACTTCTAATGGTATAACAAGATCATATGGCTGGATGCTGAAGCTGGACAAATTCAACCTTGAAATAGGGCACAGTTTAGAAACTGTGAGGGAATTTAAGCTCTGAAGTAGATTTCTAATGTAGAGTATTGCAAATTGAGAATCACTTGAACTTTAAGACAAAATCAGATATCCAAGACTCGCTTTGATTCAGCTTCTGAGAGAATTCTTCACCTGTGGATATGGGATAAACCCTTCTGGCCCTACAGTCGGCGGTGTCTTTATACCCCCTTCAACCTATCTTCTCCTGCCTAGAAACAAAGTGATGAGGATGCTGTTGGGGTGCCCTAGACCATGCCTTTTGAGCACGCAGGCCGGGGGTATGGTGCTAGGGGCATCACTAGGGTATCCGCAGGCCTCATTTCTGGGGCTAATGTGCAAAGCAGGCACTGTTAGATAGGGCTTATAGCCAGGGCAGAGAGCCCATTCTCTGCCCAAGGTGGGGGATACCTTGCAAATCTGTTACCCATGACTTTTATCAGTTACTGTTTCTTCAACAGTCATATGATTATTCAAACTAAGTCTGTGCTTATACATAGATTTTTTTTCAATATTTGAACTTGAGCCAAAACATTCTGAATAATTATCTTGCCTCTCTCCCTCGTCATTGTATTGGATGTGACACTATCCCTGTAGGTGGCTTTGGAACGTGGAACTGGCAGGTGCCCCCGGTCAGAGGGGCAGTGGCTGGAGACAGGATTCCCGCAGAATGCAGCTGATGTTCAAAGTAAAGATTTATTTACAAAATATTCTTAGAAGAGGACTTTGAAAGCTGAGAATATAAGTTCAGCTAAGAAAGCCAGGAAAGTGATACATTATATTTATGATCTGTCTGTGCCTATGCAAAGTAAACATTAGTGCAAGGTCAGCAGTGGTGCTTTCTAAAGTGGGGTTTTCAGGCTTTGTCTTTGCTGGAGCACATGCCTGAACAAGATTTGTGTATGGAATATGTCCTACTGTTCAAAATCTTTTATTTTTCTTTCTGCAGAAAAAATTTTCCCTGAGTTATAAGACCAGTTCTTATCTGACTAGATAACACATACACATTTTCTCTCCAGTAATTGAAGATAAATCCTCTCTTGGATGTATATACATCAGTTACCTGATGAAAACGCTGTAGAATGGGCCTCCTGTCCTCTTCTATTTCTGGGTAGTTCAAATATTTCACTTCTCCTTGCCAGTGAATGGCCAGGAAGGTTAAGAGAAGCCTGTATACAAAGAACTACCCTTTCATGGTCAGAGTTACCTTTAAAAAAAAAAAGAAATGTTCTAAAGAAACACTGCATTGGCAGTGAGTACTTCCGTACCTTTTGAACAGCCTGGTCATCTGAGCATATGTATGAGATGAAAGTTGGCTCTACCAGTGTGATATGCAGCCAAGTTTCAGTCTTTCTAGTGCACCAAACATTCCACTGAGGTTTCCTAGTGCTGTTTTGCAGGGAATTGAGCTTCATTTTAAAATTAAGACTTCAATTATACATGTGGAGGAGGCATGATTGCCTCCACAGGTGGTGGGTAGGTGATTTGGAAAGTGCAGTTGAGCAACACTTTTTCCAATGTGTGTTGCTTTGCCTTTCATTCTTTTGATGGGATGATCAGCTGCAAGCCAATTGGCAGAAAGATACCGTAACACAGCTGAGGTTATCTAGCCCCTGATGATGGACAGTGTTGTTGCATGTACAGCTGCTCCTTTCGGTGATAGTGTACATTTTGATCCTTCAAAAGACAGCAGCCAAAAGTATATTTGATACTTGCATGAATGGAAAAGGATCTCTGGCAGCATGGACTAGGTTCAGAAAATGCGTAGAGGTAAATGTTTCCACACTAATGGGTAGACAGTAAATTAGCACACAAGTTTTAGGTGTATACCTAGTTAAATATAACAAACAGTTGCAAGAAGAAAAGGTACAATAAAACCATTCACTTCCTGCAGCTGAGCTAAAACTCTGACTTGATTATTATTGGTATATGCAAAGTTCATAAATGATGAAACTAGAGAACACTTATTGTTCTTACTGCCAAGTTCACTTTGTTCTCTTGATAAATGTCATGTCACAATGCAAAATGTAGTGCTTAAACAAATTAATTTAATAGGGATATGAATGTAAGAGTGATAGCAGAGGTCTTTTTAGCTGTCTGGTAATCAAAGCATTCATTTTCTCCAGATTTTCCTATTTTAATCTCTATTCTTATGTCTTAGGTTTGTTGTCAGTGTTACACATATAAGGTTTTTTTTAATGTTTTAATTCTTAAAGTTGAAATGTGTGTGTTTGAAACTAAAATCTTCACAAGTTTTCATCAACCCTGAGATATTTAACAGTAGGTTTTCTTTATTCAAATATTTTTTGCATACACTTCGTTCTAAAAAAAGGCAGGTTAAGGTTTACAAAACCTATACAGTGAGTGAAACTTGGCACTGGGGAGGCGGGGGGGTGGGGGAGGGCAGTAAATAGCATTTACCTTCTTAACGCACCCCGGGGGAGAGAACATTTCTGGAAAGAGCTAAAGGAATTGCTGAAATAAGGATTATTTCTGCAGAACAGAGTCAGAGTCTGGTAGATAACTTCTGTATGGTCTTTGAGTTTTCACTTGGAAAAGAACACTGGTGAGACCTGCGGACTAATTAACAGATGAAACCAGTACTGATCTTGGAGGAAATTGACTTCATTCACCTTGTATTAAATTATGAAGTTTATATGCATAAGAATAAAAGCAAGATAATGTACTGTTGGGCAGAATCTTGAATTCACAGAGGGTTGACCTATAAGGCTGTATTAGGTCTTTTACCTGTTTCTTTATCTTAGAATGAACTAACTGGAGGTAGGAAATACAAGATTGTCAAAGGGGAACATCTAAAATAAAACTTGTTCTCTGTAGCAGTCCAAGATATTAGACTGGAATAGGCCATATGCAAACACTGTAGCCCTTGAAGCTAAATCCCAAGGTAGATTTGGCTCTGTTTCTGGCTCACTGCTGTTGCTAGAAGCTGGCAAAAGCCCCACAGAACTAAGCTGAGCTGTTGACTGTTACTTACAGGCTAGAATTAAGGCTCTTATTCAGCTGTCCAAGGAGTACTGCATTTTCCTAGTTTTAGACGTCTTCTTAGTTTCCCAATTAAGGTGTCTTAGTCTCCTTTTCAACCAACTAAGGCTGCTGAGGCTAGTTCTGCCTACAGTGGGGAGGGAATGGTGACTCTTGCAGTACCCACTTATTTATGAGGTTGAGTAAAGAGGCATTAGAGGATGTATTCACGAGCCAGGATAACTGACTGGGTTTACGAGGAAAAGAAGTAGCTTTGCAAAAAAGGATAAAAATACCTTTCCTTTTAGGGAAGAAATTGTGACCAAAATTCTCTGATCTGCCTCTGGGGTGGTACCTGTCACCCTTTGCTCAAGTAGATTGACCGTGCCCTGACTGTCCCTTTTTATTTTTTTTCTGCCTTTCTTCTCTGGCCCATCCTTGCTACAGGATCAGATTAGACTGTAGAAAGAACAATAAATTGGATGCAGGTGGACAGTGGTTACATAAATTTAATTGTGCAGTTACTCAGTTGGGTACAAGCACATCTTTGTGTGCCATGTTGTAGCAGGTGATAAGGAGTCTTATTGTAGAAGATAATGAAAAGGAAACTCCTAGTGCAAATGAATGCTGAGCTTTTATTCATCCATGGGAAAGAGCAAACAAATGACTCAGTTCTCTGGGACAGGTGAGTATTTCAGTGAGATAGTGGTTCAGGTCTTTTTATGTAATATAGTCTTCAAAAGTCACTTGTGGATATCACAGTATACGAGAGTATTCAAGATGGATTGAAATTACAATATATGAAGTTTGCCTTAGCTGTATCCCATTTTATTTTGCATACTATTGTTAGGAGGTTTATAGTGTTTGTATAGCTTGGAATATAATAAGATGTCTGAATCTCTAAGAGATTAATGTTAATGATAAATCACAAGAGTGAGCTAATGCAAACTTATGTGCCCAGGCTAATGTGGTTTAAACACAAATACTGTTCAAATGAAGCAGAAGTTTTAGAGCCAGGTGCTACACAGCCACTTGCTGGAAGTGAGTGACCACCTGTCCAATATTGATCGCTTTAAAAGAATAATCATTTGTCTTGAAGCATCTTTATTAGCTTTCAGTAAAGAGAAAAAAAAGCTGAATTTCATGCGTAAGGGAGTGTATGTAGTTTCAAAGAACCTCGTGAATCAATATTCTAGACCAGTTCTTGTCTCATGTTGCAGATATTTATAGAAAGAGAACAGACTCGAGATACTCCGCAAAATAACAGGGAAAAATATAACACATAGGATTTCAATCTTACCCTTCTCCATCACAGAGTCAAAAACATGCTGCCAAAATCCTTTGGCAACTATAGATCCAATTTATAATGTAACAAATAGTTACATTTAACAACATTTGTAGTATTATTAAACATGAATAATGTTTGTCTACATTGATGCTTTATTATTTAGATAAATGTAAGCACCACACTGCAAATGACTCATCCTAACTATCTGGCATGCGTACTGAATTGCACAATTTCAAAGTGTACTCAGGCCATCCTCTGATAAAGGATTAGATAATAAATCCTCTAATAAAGTATTAGTTTGGAGAAAAAATGATGGCTGAAACAAACATTCTCCTTCTGGTCAGCTGTGGCCAAAGAGTTCATGCTCTTTGTCTTGAAGAGTTCAGGCTCATCCATCATTTTGGTATGGATAAGTTGCAATAACAGGATAGGGACCTGCCTACTAATTCCTACACTTAATCAGGATTATATTTATACAGACAGTAGATGAACAAGCATAGTTTGTATAGATTGTGACTATCTACCTGTATATAATTATAGAATCATAGAATCAAATGTTTGTTTTTACACATGCTCCAGGGCGGAGGCGGGGCACTTTAATTCGAGCAGCTCACAGAACTCTAATTAAAGTGCATGCGGTGCCTGCAGCATCACATGTATTCAGCATCCCACACTTCAAAATGGCAACAGAGGTGCTTTAGATAAAGCTTGTTTGACGCTTAAGTCTGCTCTGACACATGCTAATTATTATGCATCAGAGCTGATGTCTAGCACATATATAGATGCCCCAAAAATGAGGGTTAGAAGGGACCTCAGGAGGTCATATAGTCCAACCCCCTGCTCAAATCAGAACCAGCCCCAGCTAGATCATTCCAGCCAGGTCTTTGTCAAGCTGGGCCTTTAAAACCTCCAAGGATGGAGATTCCACCACCTCTCTAAGTAACCCATTCCAGGGCTTTACCACCCTCCTAGCAAGAGAGTTTTTCCTAATATCCAATCTAAACTTCCTTTGCTGGAAGGAACTTGAGACCATTGCTCCTTGTTCTGTCATCTGCCACCACTGAGAACAGATAATAAGTTTATAAGTTTATGATTATATAGATAAGTCTCTTCTTATTTTAATATAATTCACATTTTTTTGTTACAATATTCCTTCACATTCCAAATAAAAGGGTTTTCAGCAGTTGTCTATAAACTACCAAAGAACTACAGAAACAGCTATCTGCAATGGCATTTTATAGCCCTAGGGTATCCAGTTACCAGTTTGTATCCACAAAATGGTGCTCTTGTTGGGTGTATGGGAGACCCTGTAGAGAACAAGAGCCTTGTCAAGTGTCAGTGGAAAGCCTGCATGTTTCTGACAACACTGTTGATTGGGTTTAGTGGAATTCAAAGGCTGGGGTTTTCTGCTATGTTCATTTTCCTTATTATCTAGCGAGTCTTGTGTTTAATTTTTTGTCTTGTTTTCAGATGACACTGGATGTCCTAGCAGCCAATCAGTATCCCCAGTTAAGACTCCTTCTGATGCTGGAAACAGTCCAGTTGGTTTTTGTACTGGCAGTGATGGAGACTATAACAGAAAGAAATTTAATGCTGGGACTATGAGTGAAGGAAACCCACAATTAGCTCGATATAAGAAAGAAACAAAGGCAAGCCTTGTAAAGCCAGGTAAGTACATTTTCAGCTATTAATGTTGTTAACCTCTGTACTTAGTGTATAAAAGATCAAGAAAAGTGTGTTTACCTGGGGTCACAGTTCAGTTAGTGAACAAGAATAACCTCACCCTTTCCATGTGATCATCTGTGGGATTTAAAGACTAGTGGCTTCATGGTGCAGATACAATAATCTGAGATCTTTATATAAATTTTTAGCCTAAGTGTGATGTAAAGTATGAATTGAAGTGGATTTTTCCGTTGTTGTGGAAATCTCAACTATTTTGTCATTTTTCTCTGTTACATATTCAATAAATGAGGGGTACATGCTGTTTTTGATAGATGAAGTCATTTGGAGTAGACTTTCTATGGCATTGATGTGCCTGTCTACATTCCTGTTTTCATAACTCAGCCTTTTACTGCGTGGACCTGAGTGCATGGAACATAAGTGAGAACTTCAGGCATAAATCCAACAGGATAATTTGGCTATTTTTTTGTTTTTAGACACTAATGTAATAAAACCCAAAATGTGAGTTTCATTAAATGTGAACTGTTTGGACTACATGGTCCTTGGCGCAAAGATAACGTAAGGTACGTAAGTGAAATTGGGGTTGGGAAGTGTTCCAGCCTCCTTTCTTAATTAATTTTATGCAGTTGCTTTTTTAAAAGTTGTTTTTAATCTTCTCCAATTGTTCTAATCAGTATTATGTGAAATAGGCAGAGTTCAGTATAATTGCTGGTATGATCAACTGAAATGTTTTCTCAGTAATGTTACACAGTAATGAGTAGTACTGCTGAGTCAGTAGAGCGGGACTGTGCTTTCTGAATGACTAGCATAGTTTTAGAGATCACTGTGTTAACTAAGGGTACGTCACTCATATGAGGAGTAAAACTGAGGTCTCTGATCATTTGGTCATTAAAGTTTTTTTTTCAAAGTTCCTGACCCTGTATGCTCAGAGCCAATTAAAGCTTTGATGTTAATTTCTATAAGCATAGGATCAAGCCCTAGCATTGAGGTGTTTACTGAACATACTACTCAAGTGCCAGTTTAAATTCTACCACCAAATTCCAGTTCAAGTAGTCAAGGGAAAGTTTTCCTTCTTAAGCCATTGCACTGATGTGCTGTTAAATAGATAAAATGCTACAATCTGAAAGTGGATTTTCATAGTAGTAGTGTGGGTTGAGTTTAATCACAGTTGTAATAATAGAGGCCAGCACCCCAAAATACATACCTGTAGAATTTGCCATGTAGATTGAATGGTTCCTGGGGGACTGACATGAAATGGAAGGAGTAGCACAGGGGTGGTGAACATGTGTGTGTGTGTGTGTGTGTGTGTGTGTGTGGTTTTGAGGAGAACAGAAGTAAACATCAGAACACTGGACAGAAAAGCTAGGGACACAAGAGCTGGGACTTTGGCCCTCAAAAGTAAGTGTGTACTGGAAAAAGGACGTGGCACTGTGAGCAGTGCTATTGTCTTTTGTTGCCTCATTTTTGTTATGGTTATAGAAAAAGCATTTTGAACTTTTTTTGCAAATGAGGAAAGATGTATCAAATTCTGTGATCAGATCCTGTAACAACCTGTAAGTTCCCAATTTTATTTTACTAGGTGTTTGAGTTAAAAAGGGTAATAATATAACCAATATATGGCATAAGTGATTTGGAATAATCATCTCAAACATAGGTCATTGAAGCCTAGTTAGGTCTTTTATTTTGTTTATGCACAATTATTAACATAAAATATTATGGGAACGATTTCAATGAGTTTAAAGAAAAAGCTTTTTGTTGTTTTTTTTTGTGTGTCAATGAGTGACCTTCAGATCTCTAGTTAAATAGTATATGCCTATGAAAGAGAGGAAATTTATACCTCTAAAACAGCTTTCCTGTGATTTTAAAGTCCTCTGCCTTATAATCTACTAGAGCTGGAGACAACTGCATATTCCTATTTTAACTGGGAATGTCTACATGTGTAATGCTTTAAGGTTTCTGTGTTTAGGTGTTGGCTCAGGAAATATTGAATCTTAAACTGTACATTTTTCCAAGACTAAACACCATGTGTACTGTATCTTCATGGACCAATGTACCTTTTGGAAAAGAATTTAAATACAAAACATATATTTGTTTGAGGCAGAGGCCTAACAACACAACCAAGCAAGTGGGGCAGTTACAACACACAGGGGCAGCAGCAACCTCCAGCTGCTGCCAGGTCATTAGCCCAAGTCATCCCGTCTTAGTTACATTATTGGTTTGAGAGGTGTTTCTATTTAAAGTGACTAAGTAGGATGGCTGAAGGAGTGAAATCTAGTGAGTACAGCACACAAGTCAGTCAGAGCTGACTGACAAATGTGCTGTATAGCATGGATATCACCACCTATTTATATGCAGGGAGGGATGAACTGTGCAGTATTTGTAAAGCACGCTGGAATTATTTTTTTGATAAAGAATCCTATGTACATAGAAGAGATTATCATTTTTGTCACGTTAACAGATGTCATTGTTTTAAATTATTCCATTTAAATTATTCTATGACAAGAAGATAGTAACCTCATATTAATGATTAGAAAGGGACTTCTTTTAGATTGCTGGTATTATGTCAAGTCTATGTGGATTGGTTTTCTTTGGATTTTTAAAAGAACCACAATTTCTTTTTAATAGAAGTATTATTTTGGATAATTGAAGCACAAGTTCTGTCAACATTCACATACTCACCCACTCATTCTAGGAAACACAATGATGCCATTTTTTATAAATGCCTCTTAACATTTCCTGTTCTGATTGCGAATATCAGCCATAGATCAGTCAGCAGCAGATACTCTTTTATTAACGTTAGTAAACTTTTTCTATTCAGCTCAGGCACAACAGCTGTTGTGATGTGTGAGAGGTACTTATGGACACATTTGATTTTTACCAAAAGTGCGTCAAAGATCCCCCTGCCAACCATCACACCCTTCCTGGTGGAATAATAAAAATCAGTTCCTGGTTGGCCAGGAAGAATAGTCTTGAAATGGAAAGAGTGATGGGGAACAGCTGGGCGTTATCCTCTTCCTTCTGGTAGTATGGTCTTACAAGATGCCTTTTTTAAAATTTCTCTCTCCTGGTGAGATCCCCTTATTTTTTAAGACCTGTATGGGCAAGAGTTTCTGCTAACTCTCACACTCTAGATCCCTGTACAAAGGTCTTTCAGCCTGATTTAACAAAACATACGTTAAAAAACAGTGGGAGGGAAGTGGGAGTAAGTACAGGAGTAACAGCTCTAAATCTATTCCAGTATTTAAGATATTTTATAAGTACAGTTTATACAACTTAACCTGTCATTTATTTTTATTTATTTATATAAAGCAATTAATGTGCCCCAATCTTAATAAAAACTACTGGTTTTATGTAGGATTTCATAGGATTTCTACAGAGGTAGCCTAAAACTGACTGCTTACCAGGGGCTACAAATAAAGAGCTAAAACTATCCTGCACACTGCCTAAGTTTACAGATCACACATACAGTGCTTCTCTGTAATTATATATCAATGTATCCCCTCTGAATGCCACTTTATTGGCAATTTGTCCCTTTCAGCATTGTCTGCTTGGAACATGCTGTATCCCAGAAGCAACACTCACACAAATATTTAGATAATTTTGGAAATGTCAGTGTAGGATAGCTTTAGACTAAGCCTTTGAGACCTTGTCAACTTGTTCCCAGGCTACTGTCCAATACTTTTTTGTTATGCTGCTATCTGTTCATCTCATCTGTATTCTCTGCCTTTTAAAGAATTAGCATTCCCTCCCCCTTACAGCATAAGATGTGAGCATGTTGTATTAAGCCATCTCTGGCTTTTGAAGTAATAAAAAATGCAAGCCGTAAGAGTCGTTCATAATGTATGTTGTCTGCCTAGTGAACCACACTTAATTTTGCAGGACATTATAGCTGTCTCTTGATAAACCCGTGACTGGAAGTTTTATAAACTTAGAAATGTTACTCGTTCATCATATTTTAATGTATTGATCATGCATTAAATTTGAAACACAGTTGTGTTTTTACAAATGTCTTTCAAAGCCAGTTTAAAAAGAGGCCATCAACAGCAGCTCATACACAAAAGAAATCAGACAATATGCAGGTACCAACGTGCAGCCCAGGGCTGGACCTGGCATGCAACATCAGACTTGGCCTTCAGGAACTGCCCACAGGCCCCATGTGGCAGTGGGGCTGGCAGCAGGCTTAGCTCCCTAGATGCTGCTACTTGGCTTCTGCAATTGATATTATTTTTCTTCGTCCTGTCTCTTAAAAGCAAGGTGGATATTATATATGGGAGTGTGGTGTGTGTGACAGAACTTGCTAATTGTTCTCAGTAGTAAAAACAATAGAAAATGTGTTGCTGGGCACCGTTCTAGCAGAATGGTGTACAAGGCACATGATAACAGTGGTGTAACTAGTGTGGGGTGAAGGGGGGAGCAGCCCTGGACACTGATTGGAGGTGGTGGGGCAGGGAAAAATAGCAACTGCTACCGCATCTGCACAATCATGCCAGCAGCATGGTGTCATTGCTGCCCCCAAGCATCCTGCTACCCCAGCTAACTTGTTACACCTCTTCCTAATAAGTCTCATCTCTGATTCCCTGAGTCCCATTTAGAAAAGTGGCACCTAGTCTGCTTCCTTTGAAGAACTGTTTCTTTGAGGTCCCTTCTGTGAGTTCTGTGGGAAGGGCCCTGTGAATAAGAGTTTACCAGTCTGATGTTTACAGTTCAGCCAAAGTTTGAAATGTATAAGCAAATTTCAAGAGATATGAGATTGGGGGAAGAATCACGGGGATTTGTTATGCAGCTGAATTGCAGATGCCTTTTAAAGGACATCTAATATTTGCCCAGTAAAGTTGCCCAAGCCTGTATTCACTTTTCATTGACTACATGCAACTATGGGCTGCCTTCCTGTGCTGAGGACCCATCTTCATGTTCTTGCTTTTATATTGTCATGGCCATCTTCCCGTGTGGGTGAGATGAGGCTGTGGTTGGAATAGCTGTATTGGGGTACATGAAAAATTTTAAAGAGTTTGTGTTGAGCAACATGAGGCATAGCTCCCCATTTTCTCCCAATAGGCTTCTTCACTTCCTCCTCAGTAGTGCTCAGTAGTTACTTCATCAGCCAGGTGAGGGCTACAGTGGGAAATTCGTTCTATTCATTGGCTGTAGTTGAATCTGATTAAACTGGAGACATTTTGAGCACTGCCACTGTAACAGATTTAATTCCAGTAATAACAATCAGTTAGAATCAAGCTGTTAAATTGGTTTATTCCATTTTACTGGATTCTATTGGAATATTTGCAAAGCACTTTTACTACATAAACCAACCAGCTTTGTAGGAGATGGGGAGGCCAGACGGGATTCTTTAAATAAGCATGGCTAGCATCACACTAGATCAATTGGTCTGTAGTTGCAGCTTGTGTTTGTCCTGCTTTCAGTATCTAGGTTCTGTCATTTTAGTCCTGAGGCGTATGAGTGGATAAAAAAGTTTAATGGTTGCTAACCATTTTAAAATACAGTTCAATTTGTAATTGCACTGAATAATGTTACACTTGCTGTACAGTGTTATAATCATCCATTCTGGTTGTATTGGTATGAATATTTGTCAAGTAACAACTGGAATTAATAAGAAAGATATAAGCCTTCCAGGATGTGACTGATGAAGTCCATGGTGGCAGATTTGTGAAATCTAAGGGATATTAATTTTCTTTTTTTAGGCCAATTTTTAATGTGGTAAATTTCTCATGAGTGACTACTGTCCTGGTGTCCACTGGTCTGGGCTCTCAGAAGCTGTGGGCATCTCTTTGCAGCTAGCACTGAAAGGAGCTAAGTGGCTAAGAAAGCTGCACAGTGTTTCCTGAGCTAGAGAACCAGACAGAGTTTCCCTAGGGCATCTACTTCTCCAGTTCCTGTTGTTACAGTCAAAAGGAGGCCAGACAGGAGACCAGGAAATGTAAGCCAGGTTATTAGTATTTAATTGCCCTGCCAATTTTGTCTGGTATCTCGTCGTTGAGGGCCCAGGACTGTGTTCCTGGATTTATGCTATTCAAAGCAAAGTTAGTAGTAGTAATAAGTTAATGAGAGTCCAAGGTATAATCATGGGTAAGCCCTCTGATTTAGCTTATACTACTGTGACATGGCTGGGTAGCTCAACTGATCCTGTGTCAGCTCAGCTCCCTGTGCTTAGTATGGTAAGGCAGAAATATGAACTCCGGCTCCAGATAGTGGATGCTCCATTCCAAAACCAGGTGAGTGTACCTGTGAATTTTAGGAGTAGATTATGCTAGGAACAAGTGTGTTTTCCCACTCACCCTTCAGAACTTACCCATTCAGAACTGAATGTTACCCACAGTTGCCGAGGGATAAAACGATGGGTTTAGAGGTTCGGGGGGGCTAGGGGGGGCATGTTTTATTAAAGTCTTTATACAACATTTGTCTCTTACATTTGGGTGGCTTTAGCTTGTGATTTGTTTGTTTTGAATTGCTGCAGACAATAGAAAAATTTGTTTGATGTTCAGACAAAGATACTGAATGTTCTAACTTCAGTAGTTGCTATGTCATGGGAAGGGTTTCATTGTTCTTAAATAACAACAAGTTGTACTTTCACCTATCATGCTGAAATTCATTGTAAAATGGTGGTAGTGTAATTTTTATGCGACTGTATTCTAAAAGCAGAGTCATCTTGTTCTATTGTAAAAGAGCTGTACTTGGTTGTGGTCTGACAGTCTCTCCTGATACAATCCCTAAAATAAATTATGATGCTTGATGTTTTTAATTTACAGGTTCCTGAAGGAGAGGTGGGACTGAGGGAAGAGACTATGTTACTGTAATGTAATTAGATATATCCCCTTCTGTTGTCCTTTTTTAGTGTTTCAGTTACTCAAGGGTCATGTCACCCAAAGGAGGTACAACTGGATTGCAAAGAACATAGTATCTGGTCATAAGTGTGGGCTTTAATAAAGGAATTGTGTCTTCCACCAGTGTTGCAATCCTTTCTGTATGTGCTTAAGTTTACTTGTAGAAAAGGCATAAGGATTAATGTTTAATTCTTGGAAGCATTCAAAGAAGTCAAATAACTGGATGGTGTTGAATGGGTATGTTCATTTCATGCTGATTTGTTCACTGGAATTGCAGAACAGTGCATTAAAGCTAACTCCCAAGCTTACTTAAATATTGATGTTATAACATAAAAATATACATGAATAGTGAACTGAATATCAGAAAAGATTGTTTATAGGTTTTGGAACCTCCTGCCTGCACTCACTGGTTTTATGTATTTCTCAACTATTTTAATTGATTAATATTTACTAGTTTATTGGTGTATTTGTTTGTACTGACAGTCAATTTTGAGAAGAGAATAATGTGCATGTGGTTCCCAGCCTTTCTGGTCTGCAGACTGGATGATTGGTGTTGGATCGGTCCGTGGGTCAGTTCTGGTGCATGGGATTGGTCCGTGAGCCCGACCCAGCATGAGATAAACACAGTCACCATCCAGCACCTTGCTGCAGCCCCATGTATTAGATTGGGCCTTGGGCCCACTGCTCCAGCCCTGTGTGCAAACCTGGTCTGGCACACAAGACTATATCATCTGGCCTGTAGAGCTTGCAAATTTGGTGGTAGGGAAATGGTGCCAGGGTTAACTGCCACTTTTCTGCTGCCAATTTTCAGACCTTTGGGAAGCCCCATGGGCCAGATGACATAGTTCAGCTGGCTGGATCTGACCTGCTGACCAAGGGTTAAACATCACTGCATTAGACAATAGGCCGTGGTTTTCAAGGGCTTCCTTCCTACTTTTTAGAATGTCCCTTTTGCATAAAAAGAGAGGGGATGGCTGCATGTGCCACACTTGTTCAACATGAGCATGTGCTTTGCTTCTTAAATATACCAACTAATGCTGGGTGCAAACAGGACATAGGAAATGGCCTTTCATTCAAATGCAGTGGTACCCACAGTGTGCACCATACAGACTGTCCTCTTGTTGATCTTCTTTTTGATTCATATGTGGACTTCAAAACCAGATCCAGAAAGCTGATGTTTGTCAGATCCTTTCTTATATAGTATCTAGCAAATTCCAGTTATTTTTGACAATACTCTTAATCTTGTTTGCTTTGCTTTACTATGTTTTTCCCTTTCCTATTGACCTTCTTCGAGTGGATGGTGCCTACAGATGAAGCCAATCAGTGTTTTCAGATAGCGTGCAGCCTGTGCAGAGTTCTGCTGCATATTTTACTGATAGGCTGCGTTTTACTTCTACGTCTGTTGCTATGGAGCTGTGTAGATTTGCTTACTTGACCCACTAACACAAGGAGTTATTAAAGGCTCTGTCTCCATGGATACACCGGTATGAAAGTATACTTCACAGAGATTAAAATACACATAAAAGAAAAAGATGCACCATGTTGATATAAGTCTGCACTCATGACTGTTCCCAAAGCTTGCTTCCTAGAGATGATCATGGGTAATATCACAGTTGAAGGGATTTGGGATACATAACTTTTTATACTGGAGTCACTGCTATAGTTGTATCAAGATAAGTAGGGACCTGAACCCCAACACATCTGAAATGCTCTTGCCACCAGGGTGTTAGGAATTGCAGGTTGGGCTCTCACCATTGCTCCTGCTCCATTTTGTGTAAATACTTAAATACGTATCAAAGGAAGGACTGCCGTCTGCGACTCACTTAGCTGAGGTGAGTACCCTAACCACAGTGTTGTAGAGTCAGCTTTGTCTCTTACCCTGCCCGCACGGAATATTTAATTATTTATACAAAGTGGGACAAACAGAAAGGCAGTCTGAGAGAGCCTTTCCACCCAGTTCCTGGTGATTAAAGCATGCCCAAAAGGAATGGGAGATATGGATTCAAGTCAGGCAGAGCAGGGATGAAACCAGATCTCCTACCTTCCAGCTCTCATTCTGCTTTTTAGAAGAGAGGAAAACCTGGCTTAGGCACCTGGCTCCAGGAAGGGTTCATGGCTAAGGGCCATATGGCTGGGTGAGATAGCTGCCTCTCCAGAGGCAGGCACCTACATCTATTTAGGTCAGCTGTTCAGGTGCCTAAGCTGCATACCTTCGTCTGTATTTCATTCCTGTTTGGTTTAGGTAGCACCTTCTTAGGTGGTTTCTGAGGATCCTTTCCTTAGGTGTCTAACTGTCTCATACATTGTCTGGGGAGCCTGGGCATCTAACTTAGGGTTGAGAATAAATGCTTCAAACCGAGAACTATTATAAAATTGGGCAGGTCAGAAAATGATTAGATTTATCACAGTCCTTATTGTGTGTATATGTGTGTATATATGCACATACACATACACAATACATATATACTTCATTCAACTTTGATTGTAGTTTATACATCAGCACTAGGCAGTTTGTAGCAGCAAACTCGCATTGCTAGCTTATTGTTATCGTAGAGAACCATTCTCTTCAATCATGCAATTTGAAGTAATACTAAAGATCATTACGTGTTGAAGTTCCATATTTCTGGACCAAAGTCTGCAGATCTCTATTTCATTAGTTAAAGCACAGAGAAACAAAAGTTTTATTCTGTACAACAGTTAGAAAACACTGTACAGTACATTGTAAAGCAGATGAGAATATAATTATCCTGGATCAGAATAGAACTCATAATGATTCATCTTCCATTGAGACAGTGATGTTCGAGTCATAGGTTTTAGCCTATATCGCCTTCCAAAAAATGAGGATTTTATATATGGCTCTGTGTACAGTGAGGTAAACTGCAGCGGGCAGATGACCAACCCTCCGGTACAACCAGGCCAGAGACAAAAGGGACACTGACTCAAGGTAAGGTGGTAAAATAAATTGAGGTTTTACTTACAACTTGTGTAGGATGACAGAAAACTCTTAAACAGCAGCTGCTTCTTGTGGTGTACAGTCAGAAGATAACAGAACAATGATGATTGCAAATGGTGGTAACAACAGCAAAACTATTGCACGAGAGCTTGGTATGTTTGATATGGTTGGTAGCGAGTATACAAAGCCAACCTAGGGGACACGGGCTCCTGGAAAGGGTGATCAGTCCTCTCCAGCTGTTTGTGTGAAGCTCTGAGTTGCTGCGCTCTGGCGCTCTGCCCCTTTTATAAACTCCTGTGCCAATCAGAATATGCTGCTGATGTTCAATTAGGAGAGTGTGACTGCCGGCCATGCAGCCACACGCCTCATGCAGCTTCTGATTCGCTGAGGTCGTCTGATCACACGCCTGTCAGCCCTGTGATCGTGAGTTCTCCACACACTGAACACAACTCGCTCTCGTGCTTCACATTGGTCTGGCATGTGAGCTGGCATTTGGCCACCTTTTTACTCAGAGATACAGTAGCAGAATGGGCTATAATTACAAAGGAACTTACTTAGTGTTCCAGTCCACAACACCTAGGCCATGTCCACATGAGCGCGGATGTTTGGTTCCCTGGGGACAATTAGCAGGAGGACATCTTGTGCCACCCCACCATAAGAAGCAGCCCTGCAGAGACAGGGTGGGAAACCTTGTGCTGTCACTAGTTGCCCCACAGGGAACACCAGTCCCATGCAGCAGGTTACTCCAGGTGGAGTAGGGGAGGTTGGGGTCAGCACTGGACTGGCCCCAGCAACCTTACCTGGGTCCTAGGGGCCTCCTGGGGGTGCCAGAGCAGCAATCCTGGATCCTGGCCAGCAGCCAGAGCATGGCTTTAGCCGGCCAGGTGCTGGTTTTGAGCAATGCACACTGCCACCCAAAGAGCCACCCCTCCCCCACCTTTTTTTTATGCATGGGGTTTTTTTTGAACCTTGGATATCTAGGGGTCAAAAAAAACCCGTGCTGCTTCCTTGCAGTGCAGAGAACAATTGAATGCAGTAAGTGGCATCATAGACATGTCTACAATGCCACATACCGCAGAGCCGTGCTCATCTAGATATGGCCCAAGTGTCTGCATGCCTTGCTGTCCAGTGTAGTCCTTAGTTTCCTGTTAAGCTGCCAGTACTATGTATGGAGAGAATTAAGCATCAAACGAGAAGATTCTCAAAAGCCAGCAAGTAAGAAAGCAGGAAAAGTGTAAGAGGGGGGGGAAAGGACTGAGTCCCATCACTAAAAGATAGCTAGGGCACTGCACTTTGGGTTGAGCAAATATCTGTGCTCAAGATTTTTACCCATGAACCCCGTTTTCAGATTATGCAGAGGCAGGGTGGAGTGGCACGTTAGAGATTAACTGGTTCAGAGGCATACACTTTCATTGGTGATGTTTGATGAAGTAGGCTGTTTCCTACAAAAGCTTATGCCTTTCCAGGTCGTCTCTAAGTTGCTACCCTGCCCTTACACAGTTCTGCTTAACTGCAGCCTAACACCGCTAACTACCTCTCTTTCTTCAAGTTAGCTACCTAAGCTAGGTCAGTCCTTTCTTTAAAAAAAAAAAGAAAGAGAGAGGACCTGAACAGACAACACATTTATCCTAGTGTGATCAGCTTGATCTGGGGTTAAATATCCCTTGCAAGAATCAGTGGTTGAGCCCATTCATAGAAGTAGCCCCAGTTGAGCACTTTTTTGCCTACACCAGTGGTTCTCAACCAATATGCTGCAGCAGCCCAGGCATCATGAGACCCTGCAGGGGTGTTGGCTTCCAGGTGCTATCACCACTGCAGCCCATGTGCCTTGTGCTGAAGAAGATTGGGAAGGAGCTGCAAGAGCTGTGGGTGCTCCTGCCTTCATTAGGTTTATCGCATCATCCTTATGCAGGTAGGGACACCCACTTCTGCTGCAGCCCTTCTGGGTCTGACTCCAAACACTTCTCCTGGAAATCAAGGCACATGGGACACTTCCACCGAGTGGTGACAGTGGTGCAGCATCCCAGGAAAACACGTGGACTGCCACACTACCGTTGGCATGAGGTGGAACTTTCTCCTGCCTATCTGTATCTGCATCAGATCCACTTCCTGCAAGCAGGAGCACTAGTTCCTGTAACATTCCCTTCCCGATCTGGGGCTGCACAAGGCACATGAGGCAGTTCACTGAGCAGTAGTGGCAGCTCCCGTTGAAGATCACTAAGGTAAGTTGAGGCAATGCAACAGTGGTTCTCAATCAGGGTGCTGCTAAATTCAGACAACTTATGGCGGTATCTTGAATCTGAACATATTGAGAGCCACTGGCTTATATACATCCTTTAATTACCATTAAGGTAGCCATTTACTCAATACTAATAGTCCTTTACCTACTCCTTTTAGCTGTGAGGCACGGTAACAACAGTGACTGAATGTGGCTACCCTGGTTTAGTTGCATATCTCTCTGTTTCTATTTTCAGATTAATTCACACATATATACACAATCAGTGTAAACAACACCAGGCAGTATTATCCCATAGGCCAGTGGTGCAGGGTGTGGGAGACATTTCTTCAGTTCCCTGTCCTGCCTGATCAAGGGACTTTGGTCTAGTTCTCCTACATCTTAGAGTGTCCCTATCACCAAGCTATTAGATAGTCTAGACTGGGGCTCTCTAGCTCTCTCCGAGACATTTCACATGAAGGTTTGTATCAGGGATTTAAAGCAGGTTCTGTGTAATCTAATTACCCCTTTTTTCTCTCTGACCCAAGGAATATTGATATAATGATATGAAGTAAGACAGGGTTAAAAAGAACAGTCCAACCCTGGAATGTTTGATAGTTTGGTGGGGAGGGGTCAATTTCCTATTTTAGATCTAGTCACGTGAAGATTCAGATCTGGGAGTTCTCTGGATGCATCTACACATGTGTCCAGCTGCACAGTTGTTACTAGCAAGTATTAAATGACTGCACAGTAACTGCCATCACAGTCCTGGTGGCGCACATCGTTTCCAACCGTATTGTGCAGTAGCAATGAGCTCATTGCTCCAGCAGAGTAGCATCGGCACCACAGTTCATGCCTGCCGATAATATGTCACCATAGCAATGAGCTACAGCAACGTAGCATCTCATGTAGACACGCTCTGTCTCAGGAAAGTACCCTGACCAAACAGGACTTATGAATATGAGACAGGCCCTTAGGCTGGCCAGCTCTGGAAGCTTACATCTTTAACCATCATTGGTTGGGGGCCTGATCCAATAGTCATTGTCAAAATACATCTATTGGATGAAATCACAGAAGTGAAATAGAGGGCAGAAGTTGAATGTGAGAATCTCATCAGAACTTAATTATGAATGGGGGGAGAGGGGGATGTGCCCCCCCCAGATTTGTGCATGGGGTGGGGATAGATATAGGCTGGCTGTTGCAGGCTCAGGGCTGCCTTCCCTGCTGCCTTTCCCACAGGGGTCTCCACAGCCCAGCAGGTGAGACCTGACAGAGCAAGGCAGGAAGGCTTGGTGCCACTACTGGAAGCCGTATGCTGCCATAGTGAGGTACTCTCTGCTTGCCTGGCAGCAGCAGGGTGATGACATGGAGTTGTATCCCTTGCTGCTGCCGGTTAGGAAGGAAACACCTTGTCATGATGGTGAAGAGCTCCTGGCAGCAGCACCAAACCTTCCCATCCTTCTCTGTCCTGCTGTGCTAGGTCCCACCTACTGAGCTGTGGAGACCCCTGGGGGAAGGGCAGCAAGGCAGGAAGCCCCAAGCCCACAGCTGCCAGCCCACATCTGTCCCTCTCCATGGGCTCCACTCCAGCTGTGCCAACCATAGGGGAGAGGGACCTGGGCTCCACACTCCATTTGGGCTACAGCAGTTGCTTCCTCCCATGGGTGGCAGTCAGGGCTTGGATGCTGCTGGAGGGGACAAGGGGTGGCAGACCAGGTCTCTGACTCTGTAGTCCTGGCAGTTGGGGGCCCTCTCCAGCAGGGCTGGGGGAGGAGAGGGTTGCAAGTTGTGAGTGAGGGGCACTGGCAGAGGGCTGCAGGTTGGAAATATAGGGTGCCAATAAGGCTGGGGAGATGTGGGGGAGGAAGTGGGTGGGGAGTAAAGGGCACCAGCAGGGCCACTGGGTGTAGGTGAGGAGTAAGGGGCACTGGCAGGGCCAGGAGTCAGGAATGAAGGACAATGACAGAGCCCAAAGGGCTGTAGGCTTGGAGTTAGGGGTACTACCAGCAGGGCCAAGAGTGAGGGGCACCAGCAAGGATGGGTGTGCTGTGGCTTGGGAGTGATGGGCAGTGGTGTGGGCAGGGCACCAGCATATCATGGTTACTCAGTGCCAACCCAAAATCAAATGTCAAAATTTATAGGTATTTAGAATTTATTTTGTTATAGTTTTTGAGGCAGTGTTAGGCTTCCAAATTGCTTTGAAATTATAAATATAGCAATATAACATTGTCTTCAACTGATGCCTATATATTAGGGGAGCACCAATAGAGATTTTGGGGGCCAATACTGAGAGCTGATTTTTAAGGAAGCATATCAGCCAATACCGGTTTGATTTCTGATACAAAAGCATCCAGCTGGTAAGTCTATTGTGACAAAAGGGGAGGGGGGAGGGAAAGATTAAGGGCCCCTGCACTTGGTGAGGGAGGGAGTGGGGCTGGGGCAGGGGTAGGCACTACCCAGCCGGGCAGGACAGGTGGGATGGAGCCACGGCTCGTCAGAGAGGGTGCACGAGGGGGGGTAGCTCCCACAACTGTGCACATCCCAGGAGGTCACAGGGGGTATATGCCCCTGGATCTGCGCAGGGTGGGCTGGGGGCTGTGCAGGGCTCTTCCCAGAAGGGGAGGGCGTGGGGAAGGAGGCAGGGCTGTGCTGTGGTTGGTACAGGTGGTGACAGTGCTGGAAGAGGGCTACTGGGGGAGGGGGTGCAGCCACCCCAAATTTCACTGTAGCCTCTCGGTTAGCCCCCCTCCCAGTGCGACCGCCACCTGCCCTGAGCACAGCGTGGCCTAGCCCTCCCACCCACACTGGGCAGAGCTCACAGCTGCAGCCTGTCACACCACACCCTGCCATGCTTCACACAGATCTGGGGGCACACGCCTCCCTATTCCCCCATGCCCTTCCAGGGTGCACGCAGGAGGAAGAGCTGTTCCCCCTCTCCATGCCCCCCAGACAAGCTGTGCCTCCCTCCTGTGCTATGCCTTACCCCAGCTGGGCAGTGCCTACTATAGCCCCAGCCACACTCCCTCCCTTACTGTGGGAGTCGTTGATCTACCTCTTCCACCCTCCCCTTGCACCACAACATACTTACCAGCTGCATGTAGCTCTCCAAGCTGCTGGGCTGTGCTCCTTGCTGCCTGCATGCTAAGCTGCCCCTGCATGCATGCAGATATAGTTACTGGCCAAATTATTGGCCACGTCAGGCTGATTTGTGCTATAGTCAATTTTCTCTGTCAGTGCTAATCTGGAATCGGACCGATGTATTGGTGGACCTCTACTGTATATTGGTGGTGTTTCATATTAATCGTGGAATTACGCAGATTTAGGAGTTTTTAATCAGACAGTTTACATTTTTATCTGAGAAGTTGTGATGTTTAAATGGAGAAAACCAGGCGCAAAGCCTGGAGTAGCTGGGAGGCACTGAATAGCCTTGAGGCATCCATGGTTTAGGCAGGTTTGTACGTGCCCAACAGCAGGAACTGGTGAACTTCAGGCACCTTCAGGGTTAGGGTGCAGCTGAGCAGTAATTTGGAGGCGCCCACATTTTGGGCTTAGACAGCTAAAATGGCAGTTAGGCATTCATGTCCTCTTGTGGATTTAGTTTAATATATACTGCTGAGCTTTGGAAAGATAACCATTGCATAATACAAGCTTTGAAAAACTGGGGCAGGTGGAGGATGGGTAAAAGCTGTAATTTTTTGGCCTCATACTGCTTTAATATACAGCAACATCTTTTTTTTTTTTTTTATCCCCTGCACTAATCCAATATGATACCTAAGCCCAAGAAAATAAAACACTGATACCATCCTCCCTGCACACAGCCTCCATTAATTTTAAAATATGCAAAAGTTCAACCTGGAATGTGCTTTGCAGTTTGTGTATTTATTATATTGAATCTTTTTGTGGTCAACTTCTGCTGGTAGTTTTCTGTGCTCTTAAGTTTACTTAGCCTTCACAGAAGAAACATTATGCATACGGAAGAGGCCATAATGAATCATTCCTTCAGGGGAGGAATTTTTTTTTTTGCTAAATGTGCCATGCTTTTCAGGTACAATCCCAGTTTTTGATGTCAGTGTTTAAAGTAGCTTGCTGAATCCCTAATTATATATTCTGGACCTGATCTAGCAAGTTTTTACCATTTGCAGTTCCCACTGACCTCAATTTTCCTCCTTTTTTATATTAGGTCATTACTTGTGCAATAACATCTATAACATCTTGACTCCCTCACTAATTTTCTATTTCTTTTCAGTGTTATCCCCACCACTAATGTTTCTTTTTATCTTAGAATGAACAAATTACATATGTGTAATCTCGCTTCATAAACTAATGAACTAATGCCCTCTAATCCTGTTGCAGTAATTGTTGACCTTTGGATTTTTTCCAGGTTACCAATGCCTTATTAATGAACAGTGTGGGATTTGCATTGTATTCTGGGCAAAGCTTAAGCAAGAGTTGATTTATGATTGCCCTTTGTGTTTACATGGAATACTAGTTATTTATATTGCCTATTACTTAGCACCTGCAGATATTAGCTTTTTGCTCCTGATAATTCAGTTGCAAGTATGTGAAAGTTTCATTCTTCTCAGAGTTACATGGATGAAGGTAAAGCCAGCAGCATGGTGGTCTTCCTTGGAAAAAATACTTCGATTCAAAGCATTTATATCTGTGATCCATCTGAAAGTATGTGTACCATCATCTACTTCAGTAGAAACAAATTTTCATATTTTAATTTTACTAAATAATTAATTTACTTTATTTACTTTTAAAAACTTTAAAAAACTAAAAAAAGGTTGAGTAGAAAAAGTGAGGAAATTTGTCATGTGCTATAAAATGTTTAGTGCAAAAGTAGGTTCAAAAGGGCCAGATTCTGAATCAAATATCGAAGAACAGAGTGAAGTAATAAAGGACATTGATTTTTCTTTGTTTACTTTTCAGAGGTTAAATATTATTTAGGAATATAGTGAGCAGGCTTTCTTTCCTTTCAAGGTTAACATTTATATTTTAAAAATGTTCCTTCAGCTACTTTTCATTAAAAGTTGTATTTCACTTTTGAAGTGCTTTGATTTGAGTGTGTGTAGAGTATGATATTAATCAGTAGTTAGTAAATCTGAGCATTAGTTCAATAAATACCATTTTTTAAACATAAGAGATGTTTGTTTTTTTTTAACTGTACCTAGTATCTATAAAGGATTTATCTCCTCTTGACAGGTTTTTGTTTTCTAAAATTTCCAACATAAACTTGATTGATCCACATTTCACAGTGTAGCTGGAATGTATGGAAACACATAGATTTTCCGAAGTAGGCCCATGCTGGAGAAAATATTTTTTAAACAAGCCAGAAAGCCAGTGATCAAAACTTAATTACAATCAGGATGGTTTAAACTAATTCTTAGATGCTCAATGGTTAAAATTGTCCAATCCTGTTTATGTTGGCCACTTCCACACTTGGTAGCTGCAGCATTTCAGAATCACACGTTTGGAATTAGGTGACTAAAATTGGGTTAGGCAGGAATTAAGTGTTTAAATCCTTCTCTAGATCTAGCCCCTTGCCCTTAACTGGTGGGCCATACTTTTTCAGATGCATGTCATATAGTTACATGCGTCTCTTCTGTGATGTATCATAAAATCATGGGAGCTGTTTTTTAAATGCAAATTACAGTGTTGCAATAATTTTTATTGTATTTTATTTTAAAAAGCAAAACTGAAGACTGGGAGCATGTCTACGTGTTTTAGGAGAGCACCACTGAGACGCATAGCTCACGCAGCTGGTTTTGTCTTAGTACACCAAACCCAGAGACAAGACAATGAAGCCACCTTGAATACATGTCTTGCTGCCACTTTCAAGCATGCCGAGGTGGACATCTTGAAAGCAACAGCAGGAGCAGCCTTGGGGCACTTCATCACCTCATTTCTGGGTTTGATGCTGAGGGGCACACTTCGCTGTTACTCTCTGGTAGGAAGTTAGCTGCAATATATAACTATGACCTTGTGTCACATTTTATGAAAATTTGAACTCTCGTTCTTAGGAGTGAGTAATTTGTTTTTGGTTCTTATTGGCCTCACTATTGGAACTCGGTCAATAAAAAGCAATTAACTCCCTGAATCTAGAAGAGAAATTGGCTTTCTGGAACTGACAAAAAGATACAAAGTGACTATAAATCTTCAAGGATTAATAGGCTGAAAAGCATAGTCTCAGTGTCTTTGTAATTAGTGCTCATTAGTGCTATGCTACTGAGCAAAATTAAGGAGCAATAGCAGGAGCAGCCTATGTTCTATTGGCCTTTACCTAAAAATTGCCTTGATTTCATTAGACTGAAAATAAAATGTAGTTAACTGATCACAGCTTTTTGGTTTTTTTTTCTTTCTGTAAATGACATTTGAATGAAGAACTAAATTAGCTTCCTTAATGGTTTCAGTATGTGCACTGATAGTCAGGAAATACTTGATTATGAAAAATGTTGTTTTTTTGTCCTTGGACCTTTTGATTTGTTTAGTTTAGTTGCTTTCTAAATATCTTTCTCATTCCAGTGTTTTCTGCTCATTGGAGAAAACTATGGCAAACTGATTTAACATGTTTTTTATATATTGTAATTAAAAACACATTACTCATATTAAAGGTGATTGTTTGAACACTTTTAACATAGGAAAGTTTGCATGTATATTTATATATTGTGTGTGTACTGGACAGTTGTCCTCTGCGCTTAATTGACATAAATTGGACCTTAGCCTCTCTGGTCTTTTCTTATCGGAAGTAAATTGAGGGATGTGACAGAAGAGCTCCTGGAAGCACTCCAATAAAATTCTGCCCCCAAACTGAACAGAAAGTTGGGATGTTTTCCTAGTCTCTGAAAAAGAGTTAATTTCTCTTCTCTGTGTGCTAAATCATCTGTGCCAGAGGTAATACTGCTGAGATCCTAAAAATATTTCTGACAAGCCTATCAATTTCCTTTGAAATACTTTATAGTCACTAAATAACAGGTATATTCCCAAATGTTCTTAGGTTACACACCAACTTACAAACGATGTAGGCATGTGTGTGCACATGCATGCTTTTACTTTCACATGTACTCTCTAAATTACAGCTTGAGTATTCATTACATTATTATCAGCACTGCCAATATATTTTCCAAACTGAGTCTTAGTATTTCTTCTGGAGAGCAGTCAAAATACTTGTTTGCCAAGTAACACTGCTTCCTATCTCCTTTATGCTGATGAGAACATTTTTATTTAAATGAGACAACAAACAGATTTTTTGGATTCTGTCTTTCTGCTCTGTGAACATATTCCCCTGAGACAAGGAAGGGGTTATTATAGTGTGAGACAAAATTTCATGGGAGCCTCTTGTTCAACTATTGTGAGCACAGTTCAAGTTATATGTAGTAGTGCAAAATATGTAGGTCATGTAAACTTCTACAAAGGGAACCTGTTTAACCTGTATTAGAAAGAAGAGAAAAAATTATTGACTTTAAATCTTCTTTGTCTGGTCTTACATTGCTTGTAAGTGCTCGGGATTGGCAGAGTTAAAACTATGCTTGAAAAAATCACAAACTCATACTATAACTCATTGTACAGAATGTATCATACAGTGAAAATACCCAAATTAGGTTCTAGCAATCAATGATTGGTTAATATTGCAGACTTTAATCATGTATACAGGTAGTATTTTGTTTTCGGTCTGAGATCCTCAGGGTAGCAGATCATCCCGTGCTTCCATAAAGTGCACTCGTGTATTTCAGAGTCAAAAAAAGAGTGTATTTCACAGTCAAAAAAAAAAAATGACAGCAAGATGGTCATATAATCATCCCAGTATCAAAAAAAAGATGACAACAAGATGGTCGTGTATAAGTCTGCTTAATGAGAGGGATTTTGGTTGCATTATAAGGAGATGACATACCTACTTTTTCAAAAACAAGGACAGGAGATAAGCAGAATGAACAAAGATCAAAGCAAAACAAGGCTGAGCTTAGATCACACATCCCATAGTCAGGATTGAGGGGATCCTGTAAAATAAATGTTGATAAATTATGTAAGATAAATGAAGGATCTCAATGGGAAAAGCTGTGCTGTGGCATACTCGCAGAGCTCTGCTGCCTATTCCCAATACAGCTTTGTACTCCACGTCTTACCTAAATTAGTGTTAGAACTTAAGTGGTGGCACTGAAGTCATGAAAATGGCCTTGACAAGAACAAACCATTCTCTGAAGAGAGAGGTTATATAAAGCAGCAACATGAAACTTTGCCTAAGTTAAGACACAACAGAAACTTTGCATAAGTCCTATGTAGTCCCTAGGACAATGTCTCCCTGCAGTCAGGCATTCAAAAGTTTTTCTGGGGTCTGCAGTTCTTGGTAGGTAGGGGTTTGGAGACAGAGGTCCACAGTTCTCATTGTTGCTTGCTCTTTTATGGGTGGTCTGCACCCTTTCTCCCCACCTTGGTTGCCGCATCAATGGCAAATCTTTTACTCCTCTCAGGATGTTCGTCTGTTGGTTCTATAGTGTCCCTGGTTTTCATAGTTTTTATCATGTTTATGGTATGGGTGGCACTGTTAGAAGAGTGCCTATTGTGCACTTTGAAGTCTAATCTGTATTTTTCTGCTTTCTTAGATCATATAGGTTATCTACTGCCCATTTAAGCAGTCTGGTTCCCCTGCTTTCTCAGGTCACAGAGGTTATCTACTCAACATGTTTTTCATTGTCTACAGAATTAGTGAAGGGCCAGAAACTGTAGCAAGTATGTCATGCATTTGCCAACTCCCTCAGGTCTGAGAGCCACTCACCCCATAGTACTCAGCAGCTTGGTGACTAGAGCACTCTGCAGAGACCTGTGTTTGAGTCCCTGCTCCAGATCAGGTGGAGTGGATGTTTGGAACACGTCTCTATCTCCCAGGAAAGTGCTGTGAAGACAGAACTATCAGCAGCACTTAGCCTTCTTCCTCTGTGACAAAGGGCTGGCCTAGGTGCTTAACTGAAGAGGACAGACAAGGTTCTTTGGGTAAATCCAATATCTTTTATTATTAACTGTACAGGAGAGTTTCTGATTGAAAATCCTGGACAGAGGTGGCACTTGGGGCCAGATCCATTAAAGAACTGAGGCAGTATTTAGGACCTCAAATCCGAAACTGCAATCCAAAAACCCTCCATTCAATACCCAACTAATCCTAGAAGTACGTGCAGTTCTGCTTCTGGATATGCCCAGTGGTACCCTAATTTGATTAGGGATGGGACCCATACTGACAAGGGATCTGTGATGAGCCTCACTGCACCTGACTCCTAGGTGCCTGGCTCTAGGATTGGATTTCATAAAACTGAAATTCACAGCCTACAACCTCCTGGATTTGACACCTACACCATCATATTGGGTACAGGCACCTAACTCAGATTTGTCATTTAAACACAGCTGGCGGCACTGAGGCCAATGCTGCCATCCGTTTACATAATGGCTTTGTGACTAGAGCGCTTGTCCAGGAAGGAGGACAGCAACATCAATGTCCTCCTTAGCCTAAGGAAATTCAAATCCACATTTCTTACATTCTGAAAAGGCACCCTGACTACTAGGCTAGATGCTGGGGCACAGTCTGCACTGCCCATCTTCAGCTGGGCCTTTTTGCAGCTAAGAATTCAGGATTCATGGGGCCAGAAAAAGCAAGCTGATAGAGGAGAAGGCTTGTTGCCTAGCAGGCAAGGCACTGACCAGGAGGAGTGAACCCCGGGTTCTTGTCCCTCTTTGCTTCATTTTTTTTATCCAGTGACTATTTTATATTAAATGCAAAAGCAGTCTTGACAGTAGGGAGTGGAACCTCAGATGCCTCTCTCCTATTGGCAAGAGAGTCCATTGGGGGCATTATCTTACAAGCCAATATTTTGGGGCAGGCTATCTAAGACTGCGGGGTGGGGCTTCACCCAGCTGTTGTTCATCGCCTGTGTTAATGATGTAGCTCCTTCTTTTGTGAACTGTTTGATTTCTAAATAAATTCTGCAGCATCTTTAAAAATTCTTTGACAGTAATTATACTCTCTCCATTGCTCCAGCTGCTTCTAATGGCTTCACCGGACCTTCGTATATAATCAGGTCCTATCTCTTCCCTTGGGGGCTTTAAATAAAGCTATCTACAGAGACAGAGTAGTTTCATTGAATTACTTTTTATTTGCTGTATGGGACTGGCTGAGAACCTGTGTACATTTGGAGTAATTTTATTGATACTGGAGCTAGGAAGTTTTTCAAGCCAGGTAAGCTCAAAGAATTTAAGTACATTCAGTCTTAAAGCTAATGTGCCTCTTGTATCAGTGCTGTTATTTATAGCACTTCAGGTATACACCCCCCCACTGGATATAAAATATATAAAATGGACATAGGCCCAACCTAATTATCAAAGGTGCTCTTTAGAATGGATTCACCACATAAGCAAGATCTTTGGCTTATGCACAGTCACAGCTGCATGTCAGTTTTGAAAGAGCCGTAAGAATAACATACAAAAGATAGTTACATAATAATAGGGTCACAGGATAACACTGAGTCAGAGCAATTGTATCCCATTGCTCATCTGTCTGTATTATTGAAAAACATTTTGGTTTTATCTTTTTTCTGTTAGAATCATAGAAACTAAGGGTTGGAAGGGATAGCAGGAGGTTGGTCATCTAGTCCAATCCCCTGCTCAAAGCAGGACCATCCCCAACTAAATTATCCCAGCCAAGACTTTGTCTAGCCTGGTCTTAAAAACCTCCAAGGATCAAGATTCCGCAACCTCTCTGTTCAGTGTTTTACTACCCTCCTAGTCAGAAACCTTTTCCTAATATCTAACTTAAACTTCCTTTCCTGCAACTTGAGACCATCAAGATTCTTAATACTGGCATATAGATAAGGAAATAAAACATAAAACACCTCACGGAGCTTCATCCAGATTTACAAAAGCAAAAAGATTAAAAGCTAAAGCTTTGATTACAGTTTTAACAACATGAATATGCTTAAGGTAATGAATACACATAAAATGATACGGTGGGTGGATACCTAGGCTGAATAAATTTCTGTACCTTCTGTGTATGCACGTATATTTTTTTCTACATAATACCTACACATTATTTTTATCACTACAGGTATTATTTACAATACATATCTAATAATACACTGAATGGTAATACAGTGTTTATACATTGCTGTGGTTGGATGTGATAGTGATGAATCCTATAGGGAAACCTGTTACCGCTGTAAGAAGTTTCAAATACTACTTTCACGTTCTGTTGATAGCATGATGTGAGCTGGATTGGGCTCTCAGGATGGCACAGAACCCAATCCTGGCATGCATGGCCAGAGAAGGGGCTAGCTGAGGCTGAACAGGCCCTGTTCAGGCAAGTGGGGATGAGCAGAGGCACATGGGGCCCAGTCCTGGTGTGTGGGACTAGATGTGGTCAATGGGGTCAAAAACTTGAGCACCACTGGTGTAGATGACTTCACATGTTATCATATGAGCATCTCATATATTCATTCAAAACATGAAAGTAGTATTGTTTCTTTGATTGGTTTAAAAGCAAGCTGGAAAAGTCAGAGTAACCTGTTGGCCATCACTAAGCAGAACCACTGCAGCGTTCCACCTGTCCTGAGTCCTGTGCTGCTCCCGTGCATAGCTCTGTGCTTTTTCACATGCTGTGTGTCTGCACAGCGACGTGGGGGCCTGTTGCTAGGCAATCAGAATCTGGAGCAGTGCTCCTTCCAACATCAAATGATGTGCACGTGGCTCAGGCCTTCATATAGCAGCACGCTCAGCAGTGGGAGCCAGTATGCCTGCAGGTCATCAGATTCCCAAGTGTCTGATGCATGCAAAAAAGTGTGCAAATGCATTTCAAAGAAACATACAATGCTCACGTCTGCAGGCTTGAGTTTGTTTTATACTGTAGAACATGTGGTGTGATTCTTCCAGCTGGAATAAAGAAATCTCTAGCAGGATGATTTAATGCAAAGGAAGGTGTATTGGAGTGATTTAGGGTAGCTTTTTAGGCTTTCTGCCATTTAGACTTGTGAGCATTTGGATTTAGGCTTTTGTGGCTGCTTCAACATATTGTAGGATCTTTGATGCATCTACACTACTGGAGTCTGGAGAGCAGTCACTGGCTGAATCAGGAACCCCTGAGTTTGAATGGCTGCTGTGTGGCAAGGAGCAAGCTGCTTCATCTTTCTTTTATCAAGTCTGTCAGACAGAGAAAACGTTTGCCTACAGGAGTGAGTTAATGTCTGTACTGGAACATGTAATTGCCTTGTTGCCTTAGTCAGAGATATCTTACATATGGACGGGAGGGCTTTTTTAAAGTCTCATCATAACATTATACACAAGCTTGCTTTACAGGTAGCACTAGCCTGAATGCTGAGCCTGCCTTTGTTAGTTATTTGGTGCCTTTGACACGTATGAAGCTCTTAAAGATAAAGATTCACATGCTTAATATTAAGCATGAATCATCTTATGTGCTCAAAGTTAAGCATGTGCATGCATTTATGGAATTGGGCCCAGAAAGATTAACCCTCGCTCAGTGAAAACAGCTGCCAGCTCCAGGAGTACAAGTCTTTCAGAAATCTCAGAATTGGAGATGGTTTTATTTTCAAGCCCTTCTAAATCTAATCTGCAGTACCTAGTTTGGCAGCCCTTCAAGACCCTTCACTCCAAGTGAAATGGGTTAGGCAGGGGGTATTATGCTTCCTTGAAACACACTCAATAACAAGTTCTGATTTTGATGTAGTCCACTTAATCAGAGATTACACTTGTCTAAAACTCTCACCATGAGTAGAAGCCAAGATGTTGCTCTTGAAAGCCTCTGACGTCTTGTGAGCACAGCAGTGGTTTGGGGGCATGAGAGGTAGGCAATTTTCTTGATGTGTTTTCCTGCCCTATCCTGTTGGTAAAATAATTATATCCCTAATTATTTGCACACACAAGGGGTATCATCTACAGTTACAAAATACCTACGTTGAGGACATAAGGAAATAGGAATGTGGAGGGCGTTTTGTCACTGAGGGAGCTCTGTTGTGGCTTTCAGCATTCTGTCCTATTTCCATTTCTGTCCCTTCTCCCATTTCTGCTAGGATGGGATCAGTAACTCCTGCCTTTGTGTCCAGTGCAACAAATAGTTTTGTTTCCTCTCCCTTCTACTCTCCCTTTGTTTCTGGTTGGCTGGGCATGTAGCCAGGTGGATTGCCAGGAGCCTCATTTGTTTGTTTGCAGAGGTGGCAGTCAGAGAGAGTCCACTAACATGCAGACTGCATGTGTTTACTATGGAGTCAGTTGGAGACAATAAAACTGGAGCCTGCAATTCCATTTGCAGGAGTTGCTTTTCAAGAATTAGGCTCTTCCTTGAACTCAGCCAAGTGCTTTCACAGCACTGTTAAACGTGAAGGGGAAGGTTCTGTGCTGTGCCTAATCAGAAGCCCAGCCCAGAGGGATGGGACTGGTAATAGTTTTAAGTTTCCTTTGTCTCTTCCAAATCCTGGGCTGGGTGTGGGCAAGGCACCTGATGGATGTTTCTAAGCGGCAGCACTCTGGAATGTGGCGTTGCCTATTCTGGCATCTCTTCCTCCTCCTAGTCGGACTATGGTACACGCAGCAGCAAGACTTGCAGAGAGCAGCCTCTGCCTCCACACTTATAATATAGGATGTCTTCTCCAGGCTAGAACTGGGGCTTTCAGATCCCTTTTACATCCCTCTGGCCTTTTTATCTGGTACAGAAGAGCTGTACAGGGTGGAAGCACTCGTGCTGACTGGTGGTTAGAGAAATGGCATCTGTCCATTATTTCCCTGGATTCAAGTTATTGGCTATTAGCAAGAGGCTAGTGGGAAAACAGAAAGGGGGCCAAGCACTAAAAGCCCATAAAATGGGCCCCTCCCTGAATTGTCATCTTCACAAGTGGCAATGAAAACAGCTGCAGCTTGTGTATAAGGTTTTTGCTTTTCTGTGTATTCCTTTGTGTCGCAAACTGACCCCTGCCACAGTGTATAGATCTGCAACTTTAGGAAAAAAGGAAACAAAACACCACCCTTTTCTGCTGAACCCAGCAGCGTTAGAGCTTCTCAGGCCAGGCAGTGAATAAGCCTGGTCAGTGTTCTTTGTGCCAACTGGCCTTTCATCTGGAGGATGGAGGGAGATCCTATCCAACTCTAGGAGCCTTGTGTACACTGGAAAATTACACCATGTCAGAGCATGCACGAAAGTTTGTTTTAACCATACCCAGCTGAAATGCTGTGAAACACAGCAGTCCTTGGCTAGCCAAGTGCTGCTTCATGTGTCATGTCACATCAGTTAACACATGTTCTAACAATGTAATTGTCCAGGATGGAGCACTTGGGAGCATAGGAAAATATCATGAAGATTTAACAAACTGAGAAACTCTGAAGTCTATCTACACTATACTGACAGTGCCCTGCCCCAGGACCTCCCTCTCCCCTTGTGTGGAGATGCAGCCTGTAGCAGTAAGAGTTCTTCTTGTGGTATAAAGTAAGCCTGCGAGCTGATAAGGACATTTTGGTGCTATAATCATATCCACATTATGGATGTTACTGTGTGTGTTGGGGGTGTGATTTTTTTTCCTTCCTGCTCCTAACCCATACATAATATCTAGCAAATCTTTTGCATGTCTACGAACCCTTGGATGCGGTGGGAGGCGAAGAAGTACTTTAAGTACCTTGAGAATGGACGCTTCAGCAAGCAGTGCAGTGTGCCTGTGACCCTCACACTAGGAGATGGAGCAGCAACCAACAGAGCTGCAATTAGAGCAAGGACCAGGGAGTAAACAATTCAGTGGGCTTTACCATTATGTTTCCTATGGTGTTTAGGCCTCAATGTAAAGCCCTACTTTCTACTGGGTGAACATTGTGGAACAGTGCAAAGCACCTACCTGTTCTATCCTCCCCAGAGAGGTGAATTTCTCTACCAACAAAGAACTGGCATAGGCAGGTCTAAATTCATCCTTTCTACTTCTGCCAGTGCCTTGCTCCATGACACTAAATAAATAACCACTCCCAGCTCCAGTCTATCAGCATATAATTTGGGTGTTCCAGGGTTTAGGGAATAGCTATGAAGTGCTTTAGAATCTGTAGAAGAAAGATGCTCCACCTGTAGGAGTAGTTCTTCTGGATCATAAGCCATTATTAAAGCAAATTGGAAAATTATTTCCACTGCCTTCCATAGAACTAGAATGCTGATGACATCTTTTTTCAGCAAATAGCTTTCCTCAGTACTCTACATGGCTATGTCACTTGAGGGATAAACTGAAAATAATTCTCAAAACAATTTTTTTTAATATTTTCCCCCAAAATCTTAAAGCAACTTTCTACAATCAGTTTTCCTTTTGCTGAGCTAAGCAAAATGAGCACAGTTTTCTTTTAGAGAACAGGGACTAGAAAATAAAAGCTATAAGCCATGAAAAGTCAGTAATCAGATACCATGGCTTAACACCAAAACAGTAGGCTAGAGACAAGCATCATTATTGGATTTCTTTAGAAGCAATTAGAATTGTTTTACTAGTCCTTTCTGCCAGATTAAGCCCTACACCCACACATCGTCTATAGTTTACATATATCTCAAAATCCAGGAATAGAAGAGTTGATTTGTGTTTCTTCCTCTCACCACAAATGTATTTTTTTATTGTGTCAAATGAGAAAAGGAAAAAAAAAACCCCAAACACCCAGCTGTTTGAGTGACTGCACTTGAAAGCATGATGACCCATTCAGATGTCCCTGTTTGAAGGCAGATATGTTTCTATACTAAATAGTTGCAGCCTTGTTCTCAAATATCCTTTGCAGAATGGAAGTTGTGTCCCATATCTTGCCATTATTAAGGAAAGGTTGAAATTCTTGAATATGTCACAATTTCTCTTTGTGGGTGTATGGAAAACCAGGCTAACTCCAGGCTAACTTAACAACTTCACATGGGACCTGCAAAGGAAGGACAACTATGATTCACTGTGACTTTGAAAAACAGCACAACAATCTTTGAGTTATAATTTCCTTCATGATTTTACTCTTTCCTTTTCATTTTCAGGGAGCGAAGCTGATTTTAGCTCTTCAAGCAGCACAGGCAGTATTTCAGCTCCTGAAGTCCATATGTCTGCTGCTGGGAGCAAAAGATCCTCATTCACTCGCAAGTAAGCAAGGCAGTTTTTCCTATACATTGAGCGTTGCTTAGGATAGAGAGAGGCTTTACTTTTCTTTGTTTTTTAAAAAAAATTGCCCTTTCTTTCCTGTATCTTTAAGAACAATTTGTAACAGAGGCCAGATTTTGGCAGCAGTGACACTGACTGTAACTTGTGATCGAGAGAACAAAAGAGAACAAAAATACTGTATTTAGAGAATATAGTAGGATCATCTGACCAACAGAAACATTTATTCATACCATCCCTTTTTGATTGTGACAAATGGATAAAAATGCTTAAATGGGAAAGACAGGGAAATAGCTGGATATTTGCTTAGTTAACTGAAGCCATTCAAGCCAAATAATCTTAACTTTCTGGTTGTAACACTCGTTTTCCTTCTGTGACAAACTGTCAGCTCCATACAACACCTTGAATAATCATGACATTATTTGTTGAAAGATAAAAGTTGATACTTGTGTCTTTAGGACTCATTTCTAACCACCTAGTTCCAGCTCTTTGCATAAATATTTATAAAACTGGAGATTGCATTAAAGGTGTATAATGAAACCTGCCTTTTAGGAACTATTGCTGGACGTTACCTCTGCATCGTGTGTAAGATGCAAACCCCAACAGCTTGTGGGCACTGAGTTCTTTTGAATAGCCATGTGCACATTCTGTTCTGCCCACACAGTGCCTGCTGGTTTCAGGCTTTGTAAGTGGGCAGGGAGGCCTGCACTTGACAGGGCTAGTTTCCTGCTCGTTATGGAATCACAAGGCTGGAGCTGACAAGCAGAGCAGAGGGACAGCACGATATCCATATGCTCAGAGCATGGGTGATCATCTGTGATTGGGCTGTATTCAGCATACAGGAATTGGGAAAAAGAGAGGTTCTAATCTGTCTGAGGTTACAAATAAACAGCATCTTAGGTTTGTTCATACTTTATCTAAGGAGCAATTGAAACAGAAGAGTTTTACTATAAATTTAACACTGTAGTTCCAAAACTACTTTATTTCTTATTATTAGTATATCATTTTAAATATTGTTAGGAAAACAACCAGTCTGATCCTCTCTCAAGGTTCATAGATTGTTAGGGTCTGGAAGGGATCTTGTAGCTCATGGGGTCCTGTCCCCCTGCACTAGGCAGGAAAAAACAACAGGGGTCAAGTAACTCCAGCAAGGTGACGATCCAGTCTCCTTTGGAAGATTTCCAGGGTAGGTGACTGCACCACAACTGGAGGGAGTTTATTCCAGTCTAGACACCCTGACTGGGAAGGAGTTTTTCCCAGAACTGAGCCTCAAGTGGCTTTCCAGGAGTTTGTATCCATTGCTCCTGGTCTTCCCCAGGAGTGCCCTGGTGAACAGCTGTTCACCGAGTTCTTGATGTACTCCCCCGACGTGTTTAACAGTAAGCTGCTACTAAGTCCCCTCCCAGCTTTCTCTTCTGTAGACTGAAGAGGCCCCAGTTCCCCAGCATCTCCTCGTATGGCTTGTCTTGCAAGTCCCTGATCATATAGGTGGCTTTTCTTTGGACCCTCTCAAGTTTTTCTACATTCTTGTTGAAGCGCAGTGCCCAGAACTGGATGCAGTACTCCAGCTGCGGTCTCACCAGCGCCAGCATTTTGTTTGCCCTGCTGGCCACAGCATTGCACTGCCAGTTCATGTTCATAGGATGGCTGATCACTACCCGTAGGTCCCTTTCAGCCATGGTGCAAGTTAAATTGTTGCCACCAAGCCTGTAGGTACATGGGGGACTGTTTGCCCCCAGATGGAGCGCCTTACGCTTCTGAGCGTTGAACTTCGTCTGGGTCCAGTCCACCCAGCTCTCTAGTCTGTCCAGGTCCGCCTGTATCTGCAACCTATCTTCTGGCATGATCACACTCCCCCATAACTGGGTGTGGTCCACAAACTTGGCCAGCAAGCTTTTCATCCCCACATCCAAATCATTGATAAAGATGTTGAGAAAAGCACCAGTCCAAGCACAGACCCCCAAGGGACACCACTGGCCACTTCTCACCCAGACAACATAGGTCCCTTCATGAAAACTCTCTGGCTCCTACCATGCAGCTGTTTTCCACTCACTGAACTGTTGAGCAGTTAAGCCCACAATCTTCTAATTTTTCCACATCTATATCATGGGAGTCTATATAAAAAGGTGACCAGAATTCCTATACAGTGTTCATACAGATGCATCTTTATTTAAAATTTTAGCATTTATTCTATTTAATAATTTTTAAAAAGCTATTGGATGCAATTATGTCACTTTTAATTCTGTAACACTGCAGTGATATCATAACGCTCAATCAGGCACTTCAGTGTAAGCTCTATATAAAGCCACCCAAACCACAGCACTGGGATGCTGGCTTGCAGTGCAGCAATTCAACCATCTGTTCCTTATAAAGTGTTCCATTTTCAGCAGAGGGAGGAAACCAGTTCAGACAACTTTCAGAAGAGATGTTGGCATTAGAATTTCTGTAATGTTTTCATTTATACATTACATATTGCTCTACTACTGCCTGCTTTCATTCTTTTTCCTTTAAAGAATAAAGTGATTTCACTTCTTATTACAGTTTAGAAGAACAACTTCCAGGAGCAAGAATGGGAATGTTGAGGATTTGTGAAAGTGAACAGAAAAGTATACAATCAAAGCGTAACTTTAAAAGGTGTTTTTGGAGTGCCACACTTCCTTGGAAGTGAAGAGCAGTGACCAGAATTGCGCATGTGTTTTCTCTCTCTCTCTCTCTCACATGCACACAGGCAGAAAAAATGAATTTGTTTTTAAAACTGAAGAAGGAAGGATTTGTAGGTTTGAAAGGGTCTGGGAGAAAGCAGCAGCACTGTCTTGAAGCTTTCCAAGTACTAAGCTCTGTTAAAATAAACAAGAAGTAATATAAATGCAGCATTCCTCAGGCACATTCAGACAACTTCTAAGTATGTAACAACTAGCAGTGGGTCCATCTGCATGAGACATTTACTGTCTGGTTGACTAAGTAGCTCCACAGTAAGTGTCTCAGCATCTACATGAGCAGGCCTTTTAGGCTGCGGGAAACTAATAAACTCCACAGCAGGATAGTACTTACAAATACAAGTAACCTGTTATGGAATGTTTTCATGCACAGCAATGCATGTGTAGATGCTGACCTGGCTGGCTGGGGCATGAGGGTGTTTCACTGCAGAAGTTGCCTGCCAGCTAGTCCCCTCACTGAAGCACCCTCATGCCCCAGCCAGACTCTCTACAGCATGTAGAGCCAGGCTGGAGTGGCAGGGTGACCCCCAGATCCACTACCAGCTGCAGTCCCAGGCACATATGTAAATGCAGCACCTGGCAGCAAACTCCAGTGTGGTATGTGCCAGAGTTTATTGCAATACATTCATATGCATATGTAGATGTGCCCATTGACAGCCAAACCATTCAGTCTGGCAGGAGACAAAGTAATTCAAGCAAAATCTCTCTTCACTGTGCGTTATGGTCTCTCGTGACACCTGCTAAAAGCCATGACAAATCCTGTTATGCACCTTCATTGCCTGGCCTTCAAGGACAGGCATCCTGCTACAAACCTGACTGGAGAAACTCAAATCTGAGTCTTTTAGACCTGATAAATACCAAAATAGACTGCAGCCTCTAATCACTTAGATTGAATATATGCACTGGGTAACTGAAAAGTGTAGTTCACTAACATAGGAGTGCAATGGGATTGTGACAGCAGGGTAGAAGCAATGGAAACAATAAGCAAAAAGGAATGAGAATGCTGTAGTTGTCCATCTCAGTAGCATAAGGATACAACTGGGCACCCAGGGCACAGAAGCAGCAGCGATTTCAGTCTGTCAGACTGCCAGCAGCAGCCCCTTTATGTCCCCACCCGAAACAATTGGTGCCTCTTTTGCCTAGCCCTAGTTAAGCCATTGCTGCCTCACGATTCTAGTGTTTTCAAGGGCAATGAAAGAGGTATGGTACCTGGAAACACTTGAGACTTCTTTCTCCCAACTGCTCTTGCATATTTAGTTTGGTAGAACATGGGATGCCCTTATGACAAGAAATGCTTTGAGTTGTGCAAAGCAATGTAATCCAACAAATCTCATTCATTTCTGTTCCCCTTCAGTCGCGGCCCTTATGGACGGAACAATGGAACTTCATCCTACAAGACCGGAGGTAGCCTGCCCACTTCTCGTGAGAAGGACCTTTTGTCAATGCTGGGTAGAAATCAGCTGAGTCCTGTTAACATCCATCAGAATTGTGGGGCTTCTTCAGCCAGTAGCAGTAATTCAGGTTCATACAAAGGAAGTGACAGCAGTCCTGTTATGAGGCAAGTGCTCATTCTGTCAATGCAGCTGTAGTTCTGTTAATTTATCCTCCCTATCCTGTACTGCATGACTGTTACTAAGATTACAGAACAAACCATTTTGTGCTTGTCTTGGGTGTAGACTGTGATATTGTCTAAAGGGCAATTGAAACCAATGTGCTTCATCCTATTTTTGTTACCATGAAGCTTTGTCACTTCAACACCACAAAAAAATACGGTTCTAGGAGCCTACTGTCTATTTTAGTCGGACTTCATTTCCAAGCCAACAACTTTCAGGTGGCAGCATATAGTCCATCAGTTTGTCATTGTTTTGATTGTATAGTGATGTCACATGCAGACCATTAACTGAAGGAGAATGTGTGTGTAATTTTTAAACTCAGCATGCATGCATGTGCATACACACAACCCTGTGGGACCCAAATAGGTTCCTCAATCACTCATAGGTTGTAGCCATCATATGCACCTCAGTCAGTGACCATATAATATCCTTCTAGAAAACTCCACCCTATGAGATAGGGTCTATATACTTAGAAATCAGATATGTAATCTCTTATTATTGCACCAAAATCAAGTAAAGAACAAAATTATTTATGTACCCGCAAACTGGCAGATACTCAATTTACCAGATTACATGACTAATGCCTACTATGGGCAACCCCCCAAACTGAGTCAAGTCTAAACTCAATTTTGTCCTAGTCAGCATTTGGGCAGAATGCTCCTTTTATTAGGAAGGAAGAGTTGCAAAATAACCTTTTTTTCTTTTTTTTCAGACGATCACCAAGATACACATCTTGCGGTGAGAATCATGGTGTGAAGGCACCAAATCCTGAACAGTATTTGACTCCCCTGCAACAGAAAGAAGTTACAGTGCGACACCTAAAAACAAAACTGAAGGAATCAGAGAGCAAGCTTCAAGAAAGGTACATCTCCTTTCAGGAAAACACAATATAAATAAAATCAGTACCTGCTAGATCAGGGTTGGGGGGCAAAATGCAGCCTGCCAGGCCATTCTATCTGGCCCACAGGGCCCCTAAAAATTTAGAAAATTAATATTAATCTGTCCTGAGCTGCCTGTCACGTGACCCTCAATGGCTTGCTGAAACTCAGTAAGCAGCCCTCTGCCCAAAATCATTGCCAGTCCCTGTGATAGATGCTAGCCTCGAATAGAGCCTGACCCCCAGGGTCCCTTCTGGCCCTAAAAATCTATGGATCTAATGAAGTAGGTTGCAGCCTATGAGAGCTCATGCCCTTCTGAACCAGTTAGTCTCCAAAGTGCCACTGTGCCCCATCTTCTGCCTGACATTAGACTAACATTGCTAACCACCTCTGTGTTCTCAATTTCAGCAATTTTTTTAGTCAGGAACTCAGAGCTTGGTACAAGCTGATGTCAGTTGTTTACTACTGCTGCAGGCTCCATAAGCTATTCATTCAATGAATATACGCTATCCAGTTAAGTTATGGAAAGGAGCCAGTGGTCTGCTTTCTGGAGTTGGTTTCTTAAAAAAAATAAATAAAAAAGACAAATGTATGAGTCATTGTGATATTGTTCCAATGTCTCTTACATGTGAAACTGTTTGTGCTAATGAATATGTAGCGTACTTACAGAGGTTGGCAGCTTTGTGAGCGTCTCAGGCTAGTCTTTCTGCAATCATGTCCCAAGGAGAAGACTTCTAGTAGCACAAGAAGTTGCAGCAAAACGGCCAATTCTAAACTGGCTTTTAAACAAGCAAACAAAATATCATATTTTCCCATTGAACGAAAGTTCTTTTATGACACAGTGGGCCCGCCTGCATTTGTGTGGACGTTCTCACAATAGTCCTTTGTCTCAATATTATGCAGAAGAGTGACATCCTCTTTCACACAACAGTGCTTGCTGTTTCTTTAATTAAAGGAGGCTTAAGATTTAGTACCAAAGCAGGTCCCTATAGATAATGTGTGCAGAAGCAAAGGGAAGGATACCTCACCCCCAGGCAAAGTGTGAGGCACAGATTATTATACAGCCCTGCAAGACTTCTTTGTAGTCCCCAGGCAAATGGAGCAACATCAGTGAATGCACCTGCCACTGCTATCCTTCCAAAGCTACACCTGAGTGGTGTACAGGGGCCACTGCCCAGAGGGATAACAAGTTCCTTCAGCGTCTGGGGTGAAGGCACGTGCACAGTACAGACGCACCAGTTTGAGAGGCAGCAGCCCCCTGGTGCAGGCTCCACAGGAGCTGCTCCAGTGACACATTGACTCCCTACCTCCCCATATATGCTCTTGGACACAGGGCTGTGCCAGTTGTAGCAAAGACTCCCCAGTGGTTGTATGTGAAGCACCATTCTGCTTGTCCCCAGATACACTTAGTGCAGAACTACACCTGCCCAGCTCCCATGGCCAGGCATGCAAGGCTGCCCCTGTAGTGGCAAAGACTTCTGGGGTGGAGGGGGTAGCCTTCTGACATTCCCTCAGTAGTCAGTGCCCAGGGCTGGTGCCCTACTTCCTCTCCCCTAGTTATGCTACTGTTTCTGCCCCAACCTCTTTCCTGCCTGCTACCATCTCTGTGCAATAGACTCCCGCTCTAAATGCTTCCATTGATCAAATAAAATCATGGAAAATTAGGGTTGGAAGGAAGGGACCTCAGGAGGTCATCAAGTCCAACCCCCTGCTCAAAGCAGGATCATCCCCAACTAGATCATTCCAGCCAGGGCTTTGTCAAGCCAGGCCTTAAAAATCCCCAAGGTTGATTCCACCACCCCTCTAGGTAACCTGTTCCAGTGCTTTACCACCCTCCTAGTGTGAGAGTTTTTCCTAACATCCAACCTAAACCTCCTTTGCTGCAACTTGAGACCATTGCTCCTTGTTCTGTCATCTGCCATCACCGAGAACAGTCTAGCCCCAGAATAGCAGAAGCATTACAGATACTGCCAATTTGATTATTTCCCTTTTATTTTTAATGAAGTATTTACATTGCTGCTATCTTGGAATTGGCTGAGATGTAATCATTCATTTTTTGGAACCTGAAAGGCTAAATGAGCAGCGATGCTGCTATTTAAAGCCTCTCAGAAAATCTTCTTAAACAATTTCTAATCCTAAATTAGGATATGCTCTGTGGTTTTAATGAAATCAAATGAGCACTAAATCATAAAAAGCAGTTCAGGACTTCAAAAGCACAGCTCATCAGGCAGTTCCAGGAGTGCTAAGAGTACAAACCTCAGGACATACTTTAAGGATATCAGAGGATGCACTTCTATCCTTGTTACTTAAACTATCACATAGATTCATAGATGCTAGGGTCAGTAGGGACCTCAACAGATCATCGAGTCTGACCCCCTGCCAGGGCAGGAAAGAGTGCTAGGGTCAGATGACCCCAACCAGATGCCTATCACAAAGTCTGTGTCAAATATATTAAAAAGAGAAAAGAAATGGAAAAAACTAAAACACACTCCTTGTCCTTGGAGTTGAAAAAACTTTATGCTGAAGGCACTTAAGCTGTAGTTTTGAGATTTATTAGTTGTCAAGGACACCCCTAATTCTAAACTTTTCAACATCTCAAAATCCTAATTCTTTTGTTTATACAATTCCAAGCCTAGCTTAGCTGTCATTTAGTGGAGCTCAAGAGTTAGCTTAAAAGTTAGAAATCATTTCATTCTTCTTAAAACTTTCTTGGGCAACAAAATGATTTTGCTTTTGCTTCAGGGAAACAGAAATAGAGGAGCTTAAGTCTCAGCTGGCACGCATGCGGGAAGACTGGATTGAAGAAGAGTGCCATCGTGTGGAAGCACAGTTGGCTTTGAAGGAGGCAAGAAAAGAGATCAAACAACTCAAGCAGGTTATTGAGACTATGAAAAATAGCTTAGCTGAGAAGGACAAAGGGATTCAGAAATATTTCATAGATATAAATATCCAAAACAAGAAACTAGAATCCTTGCTTCATAGCATGGAGATGGCTCAGAATGGTTCTTTAAGGGATGAGCAGGGTCTAGAGTACATGTGCGGGTCACCCAGTAAGTCTTTAACAGCATATTCCAAAATGGCAGACAGCCTAGTAATGGAGGACCAAGCCACAGAAGAGATGGCGGACAGTGGAGTGTTGCTCAATGATGACATGTCCACTGGGACTGATTTATTTGAAGAGATTATGACCACAACTGCACATGAATCTGGTGATCAGGACCTCTACAGCTACACTGCCAGACCTTCTACCATAAGCCAAAATGCATTTGAAAGCATTCCTGATGAAGAAGTAGCTTTCTTCCAGGAAGAGGAAAGGGAGGAAAGTGATGACACTGTGGTGATGGAACAGGCCATTCAGACTGATGTGGTGCCATACAGCCCAGATGTGGAGCAGCTCATTCAAAACATACTCAGATCACAAGACATCAGTCCTGTGAGCCCATCTTCTCCTCTGAAGGACTGGGATGGATTTCCTGCTGCATGTTTCAGTGACTCCAGTCTGGTAGTGGACTTAACTCCAAGTGATCCAAATTCTGCCATCCTTTTGTCTCCCACAGAGTCTTTGTTCTCTAAGGTGGATTATGGAGTTAATGAAAATCATTTCATGAAGGAACTTGATTTTAGAGCCTCTCAGGATGAGGCATTCAGATATGTCAGTACTGTCCCTCAGGCAGGCATTATGAAGAGGTACTGGAGCACCAGTTTCCTCATAGATCTTTTGGCTGTAGCAGCCCCTGTTGTACCAACTGTAATGTGGGTGTTCAGTACTCAGAGAGGAGGAACAGATCCCATCTACAACATTGGAGCTTTGCTTCGTGGCTGTTGCCTGATGGCACTACACACCCTTCGTCGTACACCCTTCATTATCAAAACATAAACTTCACTGTCCATTACTGGGTGTCAATTAGTTGGATTGGTGGATGGAAGAGAATCGCAATATACCAGAAGAGATATTGTATGTAAAAGGCAAAGTCTGTCATTTTGCTCTTGCCTCTTTGATTTGCACTATAATTAGTTAAAAACATTTTCATAAAGGTTGTTTGAAAGTGAAGGATGACTAGATGGCATTGAGACTTGTTTCCACTAAGTGTATCACACACATATTTTACAAAGCATGCTAACGCTTTGCATATAGTCTGAAGCATCAATTCTTATAAAGAAAGAACACAATCATACTTCCAAGGCAGCTTCTGGCATGTATTGTATTGCTCGTCTTGCATAGTGCTCCCTTAAAATACGTAACTGCCCAAGCATTCCACTGATCTTGTGTACAAGGGACTGTAACCAAAAATGTGTTGTGTAGGTTGAGAGTCTCGGATCTTGTTACGTTTGATAAACATGGGTGTGGGATACACTTTATGAATATTGTTGTTTTAAAGTCTTAAGCAAATCCTTATTGGAACGTGCTAGTCATCAAGCCATGTGAAATACTGTTTATAATGTATTGTGTATTAACTTATTTTTTTGTTTATTTGTGTTTTATTGGAAATAACCTTTATAATCACAATTACAGTAAAGCATGTTGAAAATATGAATCAGTGTTTTCTTTTAGCAATAGATATTTAAACAAAACTAAACTCAAGGATGAGCTTTCACATGGTAACTCTGGACTCTTATTGCTTAAAAAGCAGTGAACACTTAGATACAAATCCCACAGCAACCACTATCCCAGAGGTGAAAGGCTCTGTAGTTGATGTATTGCATGAGCAGGGACCTACTTAAATTGCAGCAGGACAAAGGGATTTTGCAGCTTGCAGAGCTTATTTAACAGGCATTTTGCAGCAGTCCCACCCCTTGGCAGAGAGGTCCTAGGGGGAGAGGGGTGAAGGGGGCAAGGGGATGAGGATGGTTGCATATGTTCCTGCAGTGAGACCACAAGTCATTTAACATCATTGTTTTCTAGCTCCCTCCCCCCAGTGCAGGATGGGTAGAAAATATTTCCAAATGTCACTTGCTTCAAAGTGTTGTGAAGTCAGACTAATCACTGATCATAAACTGCTTAAGTATTAAATAACTGTGGGAAAAGGAATAGTTGATCAACACATAGGGAATATCCAAGGGTGTCAAATGACTGATCTAAACCAAGAGATGCTTGCATAGAAGTGTTATTGGACTATGATACCTCTCTGTAGAAACACCACTGTGGACATGCACTATGCTCCACTAGTTGGTTTGCATCTTTAATAAACTCTTCAATAGTTCCCAAGTCATTAATTCTTATTGAGGACTGCAGGCCACATTCACTGATGATTTATACAAATCTAAAGAAGGCAAGCTGTTTATTTAGTCAAAGTCCTATCATACAGAAACTAAAGTCCATTTCTACTCTTATTACAAATCCCAGATGCTTTCTCTGGCACACCATTCCTGTAGCCCCTCCCTGTCCCTTAAGTAGAGTGCCTTATGCTGCGGATTGGCCACCCTTAGTGTGTCACAAGATGCACGAGCAGCTTTGGTATGTGATAGCAGACTGGAGAAGGGAACAGTCACAGATAGAGTTAAAAGAACTGAAAAGCAGAGCAATAGCTCAGGCAGGTGCCACAGGGCAAGGAGCTGAAAACAGCAAGAGATTGGGCAGGGTAAAGGGATCAGAGTGACACCCAGGAAAGCCACCAGCCAGAGTTTGGCCCTCACCGTTTTACTCCCACCAACTGTCCTGGTATTTGCCTTTACTTTAGATTTAGAGCCCAGTTTGGTTTTTAGAAACACAATCTGAGATATGTAGGAACTGGGGAAAAAGTAGATCACACACACACAAAATTTAGGCTTCATGTTCAGCATATCTCAGATAACGAGGAGATTTTTAACAAATCAAAACATTTCGCCTCAAGGTTGAGAAGCAGCATGGGGAACTCATGGATGATCTCTTTAAAGTGGGTGGAAGTATCTCTTCAGGGACCACATCAAAGATATTTTTTATCCTTCTTTTACCATCGCTAGTGCAATCTGCATGTCCTCTGGGCAGTGGTGAAGTAGAAAGCACTTTAAGAACAACATAGTTCCCAGCAGAACAGTCCAACATGTAAATTTGAGATGGGTGCAATGCAAAGCTGAGCGGAAAGCAACAATACCGACTCCAAGCACAGTTACAATTTAGGAAGTAAATTAAGCACAGCTTTGAATAGTATTTGCATTAGGTTCCATTTTGTAACATGAATACACCTGCCCAGGATACACAAGTAACAGACAGACACATAACTAGAGCTTTAACTGTATCCAGTGTGGGCTTACCCAATGCCCACCATATAACTCATAACGCAGAAGTTTCCCTTACTGCACCCACTACCCATAACAGCTTCCTTCAGAGATTTGTAACTCTTCCCCCACCTATGAGATAGTAATAAGGGGACCTTGATCTACAGTTTAAAACAACAGTCCTCTTCTTCCAGACACCAAGATCCCAGCTTGTTTACCTCTGGGACCAGTCTTCCAGCTTTCATCTGCACTGGACAACAGTTCCACCTGCCATTTGCTTCTAATAATAACTTCTGAATCCTGCTTTTCCTTATTCAAATCAGGTCTCCACACTGCTGATGGGAAACCAGGAAAACCTCACTGTCAATTTGACTCAATAAGAAGAGTTCCATTCTGTTCTTCAGAATAAAGGAATGGGTCAGAACCCATTTACAGAACACAGTTCCATAACTCAGGTGGGTGGAAGCCAGGGGTACAAAATAGTGAGAAGGAAGATTCATATTATCAGAAAGTCAGGGGAACCAGTTACCACTCTCTTGCCACCTCCTTCCCCCGCAACTGGCCAATGGGACACAGCAAACCCAAAGGAAAGACCATCCTCCTGCAATCTTAAACCCCTACCCATCATCTTTGCTAGATACAACATCTCTCCCCTTATTTTTGGCAGTCTGCAATCAGATCTGCCTCATTGCTATTCCCCAGCCTTTGCTGTTTGATCCTTACTTAGAATAGAAGGGCCAAATGATGAGCTAACTGGATTGGGAAGTATTTTTTTTTTTTTTTTTTTTTTTTTTTTACATACATAGGGAAACGGTCCATGGCAGAAGGAATCAGATGAAGTTTGGCAGCCTCAGCCTGTTTGACTAAAAAATAATACTGAGGAGGGCTAATACTGGGGGTTAGGGGAAGGAAGAAAGGAGGGCCTGTGCCTAAAAAATTTAAGCAATGTGAGACCAACCCCCAGCCAAGATATTGAAGTGGTGGGGTCATAGCATCAAATACCACCTCAAATACCAGTGCATAAGTTATAACAACAAATACCACCTCTCTTCTCAGTTACATGGACTTACCCTGTATTCAGTAAACTGACAAAGAGGATTGACATGTCTGGTTTTTTCACACTGCTTCAGAAGAGCCTCTGTTGGTTTGGCTTTAAAATGTTACTAAAAAATGATCCACTAGAAGGAAGTAGAGCTCAGACTTGCCCCGCAGGATGGACTTGTATATGGCCTTGGTTGTCTTAAGTGACACTCACAAATCATTCATGGCATGCAAGAGCCAATTATCATCTCAAAAGGAAGAAAAACATGCATTATATTTGAAGTCTCAGTTCCATTTCATGTCCTGGGTTACAAAAGGTGACTCATGGGCATGATACAGGTATGGAGTGAGACCTTAATTTACTAAAAAGTTTCACATAAACATAAGGAAGGACAAATACAGCGTTCTCTCTCTAATCCCACTCTCAAAGCCAGTCAATTAATCCCTCATTGTTCTGTCAACTAGATGATGAACATGTTTGCTCTCAACTGCTTTACTTTCTATAGAGTATGTTCAGGTGCTGCACAGGTTCCAGACATTTCTCCAACAGGATAATGTGGAGATTATCCAATGAGATAATCAGTCTGTTCAATACAAGCTTGGGTTAGGGTAGCTAGTTACAACCTCCCTATTCTTGTGGAACATCTACCCTGCCTCTAGAAGCAGGCAAGAGTCACCCTCACCCTGATCTAACTGTTGGCAGATGACAAGCAGCCCCAAGGGGGAGCCCTTATCTATCTTGATATTTGAGACCTGTCAATCTACTGTTCTAGGCACCTATCAAGTGTTGGTGCCAGATATAAAATAGATGAGCAAGCACAAAGAGGAGAATTACTCAATGTTTAGGCCAAAAGAAAACTCAATGAGTTTCTCTGCTCCTCCTCCTCAGAGGGTAAGGCTGGGTTAACAAATTAGAAGTGAAAGCTGTTTTTGTTTTCTTTTTAAAAATCCTCGCTGCCATCAGCACAGCATATTTTTGATCAGTGGGGGTTTGGGCTTTTCATGAAATTGGAAAGGTTGCAGCCAACCAAAAAGACCATCAACAGATTGTGCAGGACAGACAAAGATTTGGCAACTGTGCATATGCCGCCTTACATGCATCTTTTATAGAGCTCCTTTTCAGAAGAATGTCAGGGTACAATACAGAATGTAAAGTTTCTTCTCTTCCTGCTTGTGAAATTTGGCCACTGCAGCCAGCAACTTTTTGTAAAGATGAATTACTAACCCATCCCCCCTCCCCGCCACCCAAGAGACTTACTGGGGAAATCTTGGCATGCCCTGTTAATATCCCAGTATACTTAACAGTGAATCTGAAACAACACACCAAAGAAAAAGGTAACTAAATTAAAATAATTACTTAAAAGCAAATATATTACATAACTAAGCCCATATACTCCTGTAATGGTGGACAACATCTACAACAAAAACAGTTGTTAGAAGTGTACAAGTTGGACTAATATTATTTTGACATCATTCTCAAGACCAGAAACATCACTGCCTACCATGGTTGCATGGCATTTCAATCCTGGAATGCAAGTAAGGCAAACTTTCATTCCCTTGATTTCCAGCCTTCCCTTGACCCCAACCACAGGAATCCCATTTGCAATTATTCTACAACTGGATGTATGGTAATGAATTCATCAGAAGCATCAATTATTTCTTCTGTGAGAGGACAGTGACCTGCAGAAAAGACCATATATTTAATTTTTAAAGCAATAATAAGGAGAAGTGCTGGCATGAATTTTGTGAAACAAAGCACAGGGGGAAAAACAGATTCTTTAAAACTGTTTAATTACACGTGTTTCAGGTAAGCATAATAGACGATACAGACTTCCCACCACTGAATTATATACACCCTTTTCTCTTTAAGCTTGAGCTGAACTGTTTGTTAAAAGAGTTTGTATCTCCACCATCATACTGTTACTGCAGCAATCAGTGTTCTTGCATAAGGAGAGTGATGGATAGGGCTATTGCAGGAAACATTGTTCCATCAAGGTATGATTTGTTGGGTTGGTACTTTATTTTAGTTTTAAAGATCCATATACTAACATAGTTCAAGATAATTTATGGGAGAATTCTGGCTTCCAAGATGGCCCAAAGAATGCATTAAAATGAAGCAGTGTGTTGGAGTTCTAGAAATACTTAATATGAATGATGCACATGTTGTAGGACTGGAATCCCCCTTCTCCTGCTGACACTGTCATCCACTGAACAGCTTGTGTTAGGATAGTTTGACACCAATTTTGTTCTGTTCTTTCTTCATGAGCCTTTGTGCTTCTTTCTCCATTTTCTTCCTTTGCTGTTCTGCTGCCCTTTTTTCCCTTTCTGCAATCTTCTGCTGTCTGCAATTGGAGAAGATCACATGAGATTCTCACCATTAGAAAACAGTACAAGATTCTGAGAAAGAATAAAACCTTTTGCATTAGCCGACCCAGATTCCATGTTTATTTTAATGTTTTACAGATAGTAGCAGCCTCTTAAATGAATGAAGTTTGGAACTTACTGAAATAACAGGTTTCTGCAACTATGAAAATGGTCTGAAATGCTGACTCTGTAAAGCAGCAGTCAATCTTGTGCTCCTAAAATGGCAGAACTTGTCTCCTGTTTGTGTGTGGATAACTGAAGCTTCAACAGAAAGGGCAGATTTCACATCTGTGCTAAGTGCGTGGCTAAGGTCAAACTCATTTGTGCTCAGTATTTTTGGCTGTGTCCTACGAATATGTTTTTCACCCAGTAAAATCAAGTCAACTAATGGCAAGGTAAAATTCTCAGGAAAATGAAACTGTGTTTTTTGCACAAGGTAAGAAGCACGTTATGAAACAGGCTTCCTACTGCTTGTAGCTCACCCTGCTAATGTGCATGAAACCTGCTAGCTGTTTTATCTCCCCTAGGATTTTGCTGTGAATTTGCAGACATGACTTAAAAATATCTTCCTTCTTCCCAAGTGAGGACAAAGGGTATAGATCTCATCTGTTGGTATCACCATATAAGAATCTAGCAACTGCTGTGCTTTATATGTTAGCTGCATAATACTTTAACTTCTTAAACCTTTTAAAAACCAGTGCAATTTCTGCCAAGAAAGTATAGTCATAGCCTCAACCCAAAAGGACTACTGCAGTCAGTAGTAAGGCTCTCACTGATTTTGCTGGTCTTCTATCCCAATATGAATGTGTTTGTTTAATAAAGTTATAGATTTCCACGACAGGTAAGAAGAATGATCCAGGAGATGGTTAGAGGCATTTAAGAGTGCAGTGCAGCAGGCCAAATTATTTTTTAGATATAATTTTGTGTCATTTAAAGATAAAACACATGTATATATTTCTACCATAAGCAGAGCCAAGATTTGGAATGGGGTGAGGGAAGCAGCACATGCCACTAACACTATCCTTCAAAACCATTTGGGGGGGTGGTTGTTAAATCACAGCCAAATCACCTGGTCCAGTGGGGGACACAAGGCAGAGCAGAAAGCAGGGTCTCGACCATGACAACTGTGCTGTTGCTTTCCCCAGTTGAGCTCAGATATTTTCTGCAAGCCCAGATCAGCAGGGTATAGCAGCAGGTAGGTTCCTCCTTCTTCCATCTGGTCCCTGGGGAGCTCTTGGTGTCCTATACTGGCCCAGGGGTAGGAAGTAGCTGCATGGGAGGCTGGCTCAACAGGTAACAGCAGCAACAGTAGGAGACAGGTTCTTCTTTCTGCCCCTGCCAGCCCTCCTCCACATTTCCACCCAACAGCTGAGAGGAGGGGCAGGAAGAGGAAACCTGTCTGCTGTTGCCACTGATCCAGATGAACTCAGCAACCTGCCCAACTGCTGCCCAGAGCTCTTGACTGGAGAGTTGCAGAAGCAGCCCTGGGGTTCCCCCCACTCCAGGTCAGCTTGCTACAGTAGCAGCAGCAAGTTAGTTCACCCTTCCTGTGCTTGTTCCCTGCATGTCCCCCCTGCCCAGGGGCTCCAGCAATATCTTGATGGTCTGACCTCAGTAGCTGTATTGCTTGAGCTCCCTGCACTCAAGCTGCTATTGCTGTTGTGTGGGGGTGGGCTCCAGCTGCTGTGGCAGAGAATTCTTGTAGCCTGCTTGCAGAACCCTCCCACCCCCAGCCCATACAGGAGCTCTGGGCCTCTCAGGCTTGGCCCTCCAAACTGGTTTCCCTAAGTTCATGCCCCATTCACCAGCCCTGTTTCTACCCCAATAAACTAGCATTCCCCAACAGGAACCCCTGCCTATGTCCAAGCCCTGGTAACTGGCATGCAGGGGGACCCAAGATATGTTAGAGGTAATGCTACAACCACAGCTCTCATGTGGTCTGAGCAATATTCCACCACAACCATCGTCCCAACCTTGTTATATCCAGAGAGCGGAAGTAGCTCTTTGCAAGCCTGTGCTGAGGCAGAGAGAGACGGGGGAATTGTTCTAGTTCCCTTACAGCCACCACCTTCACTGTGCCATGAGGAGCTGGAACCCTCCTTCCTACATCAGCAGGAGGAAGCAAATGGGGGTGTGACTGCACCACTGCATCCCCTGCAGATCTACCCCTGCTATCTACTCAAATCTCCTATGGTAATGTCTCCTGAATGCATTTTTATACTACAGCCATCACTATCTCAAGAGTTCAGGTCACGCATTATCCATGGATGGAATTACAGTTCATTAAACCAGTTATAAGAAAAGTGAAGCTATATAAGAATTTGTTGTAAACAGATCCCCTCAAAACCACCAGAATTAGAGATCAAAGAGTTCATCCTGCTGAAGTTCCCTTTCTCTGTTTCGCATCAGAAAGTCTTGTTGCCTTTCCTACTCCTCACTGCAAAAGCTGAAGAGACTTTTCTTCTGATACCCACCCCAAGCAAACTGATTCTTCTGTGCCTCCCTCCCCTGCCCTTTCACTAATCAGTCAAGCTCTTGCACACTGCCTAAAATACTTTCAAACTCCAGCTGGTGATGCAACAACTAATGTTAGAATCTGTCCTGCTTCTCCAAACCAGGAACTTTTATTCCCTTCCTCCCACTCCCTCAAATGTGTACATTAACCATCTTAATAATTTAAGGACTAATCTAATCTATCTTTTGAAATTCTATCTATTTCCTTAAATCTGAAAGGAAAAATAAGACAATATCTAGTTGTTATTGATAAATGGGGTTGTGATTTGAACACTACAAGGCTATTTCACATATGGCGCTAGCTTGACAAAAATATAAAATTGACAGAAATATTTATGGAACATCCAGGGTTGTATATGTGGGGGCCGAGAAACGCCGGCGGAATGGGGCCGCCAATGGAATGGAATTAGGTATGGGAGGAATAGCAGTTGTAACAAAAAAACTTTACTTACAGGCTGTGATACAGTCAGGTATGCAGTGTAGGCACACTCCGTAGACAAACAACAAAACAAAAACCGTAGACAAGCACACGTTCACACTTACGCAGGGTATGGGGTACATCGTGGTAACCGCGACGGGGAGTCATTGGTGGTTGATCAGGCCCCTCCGTGGCTCCGAGGTACACGTGGGGATCTCTCCCTACGTGCATCTGAGCTCTCCTCCAATTTGGGCGGAAACCACCCAAGCCTTTTTTATGGCCAGCGAGCCAATTGCTGACCGCCATGTGTGCATAATTTACACCGAGCCAATCGAAAGCATACACGCAATGGTGCAGCTGCAAGCTTTTGGCGGGAGCTGATTTTGCACCAAGGACTCTTTCCTATCTTACAGGGGAAATCCCTGCACTGGGGACTCGCAGTGTGCTTAAACGCAGTTGTGCCGAGGCATCTCTTAACCATTTAGCTCGGACAGTATAAAACTTTGCCATTTCAAATCTGTGTGCATTAGCCTACAATTTGTTATTAAAAAAGGAACTAGATAGAAAGTATTTATACAGGCCAGTTTGATTCTCTACCTTTTCTTAGTTCTATTACATAAAGTTTTAGTTAGCCATTTGTGTATACAACAAAAGCGTAGCTCAATAGTCCAGATTTCTAAGACATTTGGGGCCCGATTCTGCTAAGTAGGTAGCTTCTGAGTGACGTCAGTGGTCAAACCATTACTCATTTAAAACAAGGTTTAAACACTAGAAACTGATTTAACACAATATGCAAGTACTGAGAACTCAAATTTCGTTTACTTTGTACAAGAACATCACTGCTCAGTCCATCTCTAATTTCAACAGTACAGAAGAACAGCATTTGGGGGCAAAAACTAAAGAAAAAGGAAAAAGCACAGATTCCTCAATGCAGCCTTTTCCTGCTGATACTCTCAACATCCAGGCTGTCATTTCTTAAGACATTCCAAGGACTTGCTCAGAGTCACCTCTCTGGTTGCCATGAGAACACAAATACATACAGTTCATGAGAAAAAGACAGGATAGAATTTGTTCATTTTATTTTTCCCTCCCAAGAGTGAAAGCTGAGTGGCACAAGGGCAACGACTGCATCCATGCACCAAAGAATAACAAATCAAAGCCATCTTCTGTAATTCTGCATTAGATAAGCAGTAAAACGCAGTAAAGCAAAGAGGTGACTGCAATCCTAGATCAAAGTATGCTGAACACTTGAGGCAGGAATTTTTAGGGCGTTATTTTTATTGCACCAACGATGTAGCTTCAAAAAGACATTAGAAAACAGAGACCCAAGGAAGAATGAATGTCTTGTGCTTGAAAGCTGATCTAACCCTATGTAGTCCAATACAATATATTGCCAGAAGAAATTTTTGCCTCTCACACGGTTTTTGGATCATCACAGCTACAACCACGGTGGATAAAAACCAACAATAAAAAGATCAGACTTGCATTTAAATCTGATGTTTTTATTTAATCGTATGTATTTATTTATTTATTTTTGTTAAAATGCTTTTTTAAAACAAGAAACCTAAAAGATAGTTTTAAATACAGTATGATAAAACTCAACGATATCATCATGGAATAGGGTTTGTAACGTTAAAGCATCTCTGTGATGCTTAGATTCAGTTATCAAACTGAGAATGCATCTCCAGAGGTCAATTAAGCTCTGTCACTGCTCCCTATAACCATAACCCTGGAAAAATCTTTTTTTCCCTCTTTATTCTGCCTTCCCAAAAAACAGGATGCATGTCTTACTTGGGGTTCTGTGGTATAATAAAATAAGGTTTCAGAGCATAACAAAGAGGATAAGGATAGAAATTCTTGTTCACAGTGCCCTTGTCTTGCAAGATTGTCTAATTCTCTGTCAACCATGTTGATATGCCCCCCCAAAATCTTGCCTCTAACATACTTCCTCTCCCATCACAGCTACAACATCACTCCAGTGTAACCAATAGGATAAAATGTCAAGGAAAACTAGAGATATTCATCAAATTTTTACACTAGGACCCTAGGCACAAATGCCCAAATCTTTTGTGGGTCTCTCCCCTCCCAACCCAGCCAGCTACCCTCAGCCCACATAAGAAAGGTTTTGTTTTGCAACCTGCAAATTTCCACCAACTTCACAAGCTAAAAGGCAGACATACTACTATGCACTTCACAGTACCAGCCTAACAGTGGTTGCCAGTGATTTGGGTAGGGGAAATGGAAAGAACTGAAAGAGAAAATAGCACATTTATAAACATCTTAAATACACAAAAAACGGAGTTTCAAGAACACAGAGAAATACACAGCATTAACAGAAAGTAACAGCAGCCCCGAGATTAAGGAGTTAGAACCATCAGCATCAGATCATATACATACATACATATTTTAAAACCGAAAACTATGCAGAAAATTCTTATTTGCAGTAAAACTTCTAAGAAGCTTACTGCACCCTCTGCTGGCTATTCAAGAAATTTTTATTGTAGATAAACAATCTAAAAAGCAAGCATGTCTGTTAAAAAGATTTCAAAGGCAGTCACAAATAACATCTCTGATGTGAGAAATGCATCAACAGCAGGCCCAATGGCCAATGTTCATAGCAAACCATCTTGATAAAAGTGTTATCAATTCTTGCTGCCAGTTTGAACATTAATGGTCACTACCCAGACTTCTGAATATAGACAATGATATGGTGGGGGAAAAAAAAAAAAAATCAAGGTAATATAAAATTGGAGAAGTTTAGTTTATGAAAGAACTTTTTTTTTTTTTTTTTTTTTTTTTACAGGCTAAAAGTGTCCCTTTTTCTCATTTGATACCAGTCCTATTATGTGTTACAGCTATGTTTACTTGTCAATGGCTATGTGCCTAAACCAAAAGTCTGGCAACTAAAAAGAAAACAGGATAGATTGATTTTAAAATTACCTATTTTAAACAATTGGTTAAACACTGTTTAATTATACATTTCAGTTACTTTACTAGACAAATATTTATTTTCAGTGGTATGTAATCATTGGCAGCCACCACAATATTGCTTGCAACTAAGAAGAAATTCTATACTTAATTTGGTACTTTTTTTGCTAAGCATAAAGACGCATCATAACTATACTCAATGGTGCAATTATATAGCTCAACACACATTTATACAGATTTTTATATTTCTATTAAATTAGAAATGATGAGTAATTCATTATTTGTTTACTGCATAGTATTTTTCTTTTATTATTTTCATTAAAATGAATTCGAATGAAAGTTGGAATTCAATTAAAATGTGTGAAGATAACATTTTAAAATTATTATTAAATAAAAAACTAACTTGAGTGTATATGCAGCTACATGATTGAAGAAAACTATGAGGCATTAGATGTCTAATTTCCACTGGCTTCAATAGAAACTAGAGTCACCTAGATACAATCTACGTCAGTGCTTTTGAAAAATTCTAACTAGTCACCTGTCTGCATCTGTGTGCATCTAAACGAGTTGGCAAATTGGCCCAATGTTTGAGTTCTTAGAAGTAGTTCTCCCTTGTCACCTTTAACTAGAAAGCAAAACATAATTTACAGAAAAAGCTTTTCTGCACATCACAAATTTGAGATAGTTCATTTAGAAATCTGTCAATGTCAGCACTTACTCCCTTGTAAAGCTAGCTATATTGATACTAAGGCAGCACAGGATATTTAACTTCTCAGGTGAACTTGAGCTTCTTCGAGCCATGCACAGAATCAGGATGAAAACAAGTAAAAGATACAAATTCAAAAAGAGTTAAGTTAGAGGGTTCTGAGGATTTCCTAAACCACTGTTTTTTATATAAATAATAAAAAGTATTTTTGAAATTAGGATAATCTAAGGCCTGTATTACTATAAGCAGATTTTTTATTTTTCTTTCAATTAAAAAGAAAAGTAAAATTTGTAATCCTTAAAAATTAAAAGACAAAAACTGACTTCATCTATACTGATAAATTGGAGATGCACAAAGAACAGCAGAGAACAGTCTTCTTTTTAGAATCCAAAAAAAAGTCATCTTTTTAGAATCCAAATTCGAAGCTGGGTGCCCAAAAGGCACCTACATTTGAACAATTAGATTGAGGTTTTCTTCAGACAAGATTTCAGCACAGGAGGGGACAAAAAGAGAATGCAGAAATGAGGAAGGACAAAAGTGTAATGCAACAGAACTAGAAAGACTGATCATGTACTTCAGGCATGGCATGCTTGTAAAAGCTACCAGTTTTGAAGAAGGATCCTTTTTCCCCCTGCTATCCTGCCTCATTCCAAATTACCACATCTAAAGAAGAGGTTTTGGGTGTGCAGGCTTATTGGAAAGAGCACATTTCCAGTAGGGACTTGAAGGAGGAGTAGGTAGCACATCAGCAGATGACCTCACAGGAAAAAATACAGAGAATGGGAAGACATGAAAGACTTCATTGTGTGAGTTGAAAGAAAGAAGGGAGGGAAATAAGATTCTGAAACAAATTCTAAAAAGCAATTGCACTGCTGAATGGTGACTTGTATTTGCAAATTCTGTATATAAACCTTATGGAGAAACTTTTTGGCTTCTAGTGCATTGTAGCTGTTCAAATAAACTAGGAGGAAACTAGATGTCCTTCCCTAGCTCCTACATCACACTTTGCAATCCTTGACACATGGACAGAAATGTTTAGAATGCGACCGGACTGCAATCCACTTTGGCCCTCTCCTGTTGACAGACTCCTGTCAGGTCACTGTACTGAACTGGGATACACAAAATTCAAGATACTATCAGTGTCTTTTGTAAACTCCCTCTCAAATGAATTCAGGGAATGAGAAGTACAGGGAACCTGCATCCCCATCCCTATTTGCTTTGAATATCCTAGAAGATGTAAATAACTCCTTCTGAATGCTATACAAATAGTGTTCATTAGATTTTGCTTCCTTTTCCAACCACGTCAGGGTGTAATTTGTAGAGGCTCATACTACCCAAATTTTCATTTCATGAAGCAGGATTATGCAGCCAGATTACACTGCTAACAGAGTTACACTGCTGTCTTGCAAGTGACCAGGTTGGGGCAGAGTGTAAAACACTCACAATGAAGGATGGTAAAGGTAACTTTAGGCCACTTGATCCTCTTCTTCCTGTACTCACATCCTTAATATCACTATAAGCAGGGTAATCATAAATCCTGGGAAAACTGAAACAGTCCTGGCATCTCTAGCTTGGTCCCCACTGGCTGACACTACTGCTGCTATGTGGAAGGGAGGTGGGTGGATTGGAGCAGATCACCTTTTCCTTGAGAAAAGTTCTAGTGCCACATGCTTTGAAACAACAGACAAATTTGAAATTTAGGCAGAAGATCTGCTTTGCAATGCCCTTGAAAATGCACCTAGATTTGGCCTGTGAAAACCTCTGTAAAACAAAAGAAAACAAAACCCCACACAACTGCTGTCCAGACACACTCACACAATACAGACTTCAGCTTTAGTGATTAAAAACCCAGACTCTGTCACTGACAAGCATGAATTTGAGTACTTGACATTGCAACCTTAATCATGCTTTTAACATGGTTCCTCTGTGCGAGATGCCTGTATCTAGAGAGTGAGGGATCCTTCTGCAACTGTTACATCCCATAGAAAAATATGCTAAATCTGCAAAAGATGCAGGTAGCTGCAGCTTAATATTTTTTTTAGTGAAAAAGATATAGGAGTATGCATCATCTTCCCCCCTCAGTTTCCCTTTCTACCCTCAAATGGGCAATACATTATCTGCTATGTCATGCATCAGTCACAGATATCATCTTACGGGCACACTGATTTTCCTAAAAGGGGTCACAGACACTTTAAGAACATAGGCGAACATGTATACTATGCTGACAAAGCTTGGATTTTAAGCCATATGGCTCATAGATATTTCACGAGAGAAGAGGCCATTAACAAGATACTTCAGAGAAAGGCAGGGCCTGAGAAATGATTAGTTTGATACTGAAGTCAAGAATGATATAATTTTAAGTTATTTTAATTGCATTTGAGTGGAACCTCTAAATAAAAAATGACCAAAAAAAAAAAAAAAAATCTTGTTTTTATATGCTTGGCTTTTTAGAAGTGTGCCAGTGTTTCCAAACTTGGCCTTCAGCTAAATTAAGTTCCAAAACAGGTGAATAAAACAGGTTCAACTATTTGAGTTGCCACAGAGTAAGAATATAAATAAGCTTCTTTATCTTGACTCAGTTAGGAACAAATTAAGTATTTTTCACACAGGGTTACAGCAAAATGAAGCTGAGTTCACAGTAGCTTTTTTCTTCAGTAAGCTTAAAAATTTTCAAAAAAAAAAAAAAGATTAATTTTCTAAAGATTTTCATATTAGAAATAAAAAAAGCTCTATTTTTCCTGTAGTGTCAAAATATGGTGCCTCTTTTCTTGGCTTCTGCAGAAAGTTTAAATAGGGAAACAGAGACTACTGCTGGAAGTTTGTGAGAGTAGTATATTCAAGGTTTCACTGATACAAACTGAAAGACACCTTTTCTATATTGTATTTAAAAAAACCCAACCTAATTCTAGTATCTCTCAATAAACAGATCCTACAAACTCTGTCATATGAAAGTCCTTTTCTTATGAGAGTTGTTGTTAAAATGTAAACAGATGTGATGTTCCTTTTACAATCTTCTGCCAGCGAAGATCCACTTCCCTAGGAAGCCGGTTCCACATCCTAGCCACCCTAACTGTGAAGTACTGTTTCCTAATGTCCAACCTAAACCTGCTCTCCAGTAACTTGTGACCATTGTCCTAGTTACCCCTGGTGGTGCCTGGGAAAAAAGAGCTTGCCCTATTTCCTGCTGATCACCCCTCAGCAGCTTATAGGCAGCCACCAGGTCCCCCCTC
>JAGPOW010000261.1:28218048-28266822 GCA_030014935.1 Caiman crocodilus
TTCTGGTTGGGTGGTCTATAGCAGACACCCACCATTAAGTCCCTTTCCCCTTGTCCTCCTTGCAGCCTGACCCAAATTGCTTCCACCTGGTCCTCAGTCTCCCCCAAGTTAACGCTCACTGCAGAGAAGCGTTCCTTGACATAGAGCACAACCCCACTGCCTCTCTTACCCACCCTGTCTTTCCTGAAAAGGGCATAGCCATCGAGGCCTAAGGCCCAGTCATGAGTTGGGTCCCACCAGGTTTCCGTGAGCCCAATCAAGTCCGGGTGTTCCTCAGCCACCAGGAGAGACAGCTCCTCCTGCTTACCTCCCTTTTAATACTTTTGTCCAAATCACCAATGAAGGTATTAAACAGTACTGGTCCAAGGACAGAGCCTTGGGGCACTGCCACTGTCCTTTCTGACAAAGTGTTACTCAGCATTTTGCATAATAAAAAACACCATAAAAAACAAACAAATTGGTCTAAGTTACAGATGAGAGACTGTCACTTTTCCCCAGCTTTGACCAACTGCACAGCCATTAATAATGCATTAAGCCAGGGGCTGTCAACCAGGGGTACACGTACTCCCAGGGGTTCTTGAGAAGGCCCTAGGGGTATACACAGGTGGGCGGGGATGGAGCACCATCTGGCCACTGGGGGTACACTAATCCAAAAAGGTTGAAAACCCCTACATTAAGTTGTATTTTTACATTTCGTGTCTTACGCTACTGCATCTTAATTGTTATGCTAAGCCAGTATTGTGGAAAATACATACTGAATTATGGGAGGGGAAAAAAATTCCAAATTCAATACTAGTATTGTATGAAAAAAAAGTCTGCTTAACTCTTTGTGCACTTGCTTAAACAAAAAGATTACAGAACAGATGCTATACTTACCTCCACAGTATAAAAATCTAAACAGAATAGCTTTTCTGCAGTACTATATACTGACACCCTTTCAAGAAGTTTCCATTAGTTTAGGATATTTATATTATTCTGTAAAATTCTGACATAGGTAAAGAATAAATCTTAGGAGTAAAGTGCCTCAGCCATAGACAAACTGGCAGTGTTTTAGACTGCAATTGTTATTTCTAGACTCTAGCTGTTTTCATAATTTCCCCATTTATGTACACGACTTAAATTAAGTTGTCATACCATCCTATGCATACTTCCTTTTCATTTGAGCCAAGATGTAAAGCAATACATGTTAATGTTCGAAATTCTTGGCACACATAACTAGTCTCTTAATAGTAAGAACTCATTGCATATAATACTATATTCAAGGAGCTATTACCCTGAATTATTTACAAGACAATTTACACAAAGTATACATTTGTACAAATGGAGGAGGAAGGGGGGGGAATGAAAGTCCTATTTAATCATATATTGCAAATCATTTTACATTGTACACTTGGCTAAAATGATGTTGTCCCTAAAACATTGCTCAGTTACCTTCTGAGCTGGGTCAGGTATGAAATATTTCAAGTTACCTAAGAACTTCTTCTGCTTGCCAGGCAGCATCTTCCCCTTCTTCCCAGGCATTAGAGTTTTCCTGCCAGGTTTCCAAATCTCCCAATTCAGGCTGAAACAAACCGTGGAAAAAATACCGTATTTACTACAATCTTAATAATAAGACAATCCCCTAGTAATCAGATTCTATAGATGGAAAATGTATAAAGTCCTTATAATTTTCCAGGTATAGAAGCTAATTATTGGAGGTTTGCCTTGAATTTAACTCCCTTCCCACTGCTACAAGTAGGGAAAACAAATCTGGGGGTTTCAGGCAGCCCTTTTCTTTCTGCTTCCCCCCCAACTTTTTCCCCTGGCAGTTCTTTTCCCCTCCCCTTACTGTCAGTCCTGAAGTGAGGAGCAAATTTGAAAACAGTAAGCTTGAAATTAAACATGCTTTAGCAATTTTCATATAGTATTTATAGACTTAGTTCATCCAGAAGTGATGTATTTTATCTTTTTTTTTTAAATTGCTGCAAGTTTTCAGCACAGGTGTTTTATAAACACCATTTTGAGCCTCTTTTTGGCAATCCGGTATAAACTATATTTTTAATACATTTTGTTTCAAAGGCCAAATCAGTTCCAGATTCAATTGGACAAAGCCCAATAGTCAAGTTCCAAAATTCAACTGAGGAGAGCTCAGGTGTCAAGCTGTGTGGCTTTACCATCAGACAATCATCCTCCCTCCCAGACCCATCCATCTGGGGCTTCAGATATTCCCCAAATCCAGGCAGGTATCCTATGTGCTAGCCTCAGGCTTGGACACCTTGGGGTTCAGATGCTCCCAGTCTTGTTTGATCTTAGCCAAAAGTTTGAGATTATGTATCTCATAATTACTCAATTCTAAGATGAGTTCCCTCCCCCATATTGAACATGGGGAAAACCAAGCCTCAACTTAGAACTGAGTATCATACTGCTTCGTCTGGCTCAGCTGGGTTAGCAGTAACAGCACACAAATTCCTCCTTCCCTGGAAGCAGATGCTGGAAGGAGGAATCTGTATGCTGCTGATGCTACCCCCACCACCTGCTGCCTCCAATACTTAGATTCTAAACTTAGACAATAATAACAAATTTATAAATTTTCCATGTCTAGAATTTAATGGGGTAGATGGGGGAGGGGGAGATGGAAGGGAGTGGCATCATATTAAATTCAAAGTAATCTTGGATACGGATCGATACAGTAATTAAGACACCTCTATCAACAAGTCTGCAAGAGACCTGAACACACGCAGAACTTGGATACTCATGTTAACTACTAAAGTTCTCTCAAGGGGTATATGAGACTGGGATGGTACTCCTGCCTTCAGCATTGTACAGTACAGGTGATGTTGTAATTGTTTAAAATAAACTTTTACCTGGCAAGAATCTATAGACCATAGTAGTTTTTAAATGTAATTACCAGGATAAAAAGCAGCAGAAGTTAGGAAGATTTAAAATTAGAATATTTATAAGACTTCAAAGTACAGATGACTTAAAGTGCAACTAGTGGCTTTAAAGTGTTTGCAAAATCCAATTAACCCTAACTAAACATTGCAAATTAGGCAAGCATCATCATACGTTATATGTACTGCACACATTTCCTCTGTAGTCAAGGAAAACATTTTCCTTCATGTGTGCTGAATCATATATCTGGATGTATGTGCAGCTTCATGGACTGGTCACTACAAATACAGGTCATTCCTCTATTCCTTCACTGGCTTAACATGTAATATCCAGAAAAGTTACAGCCAATTGGTTTGGGAGATGGGTGAATATCCAGGGTATCTTATCCTTGCTGACTTGCAGTGCATTCCCTTCTGATTTCCTCTTTTCATTAGCTAAAAAGTTAGTGATTCACCTAAGTCCTCAATTTAAATTCAGCAACACTTGCTCAAACAGCTCTAATGCTTTTTCAGCAATTCCATTCTAGACAGAATTTGCATTTTACCAATAAGCAGCACATACCTGACAAATAAAGGATCACCATACACAGTATACTTACAGACTGATTAATAAAAGGAATATCTTGGGTAGCTGCTAATCTACTAGAGAATCCTGTACTTCCATCTGGGACCCCAAAATTTAAGGGTTCTCGTTTTTTAATAACTATCTGAAAAACAGCAAAAAACAGGAAGGGAAAAGTCAGACATTTTTATACCATTGAGAGATAAGTACAAGATCAGGACATTTACTTCAGTACTTCAATACTCTACATCTCTAAGATATAGCAACATGACAATGCAATGCTGTATACAGGAGGTCATAGAGCTAGCTCAGGCACTACTAGCTTCACTGAGAAGCTGACAATGCTGATTCTGCTCCCTGATTTGGCTTAGATACCTGTGCACAGCACTACCTCTTGCCAAGCTTTAATAGACAAAAAAGTCAAAATGTTTTTTTTACCAGCTAGTAATACCACTACATAGTCTGCTTCCACCTGTAGGACAGATATAGCAGCTGCAATGTACCATGGTGACTAAGTTCACCATGCATCCCTTTAGCAATTTGGCCACACAGAACTTAAAAGTATAAAATCTCAAGCAGGGATCAACAAGCCAGTTTTGCAATAACCACCTGTGTTTGGCAGCTGGGATTGAATCCAGGGTGGGGAATAAGCACCAGACAACAAGTCCCTATAATAGCAAGCAATTATTTTAGCATAAATGCTGGAGGTTTATGCTTTTGCCATGAAATTCCTAGGTTCAACCTATTTTGTTTTACTTTGAATTTTATTGGGGGGGGGGAAGGGAGGGGAAGAAGAGTTATTCTTAGTTAATAACTCCTTAGGAAGAGGAGTTAATTAATTTAGTTATTTCACAAAATGAAAATCTCCAATTTTACCCTGACAGTTTTCTCTATGTCAGGGATGGGCAATTATTTAGGCTGGGAGGACACTTGGGGAGTTCTGGAGAGCTGTGTGGGCTGGGTCAGCATTCCCCTCGCTTCCCCAGGACCACAACAGCTCACCAATACTTCTTAAGCAGTAGATTACTAGATTGGTCTGGGGGCACTGGATGGAGTGAGCAGGAGGTGGTCTCCATGGAGATTGGCCCAGGACTCCTAGGGTAGGGAGTGCTCAGCTGGGAGGGGATGGGGACAAGGGTGGGAGTAAAGCAGTGTCCACGAGCAGGACAGATGAGCAGGGCTAGGACTGCAGGGCAGTGACAGTGTGAGTGTGGTGCTGGGGCCCAAGGCCAAGCTGCAATCTGCTTCTAGCACAGCTCTCTGCTTTCACCCCGATTTGATCCCACCCTGCCCAGATACCGCTCTTCACCCACCCGTGGCCCCATCCCATACACTCAGCCAGCCCACAGGAGTCCTGGATTAATCTCCATAGATATCCTTGCCTGATCTGTCTAGTGCCCCCAGCAGTGGGGGTGGGGTGGACAGGCCAGGGTACCAGGGCAGCAGGGCCAGGTCCAGCAGTGGTGGTGACGGTGTCAGCAGCAGCCAGAAGGAGCTGCCACCATTGGGGCTGCCAGGAAGAGGAGTCCGGCTGCCATGCTGTCCCAGTCCTCCTACGTGTCCGGGGCAGCGGGACCAGCCATACACACCACAGCCTGGGCTGCACCCAGCACCTGGGATGGGCGGGGCCAAAAACCCCACAGGCCAGATAAAATCCTTTGGTTGGTTAGATCCAGCTGGCAGGCCATATTTTGTCTGCCTCTGCTCTGTCCTTGCTTTTTCTTTATCCTGAAACTAAGCATAGTATTTAACAACTACTCTCACTTGGGCCACTCCATATTTGTTATTACCTCATCCACAAACTAGTTTGAGGACCCAAGGATAAAGAAGAGAGATTTCTCAGTAGTAATTACTTCTGAATCCCTAGTTGCAAATGGGATCCAGAGACCTATGAGAGGAGAAGAGATAGCCAGGCTAGTTCAGATCCAAAGATATTGATTCCATCACCAAATAAAGTATCTGACAACAGAGGCTACTGCATACAAAGCCTCATGCCTCTGAACCAGTCATTCCCCAAGGGTATCACAAATGTACATTTAAAGTAGTTTCAAAAGAGGAACTGCTGACAGGGAGCATGAACCAGGTGTTACATTCCAGCAATTATGTGGACAAGCTAGGAACAATATAGATGACACAGTGTCAACACTTGTATCACTCCCAGCTCGTCCACCTATAACCGTTAGAGCGTAACACCTGCTGCACAGTTTGCAGCAAGAGCTCCCCCATCCCCTTTTGGACAAATGTTCATTTGGAACTTTTTCATCCTGCCCTACTTTTTGCCTGACTTTGGTTTAACATGGCCTACCATCCTCTGATTACCAAATAAAGAGAACTAAGAGCAAAAGGAGTGCTTTCAATGGTTCTTTGAGAAGCTGAAACAGAGGAAAGCTTACCGAGGTATGGTGAACTCCCCACATGCCACTGAAAGCAAACAAACAGAAGTACTTTGAGAGCCAGTGTGAGCATTAAGTGCAGCTCTGTGCAGTTAATCCACTGAAACACCTTCCTTAGCCAAAGAGACTGAAGAGGAATTAGTCATACAGGCTATTATGGTAACAAAGATAGGCCATACCAGCTGTTTCTATCCTCCGAATAAATTTAAATGCTTTTCACCCTGAAGGAGGTTTAATAAAAAGTTTTAATTTAACTCAAGCAAACTAGTTTCAAGAGCACAGCTTCTCCTTTTCTGCTCTGTAATTACACTGGAGTGCTGGAAAAAGGCTCTCTCCCTATTGCAGCTAGTTTTGCAAAAGGAATCAAAATTTCTACAGCCCCCTATAATTTTAATTCACATTTTACTAGCTTCCCCTGTTATGCAGGAAGAACCACCTCCTTCAGCTTTATCTCCTTCCTGCTTTCTCTCAGTGTTTTAGTTGGAAACACAGCAAGCAGCTGGATGGAGTCCGCCTGCTCTTCCTTGAAATACTAAGACTAGGGTCTTCCTGCCAGTCACTGAAACGCAGGGAAGCTGGGTTTTTCCCCCTACCAAGTGAATCAAAACAGTATACACTGGTCTCCCTTGTACCAGAGCTTGTTTCTCAAGACAGGGGGAAGATGCATATGAAGTTTACTTCACCCCTTGCCTTGCTCAGCCTCCCAAACTGGCCACCGATTAGCAGCAAATCTGGGAGTTAATTCTTTTTTATCTTCAAAAAATTGTCCTTACCTTCTCTGTTTAAACTATGGTTTAAAAAGAGCTAATCAGGAAAGTGGCCTTTCTTTAGAAAAACATTCGTGAAAAATGGCTATTTAGGAAAGATAGTAACTATATAATAAAACATAATTTGATTCCTGAAGGGGAACTGTTAGAATGAGTTTTTAATAACAAAAGTTTATTTTGTTTCATTTCCTTTTAATTAAAAATAGTATTTGCAGAGGTTATATTATGACTCTTTTAAAAGGAAAAGCAGACATGCATTTATAAATAAAGCTGAAACAAAGCTTGACCATCTCTCTGTACAAAGCGGTACGTGACAAAGAAAGAGATGCTATATCTCATCTACTATCAAGCTAATATTTTATATTTAAAAAGGCCTCTGAAGATTTGTGTGCCAGTGCTTAAATATGTAAACTAATTTATTATTCTGCAATCTTTTTCACCACAACATATGCAATTTTTCTTTAAAAACAAAAATGTTCCTGTGAGCTTTGTTAAAATCAAAGTAGGGCTGAAAGGCACCTCAGAAGGACATTTACTCTGACACCCTCTGGCTACAGGCAGGATCACTCCTAGACAAGTGTTGTCCAACCTGTTCTTAAAAATCTGAGAAACAATTCTCATACACAATTACAAGGCATAATTCCCCAAAACAGCAAACACTTTAAATCGGGGTGTTGAAAAAGTTCAATAAAGCAAGACTCCCTGGATTTCTGGTGCAAGTGTAAGCAAAATGGACTGCATAGAAAGGTTGGCTTTTTACAGAATTATCAGTACGCATCCATAGCCACTTCAGATAGTCTAATCGGCTTTTTTTAAACTTTATTCTGAAGAAACTTATACCTGGCTTTCCCTACTGTTTTCTCATCAAGCAATACCTTATCGGCCAGGCACCTATGTTTTTATGGAACATACCCTGCCCATGCTCTCTTCCCGTGTCTACCAACACCCCAAAGTCAGTCAATAAGGCTGCCTTAAAGTAGCTCCAAGAATGCCCCAAGCACTGCTCTTAAGCACAGTGTTTTAGACATGCTTACTGGCACACGTTCAGGGATGTTCTAGAGTGACTACATTGCCTTAAATATCAGCAGGTGGCACATGCAGAGGAGCAAGGCATACTTCACAGCAGCATTCCTGGCAACTAATTTAGAAAACAGGGGGTAGACATGCCGCTAGGGGTTACTATGCTAGAAGCAATCATTCTGGTATCAAAATAGCAGTTTACACAAAACAAGATTATTACGAATCTAAATTGAGCAAACCTTTGACTTTGCCTGAAAAAGACCGAGGGAATGACTTCACATAGAAAAAATGTGATGCATTTTTCCTTAGCTGGCTTTTAGCCTGTGCTACTAGGTGACAGCACATGGGCAAGTGAAGCAATCTGATTCTCATGGAAAGACCATGTTTTGCTTCCTTTAGATCACACCAACTGATGCAAAGTCTCTTGCATGATGAATGTCTGCATTGTTTTACTAGAACTAGTAAACTTGTTTCTCTCCACCTTGAATAGTGGAGAAAAGCCTCTTTTACCTCTGCTATATGTTTTGTAAGAACTTAGAAAAGCTCCACTGAAGCATCCAAAACAACACCAGCTCATCCTCCTCCTTTCTCTTGTGGCTCAAGAAGATGTGATACAATCCAAATGACCAGAACTAGATTTTTTTCCTTGGTGGCATCTTGACAGACAAGATACCAAGGGATAGCTGCTTATGTGTCCTGTGCTGGTGGCACCCAGAACACAGAAAGCTTTGTCCTTAATACAATAAGTTGATTTATTCTGTGGCAGTCTTCCCAGAATACTCCCCTCTCAATCAGTTTTTATTCTAGTTAAAAAACAAACAACTATACACACAGAATTTGTATAGTCCTATATTCTAAGTAATATACTCCTATTGCAGCAATGTTTGCATACAAAAGAGTATTTATGAAATAGACTAAAGTAGATAGTGATAGTGGAGCCCTTTTCTCCTTTATATGATACACAACTCATTTCTGATACTGAGATATAGTACTCCCCCCCACATACATGTCTCAGACAGAATACAGAAATAAATAAGAATGTTGAAGTCATTGCTTTAACTTAGAAAAAAGGGGAAGGTACACACATGGATTTTTTGACAAGAACAAGATTAGCACATTTTCCTAATTGTCCTCAGTGTCACAGGCAGAAAGAGAACAAAACAGATAAGGGTAGGCACAACAAAAACACATTAGTTGGCCAACAAAATCAGGCATCAGAAGCAGGGCTGCTGATTTTTTGCCTGAAAACCCCTTACTTACCTTTTAAATCACTGTTACGGCTGATTAATATATGAGGCACATTTCATATATACATTTGTATGCCTGAAACTTACTTTCTGCGCTTTCCTTATAGTGGGCATCATGTCTTTAAAATAGTCAGGCTCCATTTGTTCCAAAGCATTCTGTTGCATGGCTACATTCCCATTGCCACCTTCAATCTTCACACTAGTAGGTGCATCTTCATCCCATGAAGTCCAGTCTTCTACTTCTGACTAAATACAATTGAATAGGAGTTTATCATTATATTTGCAAGCAGAAGATCATCACATTTCTGTCCATTTTATTGTTAATGGGATTGGCAGAATGTATTTACTCAAAGTCACCCAACCCTTTAAAACTATTACCTTAGGAACAGATGAATAATCCACTGTAGTTGGCAAAGTTATTTGGTCTCCACTTAACTTTCGTCCCCTTCCAGACCTGAAAGAAAAATGCAGGATTCCTCCAAGCTCTGAAAACATGAACACTACATTAAAAAGGAAGCTGAGGGCCAATCAAGATACTGAAAAGAAAGTGATGAGAATTATAGCCAAATCACTATTGAATTCTAATAAACAACCCCAAAATTTACTCATTTATCAAATGACAGAACAAGAAAGGGGATTCAGGAAATGCATACTATGCATTAAAAACTACTCTGTTTTGTTTACAAGAATTAAAGGTTGTTAGAAAGTTTTAAAATCTTGATATGTTTTTCATCATTTCTTTTCTTGGCACATTTTACCTCTTCTGTTTGGACAATGATAATTAGCTTCAGTTTTGTTTATTGTCAATTTCATTTTGAAATTCTTACTGCTTTAATATTAAGTTGCGAACACTGTAGTGTTGCGTTTGTTTCATCAGGTATTACTTTAAAGTTCACTGAGAACTAGGGGTATAATAATAAAGATTTTCTTGGCTGATACTGATAGCCAATTATGAACCAGGCATATCAGCTGATACCAATCTGACAAATGATTTATAGGAATGCTGTCGGGCAGTGTGGAGAGTAGCTCCCTGCAAGTAAGTCTGTGGAGGGGAAGTAGATCAAGGCCCCCATGGTGAAGGAGGGAGGAGGGCAGGGGATGCTGCCCAGCCAGGGCAGTAAATGGAACCTGAGGATGGGGTGGGGAGCGGGACAGAGCAACAGGCGCCTCATCCAGGGGATCAGTGGCCCAGCGCTTAAAAATGGCAGTAGGGGTGCTTGAATTAAAACCTCATTTGTTGAGCTTTATTTCAAGTGGCCCTACTGCCATTTTTAAGTGGGGGGACACTTAATTGGAGCAGAGCTAAGCTGCTTACTGCAGGCTCGGGGCTCTCTGCCCTGCTGCCTTTACCCCAGGGACCCCATGCTGGCTGAGCATTCTCTACCTGCTTGGCAACAGGAAACAACTCGCTGTGCCAACAGCTGCCAGGTGGATATAGGATACGTCCCTCCCCCACACCCTTTCCCCTCCACAGAGTTGCCTGCAGGGTGCTGTTCTCCATGCAGCCTGGCTGCATTCCTGGCGCACATACATGTGGCATCCAGGGGCCCTCACCAGAAGGCATATTATATTTATCAGTTGATGTTATTGGTTATACTGGCTAAAAAAGGCCAATTGCCAATAATGTTAATTGTCCTTTTATTTGTGCCGATCTGACATGGCACTGATATATTGATGTAACTCTACTGAAAACATTTCTATTACTTTTAGCTTGAAAAAAAAGCAAACATTATAATAAGTTAGATCAAAACATATACTTGTACTGAGATTCCCTATAATGATCCTTAATGATTACTTGAATTTTTTGGGACTGAGGTTTGCACAATATTCACAGCTTTTCTTCAATATAGGCCATTATTTTCTTAGTAAGCATTGATGTTTCCTTGTATGTACAGATAACATTTTGAGGCAAGAGGAGCTAGTAGCTTACAGGAACATAGTAGGAAACTAAACATATTTCAATTCCAATTCTGGATTCCAGAGTACATCACCAAGTATCGAGTAATGAGACCAATCAACATTAGGCTTCCTACAACATGATGCAACCACTGCTGCAATTCTATCAATGGAAGATGTGGTTAGACAAAACCCTAGAAGTTTTATTGCCATTTAATATATCTGAGTGGTAAAAAGCATTCATCATAGTGTATGTTAAAGATGGTGGGGTAACAAGTAGAAAATTAAAGGATTACTAAAAACTTGATTTAGTTATTTATTCAGCCATTTATCCATTAAAAATATTCAAGCTGGCAGCATCCCTTTAAGTATAACCATTAATAGCGCACAGAAGAAGTCTGAACTCTCTCAAACATTATAGCTAAAGTGAAAAAGCAAAATTTATGAAACGTGCAAGGATCTATATGATTTAAAAGTAAAGCATCTCTTTCAAAGCTTTTCCCTCTTTTAGAAAAACAGCATTATGGCTTTGCTCACTGATTCCCAGTTTAGTACAAACCAAGTATCACTACAATCTAATTTAAATGCATATAAGTCTGTGCAAGTGCATCTGCTGCAGTCCTGCCCACTAGATTCCTGCACCTCTTCCTACAAGGCCATTTCCTGGGGTATTTCAGACTGAACTCCCAATCTTAGACTACACTACACTTGAACAGGCACTAATTTTGTAGGGGTGAAACATTTTGAGAAATTTCTACCACTAGAATTCTTTCCAGGAAAGGAAGCACTACAGTTGTTCAGTCTAAAGCAGCTCCTCCTCCCCTGTTGTCTGTGTCTTTCCAGACCAAGGCAACGCCAATCCGTTGAAAGTATGTGGAGTAGTGACTGCTCCAGTCCCTGCCCAGACTGGAGGTTACCCTGCTGCTCCAGTTCCCTGCATACTCCCTAGACTAGGGGCACCCAGTTACCTTGAGGAACAGGAGGGGCTACAAGGAGCCTTCTCCGCTCCCAAGACTGGGAGAAGGCACACAGCAATTACTACACATGCCCTCTCCAGACTAGGGTGACCCCACAGTCTGGGGAAGGCACCAGAAGCATTATTCTACTGCTCAACTCCCTGCAATCCTCTGAAGTTGAGTGGGGAAGGGTACATTCATTCTTTACTGTGGGAGGAACTCTCCTACAGGAGGGATCTTCCATATTGAATTGAGGAAGATGTTTCTCCCACACTTTTTCTTTATTCTCTTGCAGGTATTTTTCCTGCAAAGAACCTTAATGAACTCCTGTGCACTGTGGTTTAAATCAGGAGAGCAGTAACTGTCCCAGTAGACAGCCTCTCTCTGCTGAGCAGATAGCAGGGAACAAGAGCATTTCAAACATGCTTTAACAACTTCTAAACTGACAAATTCTAAAGTTTAGACACATGCATTCTATTTAAATTGTGCTAACATTTCTGTACAAATTAATAGTTTAAGGATGTGGAGATTTTCGTAATACACACACTGGTAATCTCTGAAACTGTCTATTTATAGGATGACAATATTTTGGGGAAATGGTACAAATCAGACACTTCATATAATTATACTTTGCTAATATCCACGTGTGCGCACACAAGAAAGTGTAGTATTTACGAAAAAAGTCCCTTAATCTCAACAATGCTATTTTAGGACCCATTCCTGCAAGGTAATAGAAGAGGGCTCTGCAGAGATGCAGGGTTACTCTGCATCTCTGCAGAGATGCAGGGGAAACCCAGGTTTCTCTTTGCAGAATCAAGGCCTTTCAGTTTAAATCATATTCACTGGAACTTGTACAAGTAGTTGCTCCCTACCATTCACAGCAGATGGGTGCCTATGACATGGGAAAATCCAGTAGTTTTCATATTCTTTGGGAAAAGAACCCAACCCAATGGTGAAGATCAGTGTGCATGAACTGACAGAGAAAGCAACAGATGTTTCACCTGCGATAGAGATTTCAAAAAAGCCTAATACAGTTAAGGCTGTAAACAGACATCTCTCAATAGCAAACAGTAGAAAAGCTACTTTTTGTTAAATTAAGGTTTGGAACATTAAGAAATTGGGACAAAGACTGGGATAAGAGTAAATAATTTCCATACGTTCTGATATGTAGGTGGTTTGAATCAGCAGTACCTCTTTTAGTTCCACTATTTTTTAAAATAATTGATGGGCATCCTATAGTTTTAAAAGTAGCCAGATATCTATTTACAGTCTTCAACAACTTATAGATAGACATCACAGACTTCGGATTCCCACCTACAAAACATATAGATATATCTGACTTTCAGTTCTGAAAAAAATAACAAAAAACTGAAATGAAAAAGGAAAATATTGGTAAATAAAAGTATATTGTTTCAGCATCAGGGTGATGAAAACAAAGCTTTCGCCTGAAAGTAGAGTACCCTACAGCTGTTACAATTAACATTAAATATTATAAACAGAAATAAATTAAATATGATATTTTCCTTTACTTTTTCCAATGCAGTATCTGACAATTTATTTCAATAATTTCATTATATTTCACTTACAGAAGTCCTGGCTGTGGGATACTTTCAAAGCAACACACAGAACTACTTACCTCCTTTTAAAAACCGACTAGATTTTAAGTTGAATAAAAGCTTTATGCTGGAAATTTCCTTACTTCTAATTGCATATATATTAATTTTCTTCTAAAACTTTTTAAAATTAAAGTTTATTTTCCTATACAAAATTAAGCCGCATGTAATCTGGATACAAAAAGTGTGACTCAATGCAACTGACCTTGATTTAAAAACCAGAAGGAAGGAAATTTTTTTATTAAAACAATCACATTTTATTTTGATTTACATTCATGCTAACAGTGATTGTCCATAAACTGTTGGTTTTCATCAGTTGATAATCATTAAAACTACTAAAAAACAAAAAGTATCAAGTTAAACAGAAAGGCTACTAGTAAGTAACACTACACTCTCCACACATTTACTGAAGCAGTTGTATATAGTGCAAGATATATTTATTCAGATTGATTTTTACTTTGTGTTAAAATAGGAGCAACGCTTGCTTTTTAATTTGTGGTTTGGAATAAGTTTATCGGAAATGAAATTAAAAGGCATAACACAGAAATATTGATTTTACATAAAATAAAGACAAAGCTGCCTTAAATTGGTGAATGAGTAATGAAATAAACATTTCAACTAAAATTGTCTGCATATGAAACTAACCAGTTTAATAAATCAAAATATTATCACTAGCCAATTAACTGAAGTCATTGTTTTTTGTCCCCAGGTCCTTCAGAATTTTAGAACTCATCCTCACAATTTGTGATTAATCATGGATTGGAGGAGAAGAAATAATGGGAAAGCTAGTTTAACTCCCAATCAATTTATCTCTCTCTTTAAATTTATCCTGGATATCATAACCATCCTTTTATTGAATGCTACTCAATCCTGCACTCAATGAAAAGACAAAGAAATGCTAACTGTGTATGGTGTGAAAGCATTTCCCATATCAGCTTTAAATTTGCACCTAAACATTTCATTGGAATGCTTCCCTGTTCTTGTATGATTGGGGGGGGCAGGGAGGGAGATAAAATATTTCCAATTTCTCTTCTCTACACCATTTCTTGTTTTCACATCTTTATCTTGTCCTCCGATAGCAGTCATTGGGATAGCTATTCCAGTGGAACAGAAGAATAGGAAGCATCACAGAAGACTGGCCTGCCTAGAAAACAATTTCTTTGCTGAGTTGCAACTCAGACATAAATATACAAGTGGAAACTTGGTCTGGTCAAAATACTGAGGAAGAATGCAAAAATGTCATGACAGGCATGTAGGAAGAAAATCAGAAAAGCTAAGTCACAATCTGAGACGAAACAGCCAATGTACCTAAAATGCAATAAAAGGGATTCTACAAGTATTCCATAAGAGAAAGACAAAGGGAAGTATGGGTCCCTTACTAAATGCACAGGGCAACCCAGTTACAAATGATACAGAAATAGCTATAGTTTCAAGAAGACTGAACTAAAAAGGCATTTAAGTTAGCCAGCAGGTGACATATACAGCTGGCAACAACAAAAGGGAAGAAGACAAACTCCTTAGATTAGAACAGGTTAGGAATTGGTTAGAGAAGCTATATGTTTTCAAGTTAGCAGGGCTGGGAGGGATATGCCACAGAGTACAGGTTTCCCTTGACAACCGCAGTTTTGAGTATCCACGGGTTTGCTCTCCCAGCTCTGCCGGAGGAGGCCCCCAGCTGCTAGGGCTATGGGCCCAGGTCCACAGCCCTCTGCCCTAGTCCCCCCTGCTGCCTACTGTGGGCTTGGGCAGGGCAGCTCCCTGCCACCGCAAGCACTTAGGGGGCAGGGAGGACCTACGCCCCCCAGATCTGTGTGTGGGGCAGGCGCAGGTTGTGGGTGCAGGCTCTCCTCTGCCACCTGGCAGGCACGACCCAGTGTAGCTAGGGACAGTGGGACCGCATGGGGATCTTGCCACTGCTTGCCCCCCGCTGCCCTGGAGATGTGCCCCCTGCACCTGCTGCAGCTTTGAGGGGTGTAGCTCTGTGCCGCTGCCCTCACTGCAGCCCCACGTGCAGGAGGTATGTTACCAAGACAGTGCAGGGCAAGCAGAGGTAGGTGAAGAGATCCCTGCGCAGCTCCTCTGCTCCCTGATGCACCGGGGCAGGAAGCAGGGTGGATGGGAACAGTGGAGGGAAGCTTCTTTATTTACCCTATTAAAGGTAAATAAAAATGATTTTTATACACTGTGTATTCCTTTATTATTCAAGTCCCTAATCCCATTTTTCCCATAAGCCTTTTGTCTTACCAACCACAGTTTTGCCCACCACAGGAAAGAGGGTGGCAGTGAGAAGCCAGAGCACAAAGCAGGTGGCATGTGGCAGCCATGTGGTGTGGTGCCCTTAGCATGTCCCAATGGAGCTGTGCGCAGGGCCTGTACGGCACTGTCTGAGGGGCCCTCCCAAAGTGTGGGGCCCAAGGCAGTTGCCCCAATTCACAACCCCGAAGGAACGGCTTTGGCTGTAGGGGACAGGACTACAAGTAATGGCCCCAAGATGCAGCAGAGGAATTTTAGGCTGGAATTAGGAAGACCTTTCTGATCATGATGGTGGTCATGTATTAGAATTAGCTTTCTAGGTAAATTGTGGAACCTCCATCTTTGGAAATTTTCTAGAGAAAGTTAAACTCTTGGCTGGCATGGTTTAGTCAGGAATGATCCTACCTTGAATAGGGGGTTGGACTTCATGAGCTTCGTTCCAGCTTTACTTTCCTACGATCCTCAGATTCATTTCTTGTTTTAACAGGTTGAGTGTTCTCTCTCCAATTCAAATGAATTTTTTCCATGCTTCTAGTAATATTTTTAGTCTCTGAACCCACTTTCCTTCCCCCCTTTTCAATGAGGTTAGTTAGATATTCCTAATGAAGGTTTACTTACTGATTATTTTCAGTTTTATTTTTCATCCCACTGTTTAAGTAGCTCCAAAAACTTCTTATGCTTAGAAAGTCGTTTTAATCTAAGCAGATGTCCTTCACTAAGCTGTTTGCAATAATGCACACACAAGCCTACATGGCACAAAAATCACCAATATACACCAATATATAAATTTCTACATGAAGATTTTTGTAATTACAGTGCACAAAGAAAAAAGCCTATAAAGAATCTTAATTTCTAATTAAAAATGTAGAGTCATCTTCTATGAGTTGTACATCCATCCCCATGATTTCAAGGTCTTTCAGAAGTAGAGAGCCCCTTCAAGGTTAAGGCCAAATTGTGCTGTTTTGGCAAATAATAGGAGGAGGGGCACAATTAGGTCACATAATAGAAAGCTGGGGACTGACAAATATGGAGTTGCTACTGTAATTTAAAAAAAAAAAAAAAAAAAAAAAAAATCAAGATCTGATAAGAGAAACACTTCACTTCTATTTTTTTAGTTAAAGACTGACTTCTCAGGAGATAAATATGAGACTAGACTTTCACATGTTTTTCAAGGACTTCCTTGACAAAAGAAGTTAAAGATAGCTATAAGAACTGTTACTCTGTTGTAATATAAACTATACTGTGTACCACTGCAGAACCCCTGAATTGTTTAACTTACACTGCTATATCATTTTGAATACCAAATGAATACTAAGATTAAAGATGAGCTTAGTAACTAAGATCTGCATAGGCTTTGGTTCATAATTAAGAGAAGTCAAAACATTGCAAGCAGTAGGAAGGATAAGGATAAAAGAAACTTGAATTAAAAAAAGAAGAGAATACAGTCATAATAAACTAAATATGTTGTTATTTACCTGCATATTAGCCTCTTAATGAAGGAAAGCACTGTTGCTAAGCAAGTGCAAATTTTAAAGAGACGGAACTGCGTGATGGCCATGGTGAGAAACTCTTCCTGAGGGGGGAAAAAAACAGTTTTAAAGACAGCTCAAACATATAGAACATCTTTACATACATTTCAGATTCAGTTACCTTTTCACCTACATGTAAAGTAAGTGAAGAACAGACAATAAAGGTACAATAGTATAAAAAGTGGGAAAGGAGACCCAATGTAATGACATACACATAATATACATTACCGATCATTCGTAACTGACGCAAGTCTACATAAATAGTAAAAGACAAACAAAAAAAAAGAATGCTATCAAGTAAGAGAGAATATGTGAAGGCAATAGGACTTAATATAGCTCATTTATTTCTGATATTCTTATCAGTAATGAAGTAACAGTGATGAAGCTGCAAACAGAGTTCTAAACAGTAAAGACTATAAATTTGTTTAGATGTGCAGAAATTTGCTCAAAAAGGGCTTGACTCATATTGAACAATTACCAGACAGGTAAAATAAACCACCGGTTGTTTTAAATGCCCTTGGAAGTTAACAGGAATTGTTCAATTCAGATGACAATGTTACTTTAATGTATGGAAAGGATGGCCCCATTAGCTCCATTTAACATTCACCCTCAACCATGATCACTGAGATTTCTATTGTGCACATGACCAAATCATGTGTTAACTAAAGCTGTGGACAGACATTACATTTGTAATGCTTCAAATACCTCTGTAGCACTACAGAAGTCAAGGGGACAGATGCACATGTCCCTGGAGCACTGCAGAAACATTCCTGTTTGAAATGGGAACTTATCTATGGTGCTAAATTTTGAGGCACCACGTTAAGTTGCATGTAGTGCTACCTTGCTCTAGTTTCCCCCAGTTCCTCCAAGGGGAGGAGAGAGGGAATGTCACTGGCTCCATGACAGCCTGCCAGAGACCAGAGCTTCAACCCAAGCTAGGACTAGGGGCTGCAGCTCTGCTCAAGGGTGAGCTGTCTGAGGTGGGCAATTATTTAGGGCAGAGGGCCACTTATTGAGTTTTGGCAAGCCATTGAGGTCCCCCTGACAGGCAGCCAGGGGTAGATAAATATTAATTTTCTAAACTTTTGGGAGGCCCCACCGGCTGGACAATATGACCTGGCATATCCAGCCCAAGGGAAGCATTTTGCCCACCCATGAGTTAGTGTGCAGCTAGGTTGGTCTTGGGAGACAAGCAGGTCTTCTTGCTAGGGTAGTGGTGCTGTCATGGTAGTGGCAACAGCAGATACTGGTGCCTACCAATCACCATCAGCTATTTCAGAGAATTGCTGATCATGGATAGGCTCTCATGGGGAGAGGGAGGGAAGAGCAAAGGAGCAACCTCTGGCTGGAGAGCATGCCTTTGTCCCAACTTTGTAGCTCTCCAGCCAAAGGGCTGTAAATGTATGTATGCGCTTCATAAAGCTGTATTTTGTAGTGTTACAAATGAACATCTGCCCAAAACTAAACAACATGGTAAGTGGGCCAAATACCAAATAAATACCAAACACAATTCCTCAAACAGAAAATAGTGCACACATTTCTCTACAATAAAAAAAGTTTGCAATTCTGTGCAACAGTAATTGAACCCCTGACCTACTAACCACTTAGGCCAACACTTTCTAAAAGCAAGGAGCTCATTGAATATTTACTACGTAGTAGAGATGTAAATATGGTTTTAAAAATGTTTCATTTAACCTCTAATTATATTGGTTAAAATCAGGCTTGTCCAACATATGGCCTGCAGGCCATCATGCGGCCCGCCAAACCATTTTATCTGGCCTGTGGCAGCGGCATTGAAGCAGAGCTGTGGCTGCAGCGGAGTGCAGGGCCACAGCTGTGGAGCTTGGAGCTGTGGCGGGGCCGCTGTGGAGGCAGGGTGCAGAGCCACGGTGGCAGCGGGGCCGCCGCGGAGCACAGAACCGCAGCAGAGCGCAGGGTGTCATGGCATTGGTGCGCAGAATCGCAGCTGTGGAAGAGCGTGGAGCTGCGGCTGCAGCACCGCAGCAGCAGAGCATGGAGCCAGGGCTGCGGCAAGACCGGTGGAGCGCGGAGCCAGGGTGAGGCCAGGGAGCTGCTTACCCCTATGAGGCCCTGACTCACTGAGCCGGGTCTGCCACAGCTGCCCCAGCCATGCCTAATTGGACGAGCTGGGGATGGGCTCTGCCCTTGCTCCCAGCACATGTCTGGGGGAGCTGCAGCATGCCCCATGCCTTGCCCACGAGGTAAGTTCCCACATGGAGCTGGGCTGGGGTGGATGGAGGCATGGGGTAAGTTCCCATGCGGAGCTGGGGGCGCCTTGGGGACAGGCTGGACGGAGGCACGGGGTGAGTTCCTGTGCGAAACTGGGGGACCTCAGGGCTGGGCCAGAGTGGATGGAGGCACGGCGTAAGTTCCCATGCAGAGCTGGGGGCACCAGGGGGGGGAGGAGAGGGGGGCAGGAGTGAGAGTGAGAGTGAGAGTGAGAGTGAGAGTGAGAGTGAGAGTGAGAGTGAGAGTGAGAGTGAGAGTGAGAGTGAGAGAGAGAGAGAGAGAGAGAGCGCGCGCGCGCACATCTCAATAGCTGCTTTGGCTCTGTCTGTTGCAACACACATCTGCACATTTCCATACCCATTTCATTGTCACTTCCTGCAACTTTGGTGGTGTCAAAGGTGACATGACATCACTTCCTGGTGTGATGTCACTTTGTGTGATGTCTTTGAATATGGCTCGCCAGCTGCTGGGTGATAAATAGTTCGTGATACAGCCCTACATTCAAAAAGGTTGGACACCCCCGAGTTAAAAAGTTAACCAATGATTCAGCAGATGGGGGGACATAGCTGCTGCTGGGAGCTGCTCCTTGGCCCTCTGACTGGAGTGGGAGGGGGCAGTAGCAAATCCAGCACTTGAAACCTTGTGCTGGGAGAGAGGAAGAACCTTTGAACCAGCAAGTAATGGCTTAACTGACAAGTTGCTAGGTTGTCTGCTGTTTTCCTTTTTAACCTCATATACTATGGGTACCAGTCCCCCTTGCCCCTCAGCCCCCCTATCCCCCTCCCCTTGCTCCTCCCTCTCTCCTGCTCCTTCTGCCTGCCTGCTGTCTTCTGATTCCTGCTAAGGCACTGAAGGGGCTTCCCTTCCCCCCACCTTCCCTGCCAGACTGCGCCTGCAGAGCTAAACGATAACCAGTAAACTAATCAGTTATTACTGGGCTTATCAGGTAAACGAATAATTGTTTAGCCTTTGGCATCTCTACTCTGCAGTCAAGGAGCAGTAGAACAGCCCCACTGCACCACTCATGGATCAGTCTCTGGCCATACAGATCTCTAATCTCTAACTAATCTCTAACTGATGTTCCCTATAACACTTTCACTTTATTATTATTTTCATCTTACTCTGCTATATTTAAAATCTCTGTACAGTCTTGGAGCTGAGGGGTGGCTTTTGGGAGCCCAGGTCAACCCCGGTGATACCTGTGGGAGGGAGAGGCCAGCAAGGAGCTCCCTGCATGAGAGCCTCACCACCTGCCAGCCCTCCGTGTGGCGGAGTCACTCACCAGGGGCCAGGTCAACCCGGGTGCGGGGGAGAGGTCTCTATTCTGCAGCAGTCCTAATGGTTCAAATCTAAATCAGTCTGGAATTTTGAAGGTGATTTTGCACAGGGGAGAAAAGGCAACTGTTTTTGTTATGTTGACTTCCTCCCACTCCCTGCAAAATCTGTAACTGATCTCTCATTTCCTAGCTGTCAAAGAGAGTTTGCTCCTAAATGAATTAATTTAATGAAGGCTAAAGTCAAGGCCACATTTAAATAAATGATTGTGGTGTCAAGAATGTCTTATTTCCAGTATTTAATCCAATATTCCACTCATCTATTTCAATAGACAAAGATCTACAAAAAAAGGAGCATTCAACCTTCAAATCCAAATAAATCAGTTTTCTGCAGTTTAAGATGAGCATAAATGCATTACATCATTTATGACCCTGCAATCCTTGGCAAAGTTTTAGTATGTTAAATTAGAAAAAGCTTTTTAAATATTAGTCTATCCAACTGTTTATTACCTACTGCTCCTATCAATTTTAAGCATGAAGAATATAAAAAGGTAGATGTGCACCATGAACATGCTTTAAACCTACACCCCAAGGGATAGAAGATACAATATATCACACTCACATCCTGGAAAGTTGCAAAAAAGGGGAAGCTTTTGTTAGACAAAAGGATGGTTCTGCTCTGCAGCACTTCTAGTTCTCCTACTGATCTGTACCTATACAGAATAGCCCTCTGCTAGGGATATTCAGGGTAAAAGCAACCAGGACTACTTAAAGCAGCGTCATAGCCTAGGTACTAATACACGTTGGAATTTTCTTTTTGAAATCAGTGAAGTATGCCACTGACAATGACTGCAATACATTTTGTGTGAAAATAAACAAAAATGGGCATAAAATGCACTATATGCATTCTATAGTTAGATAAAAAAAATGTTTTTGGTATATTCTTAAACTAGTCAGCCTCCCTTTACTGCTAGTGGACAATGGGAATCTACAGAAGCCAGAGTCATAAATTAAATTAATGAAACAGGCATATTGCTGAGGGGATGATCTGGAAAGTATAAATTGTTAAAACACAGGCATTGCAGCATGCACAAATACACAAACAAGTGCTTCCAAAATAATACAGTTTTGAGACAGAAGGGGTTGTGAAGGAAAGAGGTTCTTTAATAGTGGCCTACAAAACTTAGATTGCTGTGTGTCAACTAAATAGTTGAAAGCATCACCAACAATAGTTATGTTCTACAAGCTCTCAAACATTTACAAATTATCTTTTGGGAAGTTTATTTTCTAAACAAATCAAAAGGAAAAAAGACAGAGAAAAAAGTACAAAACCTGTCTCTTCACTTCAGCAATTCAAGATATTCATTTTGACTTTAAACTTGTATATAGTTTCTGTTTCAAAACACACAAGTATAGTTATACCTCCAACAGTTTTTGCTGTAAATTAAATTACCCTACTTCTTGATAAGAAAAGAAATCTCCAATGGTTTAAAGAGAGTGAAGAACAGTTTAAATTCAATTATTTGTTGCAATAAGCAAGACATTTTTGCATTAGTCCAAAGAGAAAAGAATCAAAACCGAAAGTGAAAGTAAGGTGCTTTATAAAATGGGAATCAAGAACTACATATTTTGAGACTCTATGGACTTAGCACTTGTCCTTATGGAAGCTCATCTGCCTGATTGAGGACTAGTCTATCTGGTTCATTTTGGATCCTAGCCCTATCCTCCACAATATCTGCAGCTCCACCCAACTTGATGTCATCTTTGTATGAATTAGTTAAACGTGCACTCAATCCCATAGTCCAATTCATTAATGAAGATGCTAAACAATACCAAGACTAGACGGACCCCTAGGCAACTGCACTTTATACCTCCTTCCAATTAGATATGGAACCATTAATGACTACTCATTAAGTATGATCAGCAGCCAATTAAGTATCCATCTGACAATACTTTCCTGTAGTCTGTATTCCCTTAGCTTTTTAATGAGACTGTCATGGGAAAGAGTATCACAAGCTTGGGAAAGTCAAGGTTTACCACATCTATTTTTCCACTCCCATCTACAGAGCCTGTCATCTTGTCATGGAAGGGAAGGAAATCAGGCTGGTCAGGCACGATTTGCTCTTGATGTTCCTGATCAGCTTGTTCTCCCCAAGGTGCTTCACTACAGATTCCTTGAGGACCTGCTCCATAATCCTTCCAGGTATGGAAGTCAGGTTGCCTGGTCTATAGTTCCCCCAATTCTCTTCCTTCCTTTCATAAAGACAGGCACTATATTTGTCCTTTTCCAGTTATCCAGGACCTCACCCAACTCTAGGAGTTTTTTGTTTGTGGACAGTTACCTCCTCCTAACTTCTCCCCTTTCAAAAACTCATTGTCTGTGTGTAGAGGCTAAAGCTGGCTTTTATTTTATGTATTATATTTGTATGTCATCCTTCCCAAAAAAGGCTTGGGATAGCTTAAAATATAGAGAAAAAAAATGTAAAACAGAATAAGAAAAAACCCCTAAACTCATACCTGGCCCTGCTTCTCCCTGCTTCTACCTTACAGAGCACATCCCTCTATGCCCAACCCAACCACTCTTCCCAACCCATATTCATTACCTCCATAAAGACAAATCTCCCCCCAGCCTTATCCATTGCCACTTCTCTGCCTCATGTCAAGGGGGTACACTCCCATCTCTTACTATTCCTACCTTCCATAGAAAATCCACAGCCCTCTCAAAAACCCACTCACATCCTTCTCTCTTTCCTCCAAGGACACATTATTCAAGTAGAAGAATTATAACAACAAAACTCCCTTTTCCCAGTGTCTGTCCCCTCTGAAGGGCAACTCCAAAAGCATCCTAGCATTTCACCCTTTCAACCCCTGCCCCAGGTCAGCCACAAACCTTACAAAGCAGGGGCGGGCAATTACGTTGGCTGGAGGGCTGCTTACCAAGTTTCGGCAAGCCAATGAGGGCTGCTTGGGTAGCCCCACTCCTTAAAAGGTGCCCCACTCCTTGGTTGCCATCTTGTGACAAAGTCCTGCCCCCTAGCCCCTGATCTTTGCCAGTAGAAGTCCCTTGGAAGTACTCCTTTCAGCAAGGGGTTTTGCCATCTTGGAACCAGAAAAATACCAAATTATATTCTAAAAAGTGAACATCTGCAACATTCATTAATTTAATTTTTTAAAAAGTTTGCCCTGATTTACATGCATTTGTGTAGAGTACAGAGGTGATCGCACAATAGCTTAAAATGAAGTCTTACTTTTCTATACTGTGGTGGAGAGAGGGGAGAGCTATGGGTGTGTGGGTATGGCAGAGGGTGTAAGTATATGTGTCGGGGGGAATAGGTGTGGGGGATGTGGGTGTGTGGGGCGGGTTGCTGGGTTGCGTGAGCAGATGTGCATGTATGACAGTGCGAGGCAGAGTGTAGGTCTATGTGTATGATAGGGTATTCATGTGGGACTCACCCAAGTCAGTCCCCTCCCTCCCTCTGTTCTCCCCTAACACCCCACTCTAGCCTCGCAGTATTGACATGAGTCCCATGCTCCAGTGCTACCTGGTGCTGGAGCAGTGCACAGATAGAAAAGCACAGAAATGGCTGGGGATGGGGTACAGCTGGGTTCTGCTGATGGCTCCTGCTGTGTCCTACTGCATCTGGCTTCTGTCATCTTCGACAGGCAGCCAGGAGCAGATAAATATTAATTTTGTAAATTTTTTAGGGGCCCCTCAGGTTGGATAAAATGGCCTGGATCCGGCCCGCAGGTTGCATTTGCCCACCTCCGTTATAAAGCCTGCAGGCTGGTTTAGTCCCATCTCCCTTCCAGTTCAAGTGGCAACGCAGTGCTAAGCAGTGTCCCGACCTCTTCCAGGCAGCACCTGCTACATTAATACCTTAATAGACTTTTGTTCTCTTTTTTACCCATCCATTCTTTACTCCCATTCTTGAATAGCTGCCCAATCCTGAAGCTATACAGCAGGGGCAACACGTAGGGGTACACATGCATCCTCTGAGCATGGCGGTGCACCCCCTACAAAAAGGTGCTACCGACACTGCTGGCAGTGCCTGCAGGTGGTTGCCACTCACCACCAGCAGCATCTGCAGGCAATCCACAATCCCTGCTGGCTGCTGCCTCTGGCAGCACCTGTGGGTGGTCGCCAACCCCTGGTCAGCACTTGCCACCTGTCTCCCCCCATCCCCTGACAGTGCTGGCAGTGTCTGCGGGAGCTCTGTGCTTACCACCACCAGTGCAGGGGTACCGCCTCCCCCCCCCCCCCCCCCCGCAAACTGTCAGGGGCACATGTCATTCACACTATACAGAACACTTTGACAATGGAAACAACTGTCATCTAATTCTCTCCTGAAAAATGATTAACTTATTAAAAATAAAGATGAAATTTAGAGAGCAATATGTAATCTTTAAACTAACAATCAGATCACTTGTAATCACCAGGAACTGACTTTAGAAATATACATTGTAAAGCTTTAAATAGGGCACCTTGACTTGTATTGGATTAGTAAAGGCTAGTGCCTGAGTAAGGCATCCTACTTGGCTACAGTTAGTCTGCAAGAGCATATATTACTGAAATGTTTGCTTTGTTATTGTTAGCAGGAAAAATGCATGCCAGTAAGGTTGCGTGGATGGTAAACTCTTCCATTTTAAAGCTAAGGGTTACTTACAGCAGCTCTTTTTACAGTTAATTATTTGATACATTTTTTTGCAATATAACAATGGAAATCCTCCTCTTTTGAAAGTGCTCCACGGATTTAAATGGACAAGTAACTTTAAGGTTGCCTGACTTTAGTGAAAACTAAATAGTATTCATCAGGTGCGCTGGGGGAGAGAAACTGCATGAGCTTTTAACAGCTAGGGTACAGAGCTTAAGTAAATAGAGCACTTTATTTAAACAGGAGTTTTTGAAAAGCTAAAACAGGAAAAAGGAGAAAGAATCCTAACAGTGTAGGAACTATGGAGAAAAGTTATTCATCCATCCCTCCTCAGTACTTGTATACTTAAGGACATTGGTATCTCCTGTAAAACAAGAAAAATAAACCAATTAGCCAAGAGGCTTCTAAACTGTGGACTGATTTTATGGATAAAAATTAAAGAAATGTGGATCCAGTTTCCATTTGCCAGGTTTCTTTCTGACTGTTGTGGCCAAATCCAACTAGCACAATAAAGCCCAGTCTGTTGCAGTGCCAATAATAGATCTCATCTGGACAATGGCTCCTACATATTTCATAATGGCTAACAGCTAGTGTAGGGATTCAAATACATTTTGAGAGGGTGGTTTAGATCTCCAACAAATATCAGCAATAACACATGCTGTTCTCTACATAAAGTAATATTTCCAGTATTTTAGGTTTTTCTAGAAACGAGAGACAGCACCATGTAACCAGCCATATCTTTAAGTACCACAGTTAAAAGCCATTGGGCTAATAGGTTTAAAGTATGCAGGTTTCAAAGTAGATACCAGGGTGCCCAAATATGCAAGTGCTGAGAAAGGACTGATGCACTAAGCTAGAAAAGAACAGTAAGACTGAAAGAGTTTACAGAGGAAAATAAATAATAAAGAAAATGTTATATAGAAATGTTAATATATTACTCCAGCCCAGCCCCCTGCCATTAGCAGTATTAATTACTAATATTAGTTAGTAATATTACATAAGAGTAGAGGGCAAGAGTAGCAGGAGAGAAAGAAACAAAAAGGAAATATAGGGGAAAATATGTTACCATATATGATAAAAGTTACATACATGAGGTAGAGATCATTCAGAGAGGCCCATTACACTAATTCAGACATAATTTTATCAGTTTGCTTTTTAAAAATAGTATGGAGACTTGGAATATTCCAGGTCTTATCTGGAGGTTTGTAAATATCCGGGTGGGTAATTGTTATATTGCAAGAATATGGAGACACTAGGAACTTCATGTCAGAAATCCCCAACTTCAGTATAGTATAAGGTGGCTCTGCTGTGTTTTTAACCGAGATAACAGCAAGAGCTGTAGCCTTCAGTTGTCAATTTGCTAACCAAAATAAATTTACTGAGTGTTTTCAAGGTATATAATGCTATCTTTGGGAAAGTTTGAAATATGCTGTCAGTGAACATTTTGAATACGACAAACCCTCAACATCAAGTTAAAAAATAGCGAATAGAGCTAATTGAGAATGCTGCCATACCACTGTGGCTGGGACCATAAGCATAATTTGGCTTGCTCACTGCTGATGTGGCTCCCTAGAAAGATATTTTCGAGATGCAAACATAAACATAGTTGAGTCTCTCAGCCTCCCACACTGCTCACTGCAAGGACAGTTACCAACCCAACCTATGCTACATCAAGTCACAGGTACAAAACCCTCTATCAGCTTTCTATATAGTTTGGCTATGTGGAAAATTTGTCAAAACCATGCAATCCTACTTCACATCATATTAGAGATCCTACCATCATCTAAAAATCAAGCTAGAACTACAGGAAAGCTAATTGCAAGAGTCATTGAAAAATATATATAGAAAGCATATTATATTATCCCCACAGATAAAGTCTCCAGGAGATTTTTCTAAAGCAGTGCTCAGAACTGGTACTATTATCTAGTGATTCGTATCTGTAAAGAACATATAGTTCCTACAATAAATCGAAAAAAACCTCCTTTTAAAACAATTCCAAAGTTCTGCTAATTTAACAGCTAGTCTCCTTTAAATTAACTTTAATATTCAATGGAGAAAATGGCGGGAGGAAGTCTTGTCAAATATGGCTATGGCAAAAACCAGATGGTACCAACTGGGAAGTTTGGTGCTGCGAAGTGCATAGCACACATGCCCATCCTAAAAGAACATCAGTTAACCTAATACAGCAGATACAAACAGGTACAAGCCTTCTGATAAATCAACAAAGTGGTACCTCCATCAATTGTCACCTGCCTCAAAGCCAGCTAGATATTTTTAGGCTGTTTTCTACAAAGAAATTAAGAAGAGTTTGGGTACATGAAAACTCAAAAGGCTTGTGAGATAAACAGATTCTCACTGGATTTGCTGATACATTTATGAATGAACCCCCTCCAATAAAAGAGGCCTCATATTTTATGATCCATATTGTCCAAGAAAACCAGATACTAAAGATCTGACAGAAAGGAAAAAAGAAAAAAAAATGATTGGAAGACCATTGTCAACCAGAAAGTTATTGCTCTAAAGCAGTGGTGCCGAACGTTCTGGTGCCATAGGCAAGTGAACAGGCTGGATTGGGGTCCCGCTCCACCTCCACTCAGCCCCACACTGCCATGCCCAGATCAGGCCCCAGACCACCTCCATGTGCTGCTCTAGTGCGCCATCTGGCCCGAGGCGCCTTACAGATCTGGAAATTTGTCAGCAGCGGAGCAGAAATTGCTGCCACTGCTCTCCTGCTGCCAAATTTTTGGATCTGTGGGGACCACATTTCCCCATGGGCCAGGAGTTGACCACCCCAGCTCTAGTCTCCTAGCCTACAGTTATGAAGTTTCTTGAATATCACATGCCTCAGAGAACTGCATTCAGAGAGGACCAGCTGGAACCCGTGCACACAGCCCTGACCCCAGTCTCCTGCACACCAACTCCAGACTCACTTTCCCAAACTGAGCAACAGCAGTGGCTGGGCAGAAGCTGTTGCCTGGCAAATGGGAAAAGCAGCCCTTCCCCCTCACTGCTGCCAAGTCCTTCTTGCTGCAGCCACCCATACCCAGGCTGTCCTGCGGCTCCTCTCCGCCACTGCTGCCTCTGGGAAGCTCAGTGGGACAGTGGTGGCAGTGCAGGTGAGCTGCTGGGCAGCCAGGTGCCTGCAGCTAGAGCCCAGCAGCAGTGAAGGGGAGGGGCTGCTTTTCCCCCACACCAAGCAGCAGCTGCCGCTGCATGGGAAAGCGAACCTGGAGTAGTTATGCGGGAGGCTGGAGTTGGGACTGTGTGCGTGGGTTCAGAGATACTCCCCTCCACTGGGCCATGTCCACAGCAGGGGTGGGGGGGCTGGAGTCAGGACTGTGCACAGATTCCAGCTGGTCTGGAGCTTGTCCGTTCCACTGAGCCAAGTCCAGAGCAGGTGGGTTGGGGTTGTATGTACGGGTCCCCACTAGTACCGTGGGACTGGGACCAGTGGAGGCGGCAACTGGAAGGTGCCACCACCATCTGGGTTGCCTAGAAAGGCAGTCCAGCTGTGGAGACATGCAGCTGTGCCCAGGGGGCGGGCAGTGCCACAAGCTGGGATGCACCTGAGCCAGGTGGGACCAAGGGACCTTCTGCAGGCTGGACTGACTTGTGGACCATATTTTGCCCTGTAATAGATTCATCTGTAATCAAGTAGCATCATCCATAATGGTTTGCAAAACAGTGAGAAAAATCAGGACTGTATTTACCAAATTCACAGTAAGTTTTCAAACTATGCAGATAGTACCTGCTTAGTGACAAATCATAAAACTTAAACAGACCAAAGGGACTCTTTATGGCCACACATCAATATTGTAAAAACTGAATACTTAGGATGAAGATGATTTAAAATAGTGAATCTGTATTTCCAAATGAATCGCGTGAAAGCCTTAAAGGGAATAACTTACTCTTTGCATAAATGGAAGGAGACTAATGTTTAGCCTAAAGCAAGTCTACCACAGCAACACTGGATCAGATCCTCACCTACAAAGACTGCCTCATAAAGATTGTTCAACTTCAAAAGAAGGAACAGCTGGGTAAGTAAACTTGCTAAAACCACTTGTGGTGCAGATGCCATCACACTACCAACTTCAACATCAACAGAACAGTAGGGTTTACCATACCAGTGTGGTCAAAATCCTGCCACACTACATTAACTGATGTTCAGTTACATCAAATGAAGAAGATCCAGATGAAGTTGTGGGCAGGTGCCAAATATTAGCTAGCTACTAGTCTCATATAACACAATCTGCTGTAAAGGAAAAACTGGAGAATATACTAAAACTGGGGCGGGCAATTATTTCAGGCAGAGGACTGCTTACTGAGTTTGCCAAGCCATCAAGGGCCGCATGACAGGCAGCCAGGGGCAGCTAAATATTATTTTTCTAAATTTTTTAGGGGCCCCTCAGGCCAGATAGAATGGCCTGGCAGGCCGTATCCAGCCTGCAGGCTGTATTTTGCCCACTCCTCTACTAAAACATCCAAATAGTCTTGTTCAATGACATCTAGACTGATCCCCACAACTGTCTGACCAAAGAGAGACCCATTCAAACCATGCTAACCACCACATCTCAGACAGATGATGTGAAGTCATGGACAGGAGATTTGTAAAGCCTGCTTCTACAGTAAAGAATTCATTCATAGATTGTAGAGCTGGAAGAGACCTTGGAAAATCATCGAGGCCAGCTCCCTGAACCAGGCAGGAAAGACAGGTGGCGTCAGTTGACCCCAGCAAGATGACTATCCAGTCTCCTCTTGAAGATTTCTGGGGTAGGCAATTGCACCACCTCTGGAAGAAGCTTATTCCACAGTCCAGACACCCTAAGTGTGAAAAAGTTTATTCTAATTCCTCATCTCAGTGCATGATGAGGGACACCCTGCTTCTCATCTTGTAAACCTACTATGGGCCAAGTTGAATTGTTTAATTTGTATTTCCTCATATTACATATAAAACAACACAAGCACTCCTGGGAACTCTGACTCACATGAATAAGGACAAATTCAAGATGAATGATTGTCATGGCACAGGGTCCAATAGGATGGCTGTGATCTCCCTAAGGCCCCCTTTACTGTGCCAAGTTGACCCAATGGGCACCCTCAACTCTCGCCCGCCATGTCTTTGATGACAAAATATATTTGGGAGGCTGCCTTTTACGCCCTTTTGGTCATGCCTTGCTAGACACTCAGACCCTGTGGTTTCTCAGACTCCTCGTGGGTCCTACTTTGCAATGGGTGCTTCAAGGGCACCCTAGCCTTATAGGCTATGCGTGGCTCCAACCATCCCTTTACCACGCCCCAAGCCTCGCAGATGGAATTGACGTTGTTCGGTCACGGCCTTGTTATAATGTGGGCTGGTCTCACTCTGTGCCCTCTCTGGTGCTCATCAATGCTGCCCCCTTCTCTCTGGGGCTGCTCCACAATAACTCTGCCCCCTTCTCTGGGGCGTCTCAAAGCACTGCCCCCTTCTCTAGGGGCTGGGGTCAGTACACCCCAAACGCTGCACCTTCGCTGGTGCCGGGGTCCCTACGCTGCTGTGGGTCCCCTATGAGGCCTCCTCCAACCCCTACTAGCCTTACCCAAACCACCAGTAACAATCAGCAAACAAAACACAAGCCCCTCGGCTCTAACAACATTCCAGCCTACTGGGAAATACTCTAACCCTGAGCAGCGTCAGACTCTTCTCCTTCGGTCAGGCTTCCCCCTTCTTCTCTGAGGGAGCTCCTTCCCTCTTGGCTGCTGGCAGGGAACTACTAGCCTGACCTCAGCCCCCTGGGCTTTATAAGGGAGCCAGGCCCTGCCCCTTCTGGTCAGCTGACCTCTGCTGGTTGCCCTGGCAACCAACAGCTGGGCTTGTCACTCACTGCTAGGGCCCTTTCCCTAGCAGTTTTCTCCCTTCTTAGGAGCAAGGCACGTAAGTGCTCTGCGACAATGATATAGAGGTTTTTCTTGTTATTAGGGCATCCCAGTGAAGCCTTCCATCCCAGCCAGTGAACTAGATGCAGAAAGGTGGTTATATATGTAGCCAAAAAGTTTTCCTTATCCATGTAACAGTGATAAAGTGATATCATAGCTGTGATGCTTCAGGAAATATGCCAGAGCCAAGGAATTGTGTGGATGATATCTTTTAATGGACCAGCTGCATAGTTGGGAGAGATTTTAGACAAGCTTTAAGGCAAAAAATACATTTTTTCAGGTTTAGAAAAGAAGCTGACAGCCTCAGCTAAGTAACTCCATCCAAAAATAAACTCCATATGAGTGTGTAAAACTCCATATGAAAATAAACAGCTGGCTTAAATGCATGGAGCACAGAGATATTATCCATGGACTTTCCTAATGTATACATTGACATGCTTCTGTACTTGATTTTACAACTGATTATTTATTTCTTTATATATTTGATTTATATCCCGCTTTGGCCAAAAGGCTCAGAGGTTTACAATAAACAACCTACAGAGAGGATTTCCCAAATGACAACCCAAACCCTAAGAACTCTAACTCCCCCTTCTCCTCACAACCACCATCTCTCTGCTGAAACCCCAGACAAGCAAACCTTTGTACCAATCCTAACCACACCTCCCAACTGCCACTCACCCAGGTACAAGTTCATCCCCTACTTCCTGCTGGCGCACAACCACCACTACTGCTTCCCTGCCTCAGCTCCAGCGGAGATCCCTCACCCAACACTTATACCTGTTCTTCTACACAAGTGCTGCAGTTATCATGCCCTTCTCCAAAAAAAGCTACTGCTAATCCCTCCGTCTCCTCCTCAACAAACACATCTGATAGAATCCTAGAATAAAAAAGGGAAAGGCAATTGGTTCCAGGCAAAGGACATCCTTTAGAGTCTCCCCGCCAGGATGACAGTGTGGCCTACAGTTCTTTAGGGGTCACAGTGGTTTCTGGGCTGGGGTGGTGATGGAAGAGGGAGTGATAGCGAGGGAGTAATTGGGAAATTTAAAATACTTGGAAGAAGAATGAGAGAAATGAAAATAAGGAAAGTAGGATTTTAAAAAAAAAATCAGACAAAAAAAATACAAATTTATAAAAGAGCAACTTCACTGAAAATGTATGAAATATATATACAATGGGAAAGAGAAAAAGAAAGGTCGGATTCATTTCATCACTAAGTTGCAGGGGGAGTAGCTTTGGCAGCGCACACATTTTTCAACCTAGCTAACAGGTATTGAATAACATTTCTGAGCCCTGCCTAGCCCAATAGCCTGAGCCCAGGGCTTAGATTAACTGAAATGTAATCAGACTCCTGGCTTGCCAACTATAACCCTATAACACGACATAAATTAAAACAAACAGCCCAATAGCTGGAGAAGTTACAGTTAACCAGAATAAGTACCTAATGTTATCATCATACAATAACTTTTGAGTTTAGCATTATTTATGTATTATTTCAAAGATGAGACATAGCAAAATTAAGTTGGTCATTTCACAATGTAACTCTAAGATTTCTTACTGTCATTTTGAAAGTGTTTTAAAATGTTTACAAGCGTGTTCTTAAAACAAATTGATACAGCAGTTTCAGGCTGTGAAAGGGTTTTCAGTAACGCCAACTGTCTTGAAAACATCACGAAACTCGCAGTTTCTAAATGAAATGAGTCCCAACTTATGATTGCTGGATCAAATCTACAAATTTTCCCAGCTGGTAAGTCTGTGGAAGGGAAGGGAAAGGAAGGGAAGGGCCAGGGGAGACGGATCAAGGCCCCCATGGTATGGGAGGGAGTGGAGCAGAGGCTGGAGTGAATGGGACCCTGGAGCAGGGCGGGTCATCCAAAGGCAGGGGTGGGAAGGGGGGAGGTGCACAGTTTCCTGCAGTTGCATGCATATGCCCCCCACAGGGCCGAGGTGGGTTGCCTGCTGTGGGTTAGGGCTCTGTGCTCTTTGGTCTTTGCTGTGGAAGCTCAGTCACATGATGCCATGCCAGTGTGCTTCCTGGTGCTGGGCGTGCAGCAATGGCATTGGGTGGCTCCCAGAGCAAAGAGCCCCAGTGCAGATCTGCCCCACAGGGCGCATGTGCCACCCATGCCTTCCCTCAGGGATGTACACAGCTTCAGGGAGCTGAACCTGCCCTCCCCTGCACCTCTGGATGACCCTCCCCAGTTCCCAGGGCCCCGTTCACCCCAGCCCTTGCTCCTTCCCACACCATGGGGGCTTCAATTGGCACCTCCACCCCTTCATTTACCAGCTGGGTGCTGTTTGTGTGCCAATCCCTCACTCCCAAGCCACAGCCCCCCCAGCCCTGCTGCTGCCTCTCATTCTTGACCCACATCACCCAACATCCTGCCAGGATGTGCAGGGACCTGCCCTCCCCAGGCTTCAAACCCCACGCACACACCTAAACCTTCAAAAAACACCGCCCTCCCTCCCCACACTTCGAAAATAGCATCTCATTATTTACATTATCTACATTTTAGATTTTAAGAATTCGTCAAAAATTTTTGACATGATGGGGCTGGCAATACTGGGTTTTGCACCTAGAAGTTTTAACCTGGGGGCAGGGAGGAAGAAGGAACAGAAGGTGAGGGAAGCACTTCCTTATTTTTCTTAAAAGGCTTCCATTATTTTCAGCTAGCTTATCTGTGTTGTGTAATCATCTTCAGATAATGACAGTGATAACAACTTGGAGAAACTGAGCTAATGACTCTCCCTTGCTTTAATGCCAGCAGTTCCCGATCTGTGGCATGAGTACCACCAGTGATACACAGACAACCTGTCAGTGGTATGCGTTAAAAGATTTATGACAATAATTTATATGACAAAAAATTGCTGATGACAATGCTTTATATGACAAAAAATTACAACTTAAGGTTGTATCATTTTAAATTAGAGGTGTGCAATCTGTCAGAGTTTGGGAACTCAGGTGTGAGGAAATAACAGATAAGTGCGGGCTCAGGCTCTCCCCACCTGGTTAATCCCTCACTCCCACTGCAAGAAGGTGAGCACTGCAAAACAAAAAAAACCCAACAACTTTTTGAAATAGAGTGTCATTCAATTGACAAACATTATGAAGGGATGCCTTGAGTCTAAAAACATTGAGAACCACTGCTATACAACTAGGGACCTACTGTGAAAACTAATGGTATCTAAGGTTGCCAGGAAATATTCCACTGGCTGCAATTTCCTGCAAAATCAACCCAAAAAAACCCCAAACAGTTTATTATTTATATGATATGCTGTTTCAGAATCTCCCAGTCCTTTATCATGATACTTAGACAACACAGCAATCCCTGCAGCCACACTCATGTGTTTGAGACTTACTGTCTGCAGTGAGGAGTGGGCACTCCCTACCAATCTGTGGCGAGGGGCAGGGCTGCCAGAAAATGCCCTCAAAAAATAAGCCCTTCATGTTATCAGCAAGCTGCAAAAATGGCTTCATCATGCCACAACTTAAGTAGGTCCCCATATATAACCTCCAAAAGGACTTAGCTTAATTGGGGGCACACCGCCCCCCCCCCCAGCCACCTGCTTCAGACAGTTAACCCATTAGTCCAAAGAGAAGAGTCTAAACCAAAAGTGAAAATAAGATGTTTTATAAAATGGGAATCAAGAACTACATATTTTAAGTTTCAACTCTACTACACTTGCCAATATTTAGATGAACCATCACAAAAAATAGGAAATATATATTTAAGTCAAATCCAACCCCTGCAACAGTCTGCAAACAAGCAGTCCACTCTCAAGAATACAAAGCCTTCACTATTTCCAATAGTGCTAAAACACTGAAAGGAATATACACTTCAGAATCACCAAGCCAGCAGGTTTGACTAGTTGAGCAACACCTGAAACAGCCACTACCCAATTAGATCTATTAGTTTAAGTCATCCATAGCAAGAACAGCCTAAGGACTTATGTTTGTACTGCCTGTTTAAAATACATTCGTGCTAAAATACAAAAGCATCAGAGGCAGGCCACGTTCTCTGCGTAGATGTGATATCTGTTATTAGATCAGCTGAGCAGTTGGAAAAAAGTTCTTTTTAAGTTTTTGGGTGCAATCACCCTTCTTCAGGCATTGTACATCTTTTGCTGTTCTGAGACTCCAAGGAATGAAAGAAGCTTAAAGTGTGATAGGATGTCAGTGAGAATGTAAATAGGTGGAAATTGGGAAAATAAAAGGTAGAGCAGGGAAGGGGGAAAAATGAGGGGGAAAAAAAGCCAAAGGTAAGTAAGTTACTCTACAGGAATAGATTTTCAAAGCAGAAAAGAAACTGTCTGTGAAAAAGTAAATAGCTGGAAATTAGGAAGACAAAAGACAGAAAATGAGGGAGGAGAGAGGAAGAAGGGAGGAAAGAAAAGTGTAAGAGGTCAGGTCTGGCAGGTACCTGGCCAATCAGATGTTAGGCAGGTTATATAATGTGTCATAAATTCAATGTCTATATTGAGTCCATGATTTTTTGTATCCAGTAGATTTATGAAGTTCATAGGCTTGCCTATGAAACAAGACACCAGAAACAAAAAAAAATCCTTACTAAAAATAAAATGCTAGGTCCCTAGTGGGAGCCAGTGGCAGCACAAAGGGGAGCAGAAAAAATGGTGGCCACCCCTTCTACCACTGCCTGGCTGAGAGGGTTGCCTTTCATGTGATCCCACCCTTCTCCACCAATCATCAGTGAAGGAGAGAGGTGTGGGGGGGGAGCAGTAGCTCTCTCCACCAATCAGCAGCAAGAGGTGGGGATGCCAGGGTCCCTCCGCCAACCTGTAGCGGGGTGGGGTCCTGCTACAATAAGCCCACAAAAATGATGGCTGATGCTGCAATCTGCTCATGAAATCGCCTGTCTGGGTTGGGCCCTAGTGAGTAGTGCTGCATACATAAGAAAACTTACAGGTATCAGTGAACAATTGTGAAATATTTCAAATCTTTCTCTCTTTCATATAGCATCAGACATCAACTTCCAAATCTATAAGCCACTATCTAGTATTATTGATTACTGTGCAGATTTCATCTGCCCCATCTGGGCATTTGTAAAGATTGCAGCTTTTAGTTTCAAACAGAATTAAGATGTACTAATTATTTGAGAGGCAAAGAATTTTTAGGGTAACATCATTTACTGGACTAACTGTATAGTTAGAAAAGATCTTAGACAAACTTTGGGGCACAAGGTACCCTTCCTCAGGTCTGGGAAAGAAGCAGACACAGCTTGAGCTAAAAAGGCGGCAGAATATATTCAAGTTACACAATGTGCATGATCTTGTATCTACAAACACTTAATTTAAATCTACCACAGTATTGCCCAGACACTTAGCTTTGCTGGTGTAATTTTCTTCTAAAATAGAAAATAAATGACCATCTCAATTTCACAAACTGCACTTTAGTTTATCCAAGGAGGCCTTACAGTTCCTTCAGCATTTGCTGAAGGCTCAATTTTAAAATGGGGATATATCAGGGTAAAACTTACTTAACCTGCTTATCAAGCACTTCATGTATTATTTATTACTAGTTTAAAAACCACATACCTGAAATTCTATACTTCTCATTGCAGCTACTCAAAAAGAAAGCAGGTGAGTAAAGCATGCCAAATTATCCAAAAAATTTCACTACACAATATCTTTTCTTATGTGAAAGGTATTGTGTGTGCTAATGTAATACACCTGAGAAAAGTTAAACAGCTTTTGCACACAGCAATGTTGTCTTATATATACACACTATATCATGTTTTGGATTCTCAATAGTTCACATTTGCATAGAACTTTACTAACAGCTAAGATAGATAAATAAGAAGCAAGATGATAAATACAACTCAGGACTGACAAATGTACAGCAATGAGTACTAGAAAAAATAATTTAAACCTCTTTCCCTCTAGTTTCAGCTTTTAAACCCACTATAGCATCAGCTACCTTGATCTTCCTTCTTCACTTGTTCTGATCCGTGATGTCTTCTCTTTTTGTAGGTCATTCATACCTTTTTTGAAAGCATCTCTCCATCTCGGCTTTGGCCTTCTTCTCTCATTTTAATCTTCATCATTCTCTCTCGCTCTATTTCCTTTCCTATTTTACAGGACATGCTCCAGCCATCTCTGTCTAGCTACTGTGGTTTTTGCAATAACTTTCTTCCACCTAATCATTTCCCAGTGTCAGTGTTTGTGTCTTTCACTCAGCAGCACAACCATTCTCCACCTTCCTTCTCATGGCCCAAGTTTCTGCTACACATAATACCACCATCCCTACAAGCGGTTGTTCTTTATCTTTAGCTTCCTTGGTATCTTTGTCCCCATACCACCATCCCGACAAGCGGTTGTTCTTTATCTTTAGCTTCCTTGGTATCTTTGTCACAAACAATACCCTGAAGCAGAGGTAGGCAACCCATGATATGGGTGCCAGAGTGTGGCACACAAAGGCAATTTGCTTGGCACACATGCCTCAGGGCAGGCAGCAAGGAAGCAGCCAGGGCTGTGCTGCCACAAGAATGATCAGGATCCTCACAGCTCCACCATCATCCATCCCCAGCACACTAACATCTTACCAATCAAGGCAGCAGGTGTGAGCAATTTTTGGCATTCTGCCCAAAAATGTTGACTGCCCCGGAGCCTCTCTCTCAATCCATCCATTCCATTTTAACTCTCTCAAGTCCACTTCATTGTTGCTTTCATCATTCAGTGTATATCACAACACCAAAATATCTATGTTCCATTTAGGGGATTCCTATCCTTTTCCTATCCTTCATTCTATGTCTTCTCATCCACCTCCACGAATCACATTACTTATTTTTCTAATGTTTATCCGTAGACTACCTGCCTCTATACATTTCCACCAATCTGTACCTCTTTTCTGCCTCTACCATCCCTGCTGTTGTTACAAGGTCACTGACAAATAGCAGCTCCTATAGCAAGCCTCAGTGCCTCGTCACACATCATATTTATTGTTTAAACAAACAGGACTAGGTTTATCACTGAAACGAGGTAAAACTGCTCAGTTACTAGCTATGCATTTCTGACTATTGTTCTAACCACTCTACAACCCTCATAATCCAATACTCCTTTCACATACAATTATTAGCATACTCTCTCTCAAGGTGGGCTGTCAAATGCCTTTTCAAAAAAAGGAACATGTGATAGTTATTTATTCCCCAGTAGAACTTTCCTTGCATTTGTCCTATCATAAATACTCCATCTACAGTCCCCTTGCCTTGTACAAGTCCAGAATACATTTTTTATGCGTTTTTATTCCCTTTCTCATTTGCTGATCCATGATCCTTTTAAAGACTTTCATGGCTGAGAAAATACTCTGAAATACTTGGTTATATTATTGCCACCTGGGATTGAGGACTCTGAACAGTTGTTTAAGAATTGTACTGAGGCCCTAAATATACTTACCCAAAGACATGCAATAGTACAGAAGTTAGGACTAGAGATGACTGGGAATTCTCTCAAAAAAGGTTCCTCAAAATCAAAAATGTTTACAACTTCTATTAGACCAACTAAATAGCTGGAAAATTCACTCTTTGCAAGCTTTTTTTGGGCACAAACACCCCTCCTTCAGGCATACTGGTTTTGAAAAAGTTCTCATTAGAAACAGTATTCACATCGAGGAAAGATGGACAAATTTGCTCCAGTTACAGGCAACCCCCACTCAATGCTGTTTTGCTTAGCGCTGTTTTGTTATAACAATCATTTTACATTCATACGTGATTCCATTTAGCGCTCAGCAAGTTTTGTTATAACGCTCTGGCACATGGTGCTAGATCAGCTGGCAAGCGGACTAGAGAAGTGACAGCAGCAGGCAGGAAAGTGGAGAAATGGTGGCAGCAGGTGAGGAGGCAAGTGGGCTTGAGCACGGGGCCTGCACTCATGTCCTAGGGCCAGGGCTGGTGAGGACCCAAGGCAGGGCAGCAGGAATGCAGGGCCCAGGCTGGCAGGGGCTGGCTCTATGGAGCCAGGCTGGGATGCACCAACAGGGAGAAAGGGAAGCCGGCCTGAAGTCACTGTGACGGTGGCCGACCGACTGACTGACCCCACCACCCCATGAAGGGGACCAACAGCACCACCTCTGTGGCCCGAGCGGGCGTCAACACCATGACACTGGCCAAGCTGGCCCCAAGCTACCAGATGCTCATGTCACTGTCTCTGGGTGCCCTGGTAATGAATTATGTTTATTTACATTAATTCCTATGGGAAAATGGGTTTCACTTAACACTGTTCTGCTTAATGCTTGGTTTTTCCACAACCAATTAAAAGTGCTAAGCAGGGGTATATAGCAAACAACCTTAGTCAGAACAGACTTTTGACTTCGGCCCCCACATCCCAGATGAGTGCATTAACCATCAAGCTATACAGTAGTGTTCTTCCCCCTGGCACAAGAAGTATTTAATTATCCTGTAATACTATGAGTCAGGACTGCAGACTAACTGAAGCTACTGTTTGGTAGTCAGGGCACCTGCTTTGGACTTGAGATCCCATGCTCTGAATCACGCGAAGTAAGGACACAAGCCAGAACATCTCATGTCAGAGCTACTGAAAAATGCCAGGCTGCTGATTAGATTGAGATGAGATCATATTATAAAATTAAAAACACTAAACAAACCACATACACACAAATGAAAGATACTATTTCCCCATCACCCCAAAACGGGACCCATGTTATCTAGCTACCCCTTGTGTGGATATAATCCAAGTACCCCACTCTAACCCATGAACAATAAAACTACTCTCTTCTGAAAAAAAGTTGTAATAACAACATTATTAACTTATACCTCCATACAAGCTTCAAAATCATCTAACGTAACACAGAGACTCTCTCACTACAATACTCAGAGGGAACTCGAGGCATAGGAGGACTCAAGACACTGTGGATGTGAGCAAGTCCCCGTCAGACTCACCTTGGGTTACCAGTCGCTTGAAACTCTTTCCATACAGAATCATACAAAATGAAGGTTTGAAGCAACTTCAGAAGATCATTTAGTCCAACCCCCTGGTCAAAGCAGGACCATCCCCAAGTAGATTATTATAGCCAGGGCTTTGTTAAGGGGGCCTTAAAAACCTCCAAGGATAGAGATGCCACTGCTGCTCCAGGCACGCCCTTCAAGGGGCAGTTGAATTAGCCTTATCTTCTCCCCACTATCACAAAGGGCTGAACCTCATCAACATGTCTGGCGCTGTGTTGAGCAGCAAGAAGAGAGAAGACAGGTAGAGCCACATCTCATGGGGAACCCAAGCCAGATCTGCGGAAGCGTTCATGAGCGAGACCCCAGAGGAAGCCAACTCCTGCTCGCAAAGGCTTTGACAGCCGCACCTGCAGGCAGCACCATTGAGGAGAGGGCCCCTGAAAGCAGCTCTCTTGCCAGTGTTTCAGGTAGGCGGAGGAAATGGCAGCTCTCCCGTGTCCTGGTATAGGGCTGCAGAATAGCAGCACAGGCTTTACTGCTGCCAAGAGCTGAGCTGGGACAGCTGGGCACCTGGGCTGGCCCCAAACTCTGGGCTTAGTTTGTGACTCTCCCCCAAGCCTCAGGCAAGGCAGCCCTGCAAGAAGCCAGCCCCCAGCTATGGGGGTGCACCGTGAGAGCCATCTGTGCCCACAGGAACCGGGCAGGACCCCTCCGCGGGCAGCTGAGGGACCCCCCCGCCCCCAGCCGCAGGGGGAGCTCCAGCCTCAGGTGAGGCCGCATGGTGAGGCGCAGTAAGGGTTAACAGCAACGAGAGGGGGAGGGGCTACGGAAGGGGGAGGAAGCGGCGCGGTGTCGGGGGTTGGATGTGATGGAGTGACTCACCCGCCTGGGAGTGGGGGGCGCGGGGGGGCCCTGCCCGCTGCCGCTGCAGCCGCGCGCGAGCGAGCGCCCCTCATTCAAAGCTGGACGCCTGCTCCCGCGCCGCCGCCTTGGCCTCCTGCGCCGCCATCTCGGCTCTGTCCCCTGGGAGGTGGTCCCACCCCTTCCGGCCCTGCCCCTTCCGGGCCCGGGAGCGCGTGGCTGGGAAGGCCGGGGCCCAATGAGGAAGGACGTTTCTGTGCCCAACGGCTGCGGGCGTATCGGTAGCACCAGGACCGTTTTGTCAGTAAAACGATTCGAGCCCGGAGGTTCCTGCTGCTGTGGCTGGGTTTCGCCTGTTTGGTAACGGAGTCTCTGTAGTTCCTTACCAGGGTCTTGTTGCGCGGGGACGTAGGTGATTTCTGCAGCTCTGAACCCTGGGTTGGCTGCACGTGAACCCTTCAGGGGGTCATGTTCGTGGCTTTTGCTGTTCTTCTTGAAGTTACGCCGCTTCAAAGTGGGATTATCTTCAATCCACCTAATGGTGCTCCTGTCCCAACACGGCGTGACTGTTCCCCAGCTTTCCCCCCTCCCAGTGTGGTGGTCTGGCGTTGCGGGGTGCAGTGGTCTCTCTGGGGTCAGGGTGAGTAAGGATGCTGAGGCACGATGACAGTGGGACCAGGCACAGTGCCTTGACCCCGGGAACTTTAGGCCTCTACTGTGGAGCACCCAGCGGCTGTGCCACTGCCCAGACTGGATCACTGCTCCTGCCACTGGTAGCACTGGGGCAGCCAAAGCTCTGGAGAAAAAAAGTATCTGTCCCCTCATGTGGTGCCCACCCCACTGGCAGCTTGCCTCCTCCAGGCTCCTGTTGGCCAGGCCCGGGCTGGTTGTGCCCCACCTGAGCTCCAAGGGGACGGATCGTTTTTTTCTCTGGAGCTCCCTCCACCCCTGTGCCAACGCTGGCTGGGCACCACCTGAGCTTCAAGGGACCCAACCCTGGCAGCTTGGGCAGGGGTGGCGCTGAGAAAAAAGGGTTCAGGCCCCTCGGTGCAAGCAGTGAGCCAATCCAGGGGGGCAGCAGGAGGCACCACAGCTGCAGGGTGCTCCGGCTGTGTGCCCAGCAGGAACAGTGAGCCAGGGGCAGGACTGACCAAGGAGTGGGTAAAATATGGCCTGCGGGCTGGATCTGGCCTGCAAGGCCACTTTATCCAGCCTGTGGGGCCCTTAAAAAATGTAGAAAATAAATATTTATTTGCCCATGGTTCCTGTGAAAAATGACAGGAATCAAGGGCAGTAGGACCCAAGGAAAGCCCGGCGGGCTCCAAAAACAGTGGGGATGCCTGGCCTAGCCTCCCCAGCCAGGAACCCCAGCACTTCTGGCCTGGGAGCACGTGGCTGCCACATGCGGGAACCACAGGTAAGTGGGGGCAGGGGTACCCTGGGCAGGGAAGGAGCATGGGGGAAGCGGCCCCTCCCCTGCCCCGTGGCCAATGCCCCATGCTGCAGCTGCTCACATCCCTCATGGGGCTGCCTGTGCCCACTATGGACAACCCTGTGCAGGCCATGAGCGCCTGCAGCAGGGAGCCCTGGCTATGGGATGGGGCTGCTATTTGGGTTCCTTCCCTGCACGGAGAAAAGCAGCCCCGCCACAGGGCCAGAGCTCCCTGTTGCAGGCACTCGCAGCCCACGCGGGGCTGTCGAGCAGGCACAGGCAGACTGAGGGGCTGCAGCGTGGGGCACCAGGTATGGGGCGGGTGAAGTGCTGCCTCCTTCCCCCTGCGCTCAGCGGGGGTGGGGGGAGTTGCAAGCCGGTGCTGAGTGTGCGGAAGAGCTGCCCCTTGCTCGCCATTTGGCTGGTGACCTGCACTGCAGCCACTTGCAGCCCACTTGGAACTGCCTGTGCCTGCTCCAGACTGCTCTGCGTGGGCTGCAAGCGCCTGCAGCAGGGGGCGCTGGCCATGGGGTGGGTGAGAGGCCATTTTTCCCCACGTTCAGCACCCGCTTCTTCCCTGCCGTGAAGCAGGGGGTTGGGGCTGTGTGCTGCCCCCCACCTGTACAATGGGGCTGGGGGGCACTGGGTGTGAGTGGGTGGGGAGCCAGCAAGAGCATGGGGCCTGCATCGGTGTCCTGGGGCCAGTGCCAGCGGGGCCCAGAGCAGGGTGGCAGGAGTGCGGGGTCCCAGCTGGCAGGGGCTCTGTGGAGCCAGGCCAGCTTCCCCTTCTCCCTGCTGATGCAGCCCAGTCCAGCTCCAAGGACCCCTGCCAGACTGCACCCTTCTTTGGGCCACACTGGTGCTGGCCCTGAGACATTGGTCTCAAGATGGTGACCAGGGGGTGGGGCACCTGCCAAGGGGTGGGGCTATCTATGCAGCCCTCCACTTGAAATAATTGCCTGCCCCTGACCTAGCTCCTAATCCTGCCCCTGCTCACCAAGCCTCTAGTGGCAAGTAATTGCGGTGCAAGTAAAGGATAGCCAGAGATGGTTTTTTGTCTTAATATGTGACTGCTCCACTAAGTTGATTAACATTTGTTCAGCTTACAGTGTAAGGTATAACAAGGCCCCGTAGTCTGTTAATGAATTTCCACTTGTCATAGCTTTGTTCTGTAGTTGTCAGATGCTAAATTTGGACCTTTTCTGCCATTATTTGCCTTGTGACCAATTTTTACTAGCAATCTTCACATTTGCTGGCTTGTAGGTTTTGGCAGGGAGACAAAGGCAGAAGATTAAGTGTAATAGATGTGATGGCAGACACAAGGGGGAGAGGTTGGAAATGGGATAGTTCATTGAGACAGGGTCAAGACATCAGTCAGCAAATATAAGATTAAAAAAAGGATTAGTAGCATAGAGGTGAAAGCAGATGGTGCACCGGCTGAACAAATTTGAATGAATTTAAAAACCTAGATATTTGAAAATCTCGAGCAATGGAGTACATTTATAAATATGTTAAGCCAATGGTTCCCAAGCTTGGGGTCGTGACCCTGCTTAGGGGCACAACATTAAAAATTGTCTCACACTCCTGGGGCGGGAGGCATTGGGAGACGCATGCCCTGCAGATTTGTGGGCAGGGGCAGTTGCAGGCTACCTGCTGTTAGCTCGAGGCTCCATGCCCTGCTGATCTCCCCCCTGGGACCTCTGCAGCAGGGTGGGAAGACTCAATGCTGCTGCTGGGAGCCCCACACTGGCTACGCTCTCATGGCGAGATGCCCCCTGCCCACCTGGCAGCAGCTAGGGGCACAGCTCGGTGCCACTGCCACCACTGCTGCCAAGCAGGCAGGGGGTGCTTCCCCATGGCATCATAGCCAGCATGGGGCTCCTGGCAGCAGCGCCGAGCCTCCCCACCCTCCCATGCCAGGTCCCACTCACCGGGCTGTGGAGGCCCCAGGATGAGGGCAGCAGGGTGGGGAGCCCTGCGGCTGCAGCCTGCATCCTCCATCCCTTCCCATGGGCTCCTTTCTGGCTATGCTGCCTGTAGGGAAAGGGATAGGGTGGAGCCAGGCTCTGGACAGCTGGGGCTGGGATGCTGCAGTGGGGAGCAGGGGTCTGCAGACCCTAGCCCTGGCAGCTGGGGGCCCCGTTGGGTAATGGGCTGCAAGTCATGAGTGAGGGGCACTAGCAAGGCTGGTGGGGTGGGGGGCTGTGGTTGGAGAGTGAGGGGCACTGATAGGGCCAGGGGGCTGTGGGTGGAGAGTGAGGTCCATCTGGAGTGGGGTCATGTTGAGGAAATTGGGTCATAAATGGGGAAGAGTTTGGGAAGCATTGTGGTAAGCTGTTTGATAGAAGAAACTCCTTTAGTTTAACTTCCTTTTAGATGATGACCTATGCGTGCCAGCACTTTGATGACATACGTAATGAGTACCAAAATGCATGTATAGTAAGTGAGACTCGGAGCGTAAAATCATGATCTGCATTACTATCTGTATATACATGTAAAGAACAGTATACTGGGAATAACTTAATATTTTAAACCCCGACACTTTATATAAAAAAACAGGGAAAAAATGGCTTGTCCACACATTTTTTTAAAGTATAGATTTCTCTGTGATTCTGGATTTTTTGTTATTATGAATGCAGCAAAGTTTTGTTAAATCTGGAATATACAATCACTGCTTCATAAAAATTATAATTATGCAGGTTCAAATTTAGAAGTACCACAACTATAACCACTTTCTTTCTAGAAGATAAGAATAGTCCATAAAATAAAACATTATAATTTTAGTGTTATTTGCTCGAAGGCACTATTAACCATGCAGTTTTTAAACAGAGAAGAATCCCTTTGGATCATTTGGTAAATGATATTAGAAAATTTTCCTAAAAAAAAATTTGCTGATATGTCCAAAGCATCATCTTGTACATGACCATAATAATAGTACTGGAATTATTTATTTTATGTTCATCAGTGAATGAAATTTCTTTAGCTTAGATTTGTACCATCAGTATAAAAAAGCATATGTTACCCTCAGTAAATGTTCTAATCTGGCCATAATTTTAACTATAGAACACTTTTAAAGGACAAAGATTCTCTAAAATGTTTCTGTGAGCTCCTATGCAGCATTCAGGGCCCATGGCACAGGGGTTGAGCGCCCTTGTTCTGGCCAATAAAGTGACCTGGCATCTTCAGCAGAAGGGTTGGAAAATGCCTCCATTCCAATTATTCTATATAGTGGTGATTACAACACTCCTCTGTGAGGTAGGAAATGTGGCTTGAATTCCTTCAGCTGCGGAAAGTCTGGAACCCAGGAGATACCATTTCATGGCGCTCAGCCAGGAAAACAAGGGGACGGACAGGCCAGTACTCTAGTTATTCAGGCAAACTAAGGGCCATATCTTTCAGTGGAGCCACAACACTGATGTGAATGTTTGTGAGCCCAGTGGAATTTCACTTGCAGTTTAGGGTCACAACTGGAGCACACTTGCCCATAGGAAAGTGTGAAAACTATTGCACTAAACTGTTATACAAAAGATAGCTCCTAACTTCTTTAAAAGAAAAGGCTGAGTCAATCATCTGCACACAAAGAGAAAAACAAAGAAGCCTACATCCACACACAGATCTGGGTTATAAATCCCAATCTGACAAAAGTGCTTAATTCAAGATTTATTGTGATATCTCTTATTGAACCAAATGTGTGATCAGGAGAGAAGTTTTGCAAGGTTTCGGTCAAAGGCACCCACACCTGAAGAAGGTACGATTTCAGACCTACCCTAATTTCAGCATTTCCTGTTAGTTGGTTTAAGTATTTCCTTTGCTTAGGCAGTTAAGTGTTGTAAATCCCAATGTAGGCACCTAATTCCCCTAAAAACCTAGAGAAGTTAGGCACTCCACTTCCAGGTCACTTGTTTCCCATGCTTCTAGATATAAAATTTTGCATTTGGCAGAATTAAAAATTTTTTTGAATGTGCCCAAATGATTGAGCAAAGCCAGTTCACTCTGCATGATATTTCTGTTTTCCTCATTTACTATTTATTTTTCTTTGTGTTATCACTATATTTTATCAGCAATGACTGATATTTAATTCCAGATCACTGATGAAAATGTTGAATAGTAGTGGCCTTAGTACTGATTACTGGAGGATCCTACTAGACACACTCCAGTTAAGTGATAATTCCCTATTTCTGGCTCTTTTTGTTGCTCTATCATTTCATAATTCATTTAAGGATGGCTCAATAGAAAATAATACTGTTTGAATAGAAAGCACTAGTGTATACTTCATGTATTAAAAAGCAAGATAAAAATGATAATCTTCTTTGGAAGTAATATCAGAATTCCAAGTAAAAATTCTTATTAGTCTATTCATTATACTGAATAAATCAAACATAAATTATTTATGAGAAAAAGAACTAAAGCAATTACTTTCCTTCACTTTGGGCTCTAGTCATTAAGAATTTGGCTCTACAACTACAGCTGCTTCTAACAGAAACAGAATAGCTGAAAATATATGCCAGAGAGGATAGACTACTAATTTTAATTGCAAATATCTATCACTTTTTATTAATTACTTTCAGCAGTCAGCTGAACCTATTGAATGCTCTCCAGTGCTTCAAAGCCATGTCAAGAATAAAAGCTGATGCTCCGGTTACATGTGGGCACTGTCACTAAAGTAGCTTCTACTGAATCAAGTGAAAGACAAGATGAGGATGCTTGGCCAGACAGCAAGATGTCACTCTAAATGGAGCTTTGTTACAGGAGAGATGAATATCAGTCAGTATTGTTGCTATAATCCAATAAGAATACATTGTCAGTAAATATTTTTCATATAATACTAAAATCAAATGTGGCAAAAATCTATAGTCAAGAGAAGGGAGCAAAAAAAATTAATGAAGAGGAAATAACAGTAGAACAATGACAAGAAATATCTGATAACAGCACTTCATTGAAAAATATATAGGAATGAAGTAGGTTCTTTCTGAGCTATATGGTTACAGGTTTGAAATCTCAGCAATAATCTGTCACTAGCTATAAAGCAGACAAGGTTCTCTGGGTAAATCTGATACCTTCTATTAGACCAATAGTTGGACAAATTCTTTTAAAGCTTTTAGGTACAAACACCCTTCTTCAGGCAGAGGAAATATCTGCAGTTGTTATGCGCTCTTCCTGGATGGGATGCAACAGAAGCCAGAGGCTGCTGGTCGATGAAAACAAATTATAGCAGACACTGGATGAGAAACTGCATATTGGCCTCTGGCTTCTATTCTGTCCCATCCAGGAAGAACACATACCAACTGCTGATGCTTTCTCTGCCTGAAGAAGTGTGTTTGTATCCAAAAGAGTGCAAAGAATAATTTTCCAAGACTTTTATTTGGTATAATAAAAGATGTCAGATTTACCTAAAGGATTTTGTCTGCCTATGTCCTTAGAACAACACAGCTACAACTAACATCTCTAGCTATAACTCGTTTATGATTTCCATGTTAAATGGAGCAGATCAATATTACAACAAAAAATATTCCTGCAGAAATAACTAGAAAGCACATTAATGCTTAAAAAATTCCATTTGACTGTGCATACCTCAATTTTTGGGATGCAGCTTGAGACCCCAATGGATTGATTTACACAGAAATTGATCTAACTGTTCTATAAAGGTATGAATCGGTGCAGATCCACTGACATCGGTGGACGTGTCCAGATGAGCACACATGTGCCTTGTATTACAAGCTAGTGCTGAGCGTGGGAAAAGTGGCCCCTCACCTGCCCTGTGGCCGGTGCCCCACACTGCAGCCACTCGCAGCCCTCATGGGGCTGCCTGTGCCTTCTCATGACAGTCCTTCATGGGCTGCGAGTGGCTGCAGCAAGAAGCATGGGCCATGGGGTGGGTGCGGGGCTGCTTTTCCCTGGGCTCCTTCCCTGCCCGAGGTCCCCCCACCCTTACCTGAGGTTCTAGTGTGCATTTGCATGGTCCCAGGCCAGAAGCCCCTGCTGTTGCAGGAGCCCGCCTGGCTTCCCCTGGATCCTACTGCCCCTGCTTTCTGTCATTTTAGATGGGAAACAAGGACAGGAACCAAGGGCAGATCAATATTAATTTTCTAAAATTTTTAGGGGCCCCACGTGCCAGATAGAATGGTCTCACGGGCTACATTTTGCCCATTCCAGAGTAAAGGCTATTTTTTTTTTATTATTTTATTGCTGGAGCCTGGGGTTGGGTGGGGGCAGCTATCAGGGGGCTGGAGGTGCAAGTGGGAGCTGGGGCTGGGCAGGGGAGCATTTGAGAGGTTCTGGGGGAGCAGAGGGGTAACCGTTGTAGGGGCTGCAGGAGCTGACAGGTGATGGGGCCAGGTGGGGCAACAATCAGGGGGGACTGAGGGGGGGCA
>JAGPOW010000261.1:28269698-28297982 GCA_030014935.1 Caiman crocodilus
TGGACGATCAGGCCTGTGTTTTCCAAGGTGCACAGAGCCAGAAGTAAGTCCAGAGCCTTGGATGGTGGCAGTGGAAACCCCAGGCTAGCGGGTGTGCTCATGGGAGGGGTTGGCCGGACGGGAGGCACCCCAAGGGAGGCACTCGGAGCCTGGAAGGTGGTCGGCTCAATGCGGGAGCGCCCCCTACTGGCCTGCCACAGTATCTAGCACTTGCTTCTGAGTCTTGCTAGTTTTCTCTTTACTTTCTTTTTAGGAAAGGTTACTGAGATAGCTGAGACAAGGTAACTAGTGTCATCTGAAACCCACCAGTGCCCTCATACGCTGAAGTGATCCTCATTCTAATGGACTAGTCAGGTACTTAAAATAATTTGTTTACATCAGATAGCCCTGTTCAACTCCAGAAAAACAGCTTTTTCTCTATCCAAGCATTGTGGTATTTGGTAAACTGGTTGGAATCACATTTGAGTGGTTCCATGGTGCTTTTCAGGGAATTTGCAGAAAGCAGTTTCATACTGCTTATTTCTCAGTCTAGGACTCTTACATTAGTCAGGATGACAGTCTGTCATCCTAACTTGTAATCCTGACATCTGAGCAAGACCCAGGATGTCATCCTCTTGCTGTACTCATTCTTGATGAGACTGTGGTTGGAGAACTGCATCCAGTTCTGGGCTCCACATTTTATGAAGGACGTGGAGAAGCTTGAAAGAGTCCAGAAGAGAGCTACGTGCATAATCAGAGGGCAAGAGAACAGGACTTATGAAGAGAGACTGCGAGATGGGACTGTTCAGCCTAGAGAAGCACAGGCATTCAGGGGTGACTTGGTAGCCTATAAGTACATCGGGGTGTGTTCACCAGAGCATGCACCAGAGCATGCCAAGGGATGGCAAGGTCCAATGATCACAAACTCCTGCAAGACAGCTTTAGGCTGGACATAAGGACAAACTTCTTTACTGAGTCCTCAAGGCCTGGAACAGACTCCCCCCAGGAGTGGTGCAAGCACCTACTCTGGACACTTTCAAGAAACATTTGGATGCTTATCTTGCTGGGATCCTTTGACCCTAACTGACTTCCTGCCCCTTGGGTAGGGGGCTGGACCTGATGATCTCATGAGGTTCCTTCCAGCCCTAGTGTCTATGAAATCCAATAAACTTGAATGTGTATGATTTTATTGGAGGAAAATATGAGACTGTAAGATAACACAATGCTGGTAGGTCAGAAGAACCATCTGAAGGAGACAGTAGGTATCTCGGGTGGCCAGAGCCGTCCAGAAGATCGCGAATTTAATCGGACGTCAGGCGGGCCAGTGATGGAGAGGCGAGACAGCTTGTTGGTTTTAAAAGATTATTTTACTTACGCCATGTGGAATGGCAGCACAGGCCTCGAGGTAGCTTGCTTGCATTGTCATGGTTAACCAAACGAGTTACAAGTTAACGAACTTATGAATGAAAAGGAACCTGCAGGATAACGGGGGTATGTCAAAAGGACCCGGTGACATAGGAATAACTAATGAGGCGGAACGTGACCAAATTTGGGGTAATGGCTCCATGCGGTCTATTGTGACATGGACACTCAACTGATTTGGTTATGACATGCCCCCTTTGGCCATGGCACAATAGACCAAGAAATTTAGGTTAAAGGCAATTTTCGTCCAGGAACTCATTACTGTTACAAGGTTTAGGATAACACGCGGATATATATACATACAAAAGTGGACGGTTCAACAAGTTACTTTTTTAACAAACCATAAAATACAACTATTTATATACACAACAATGATGATTGCAATTAACGGCAAACACAAGGTAACTAAAGATGTTGACAATTAAATTAACTTAGAAGCAGCAAATTGTTATCCTTAATTTTGTGTAATTTTTTTCTTTAATTTGATTTTTCAAGGTAACTGGGAGCGGGGTATTAGATTAATGCCCTCTATATGGAGGGTTCCTATACTTTTCTGATATATAAACACACACTTACACATACACGCACGCATATATACATATATACACACGAAGACGCATTTGTTTCATAAAGTTATGAACAGGCTTTAAAACAACAAAACAAGTATGTACAAGACATTTTGTAAACTAAGGGTGTGTACGCGGGATCATTAACAGAAAGGGGGGAACCATAAGTCATCTGTTGATGGGCCGTTAATTATGGCTTTGGCTCAGAATGATAGAAAGTTTTGGACTGAGCTCGAGGTCTTGAAGTCACTTCCATTTACCGAGGAACTTGTCAGTAACGGCAGGAATAAGGCGACAGGTCCATTTGTGACATGAGTAGGCGGCCATTGCTGCGTTTACCTAGATGTGCTGTGGTTTGGTGTTCAGTGGATCTCGTAATCAGGCAGTCACAGATTACCAGTTCGTCACTGCCGAGCCTGTAAGGGGACAAATGAACTAACAAACAAACAGACGGATGGAAAGAGGAAATTGGGAGAACAGTACGGCAGCGAGCTAGCCGGTTGCGATGAGCTAGAGTTGGTAATCAGTCATCGTTTCTTCTTATACATCAAACCTGAAGCCCAGTTCATTTGCCAGGTTCCGTTGGCCCTCGTCCCCCAGGATGCGCAATTGTTGCTACGTAAGCCCGGAGCGGTGTAGGAGGAACCCGAACATGGCCCTCTTCTCCGGCTTTCGTTGCGGCATTGGTTGATATTCTCATGGGGCGTCAGACGCTTCGATCTTTGGTCTTTGATGGGATACGCCGAGGGTCAGTGTTCCGTGTTACTGGATACTCTTGTGGATGGCTTCATAAGGGCTTGCAACCGTGGGAGGTGGCTCAGGAGGTTTCCTGCCTGCTGCCCGGTCATTGGGTTGAGGAGGAGTCAAAGCATTTTGGCGTCATCTCCTCCATAGACCTCTATGCAGGCTTCTACGCTGTCAAGGGTTGCAGGAACAGTCCCAGGGTTCCATAGTTGACGGTGAGGCCACCCTCCTCTGCACTGAGCCCATGTCAGTCCCAAATGGTACGCTGGGGTTCCAAGAGGCATATGATACCCCTATTATGGCCAGCAGGAGTTCTTCTGCACTGACCTTTGGTGGGCAGCCGTTGTGCCACGCGTGGGATTTGTAGCTAACTTGGCCTGCAACAAGCACCGGGAGTGGGATGGACCAGCGAGCGTTACTCGCTACCACTTCTAAGTTGGTGGGGTGCCCTCCACTCCACAAGGCTTGGCAGGTTAGGAAGTCAGCCTCTTCCAGGTGCAGCAAGTCTGACGCAAATTCCACTACCAGGCGTCCTAACCACATAGCTAGGGTCTCTTCACATTTCAGTTTTGATTCTTTGTACAATTCTTGCATTTCCCCTCGCATGCGGGCATGGCATGTAGTGGTAATGCGGGTCGCACCCTGCACATCTGTAACTTGCTTGATTAACGCTATCAGGTGGACCGCAGCTGGGAGGAGTGTAGGCTCGTGGGGCGGAAGCGTCAAGTATAACTCCTCTCCCCCATTAGGGGGCAGTTCTCCTGCTTGCACTACCTCAGGGGGCGGGGTTTCTTTTGGCGCCACTCTGAGGGGCGGGGCTGAGGACCAGGCGACTGCCCCTTCTTCCCCAAGATTTTTCGCGTGCTCTTCTTTTTCCCCGGTGCTATCTTGAAATGGCTGTGGCTTGGGGTTTTCTGATGGTTCAGAGCTTTTTTTTACTGCCGCTTCCTTAGCCATCTGGGCGCCTGTGAGCAGTTGAACCTCTAAATTTGCATTTTCCCGCAGCAGGGTTGTAATAGTGCGGTACATAATGTTCAACATTTTCCCCTTGTCCCACTTTGGGCCCGTCCACCATGCCGTGACACAGCCCTCCAACTCTTTTCCCGGAGATCCGAAAACAGCTCGTGCCCCCTTGATCCGGGCGCTAGGGTCAGGGGATTGAATCGGTCAACCAGTGTCGGTTGTCCGCCCTCTCTCGCACACTGTATACAGTGGGCATACTCTTGGGTGAGAGTTGGGTTTGCTATGCCCGTCGGTTTTACACCGGCAAGAGAGACAGTGCCTATTTTGTCTCTGGGTCTGAATCGGACCTGCTCATTGCTCACCACACACCCAAACGCCCTGGGTTGAAGGTGTGCCTCCCATTCATTCAAAACTCCTTCTTCCCCTTTTAGCGAGAGGTAGCTGCTGATGAGCCTTTTGGTTGACCCACCCGCTTGGTGGTATGCAATGTGGGCCTGTAGCTCATTTGAGTCAGCCACAGGGCACCCCCCGATGCACCAGGGGCAACACTCAACTAGAATCTTCTCCACCGGTGTGCCTTTAGATCCTGTTCGTGATGCCATGTCTCAGGCGGCTGGAGCCATCCAGAGGATCGCTAATTTAATCAGATGTCAGGCAGGCCGGTGATGGAGAGGTGAGCTTATTGGTTTTAAAAGATTATTTTACTTACGCCGTGTGGAATGGCAGCGCAGGCCTCAAAGTAGCTTGCTTGCATTGTCATGGAAAAGGAAATAAGTTATGAGTTAATGGGTTTATGAATGAAAAGGAACCTGCAGGATAACGGGGTATGTCAAGAGGACCCAGTGATGGGGAGATATTGGTGGGTGATCAATCTGCCAAGTTCCCTTGGTCGCGCTACAGAGTTCTCTGTGGTTACTCTGCCGCGTGCTCGGAGGTCTCTGACTTGGGCAGAAGCTGCATGGACTTTTATATGTCTGGAGTGGCCAATAACAGACTGCTAGGTAGGAATAATCAATGAGGCAGAACGTGACCAAATATGAGGTAATGGCTCCTTGTGGTCTATTGTGACTTGAACACTCAACTGATTTGGTTATGACAGCAGGTATTTTTCTCATGCGAGGTGGAGATTATCCTTTCATTGTTTTGTAGTGTAATTCAAAGTTAGTGTTCCTTCTGTACATTTACATACTTGATTTTTATTTTCTTAAACCTGCACGAATAATAGCTTACAAACTTTTCTCAGAGGCAGACCACATAAAAATTATTAATGTATTTAAATTGAGTTTTATTATGGGCTCTTGGGGGTATTACACATGAATATTAGTCAGCCTTCAACTTGCACTGAGCAGAGCAACCTGTTCACTCAGTAGCACTCTGTGTAGAGAATATATAATTGCACACAGTACACTGATTTCCATATGCAAATATAAACTTATTCAAAAGGCCACTATATCATGTAGGGTCTGTCTACCCTAGAAGTGCTTCTCTCCTACTGCACAGTTCAGGGATTCTAGCTGGAATTTTGAAGTACTGTTATTGGATGATTGTCAATCAAGAATCATTTCAATCACTGATCTAGCAAAGCTTTCATTTTTATCCTTTGGAGACTGTTAAGAGTCTGTCAAGCAGGGTCCCCCATGAACGAAGTGGTTTTGTCATATTTTTAAAGACACACTCACCATTGTGCTTCAAGTGTGTGTGGAAGTAAAGGGAATATGTTTGGTAAGTAAAGGAGGATTAAGTACTAGGATCTCTTAAGTAATGATTTAGAATGTGTATGTGAAGTTTAAAAATGTGCAATACCACCACACAGGGCTAACTCATGCTAACTTTAAGAGAACCTCAACTATTTGAAGAAACTTGTGAAGACATTAACCAGGAGAAATATTCTCCCTTGCTGTCTCTATAGCCACCTTTCTGGTATTTAATTTGCTTATCTAACAACTAAGATAACTTTCTAGTGGAAGACTAACATAAAAATCTGTTACAGGCAGGGCTGTTTTCTCTTTCGCACACTTCTAGGATGAGACAACTAATCATTAAGTTGCCTGTGCCTAAAGTTAATTATACTTTTGCCAATTCCTTTATTAACAACTCTTAACTTTTAAGCAATCATCTTGATTATGACTTTTGCTCAGTATCTGCTGCTTTTATTATAAGTTTTACAAATTCTTATTATAAATGTACCTTATTAGAAATGCTTTCTCTTATAAAACCTTGGGAAGGGAAGTCTAAACCTCATCTTAGAATCAAACAAATACAGTAATATAACTAAGATGAGGCTTTTTGTTTATTCATCATGCAGGACTGGGGGAGGGTGGGAGGACATGGAACAAGCACAGAGCCACGGAGCAGCAAGATCCAGTACTGATTTCCTCACTACCCTCTGGCTGTGTGCTGGGTCTTGCTGTTCTCTGACTACAGGCAGATTCTCCCACTGCTCTCTGGTTCAGCAGGAAGTCAGACAGCAGCTAGGGAATCAGCATAGAGCTAGAGACCAGCAAGACCCAGCCCACAGCCAGAGAACAGTGAGAGAATTAGCACTGGATTTCCCTGCTTGCCCTGGGTTTCTGTCTCTGGGCTGATTCTCCCACTGGCTCCTGCACTGTGCATTGGCTCCTTGCTGAACTGGAAGGTGGCAGTGGGGAGGGGAAGGATAGGCAGCAAGGGAGTGTCAAGTAACTAGGGCAGGCAATGGGAGGTGGTGGGGAGGGACTATATGCAGGGGTGGGCAGGCCAGGATGGGGGAAAACAAGTGGCATGAAGGCAAAAGTGTAGGGGGACAAGAATCCAGGGTCAGATTGCTTGCCCCCCTTCTCACTGCTTCTTTCCTTGTGACAGCAGTGAAAGGAGGCGGGAGGGGGCAGTTAAAATGAGCCTCCAATAATTACATTCTTTACATAAACATTTTTAAGAAACTCAATTTTCCATGTATAGAATCTGATTTTGAGGGGCTCATTTTAATTTTAAAGTCATTTTGGATTTTGGTAAATACATTATCTAGTAAAGCTAATTTATTTTTACTTTATATTTCATTCAATTTTCAGTGTTTATTTCAGTTCATTCAGGTTTCAGCTGTTTTAGTTTTCAGTGCGTAGTTGAATTGTATTATAGAAAAAGAAAATAGCCACAGTACAGCTCAGGGTTTAGGTGCCATCTCCTGGACTACTGAAGTAACAGCCTAAATTCTGTTAATGTCCAAGGGGGAAAAAAGGTAACTTATCTATGGTGTCAGTCAAGAGTTACTTGGTCCACAGTACAAGAGCCATTTGTGGTTGTACTTTTCATGAATAGGTTACTGACTCTATTAAACATACCCCATGCCTTTCCTGCAGCAGCTGCTGAATTGCTGAAATCAGGGGTTGGCAGCATATGGCTTGCAGGCTGGATTCAGTCTTTGAAGAAAGGATTTTTCTCGCACCAGAGTCAGATGTCAGAAGTGGAGTCTGCATGTACAGCAGATAGGCAGTAGGGAGAAGCATTGTCCCACCTTGGACTCTAACCAGGTTAACCTGATCTGTAGCCCCAAAATATCACCAACTGCTGAGATGATGGCTTCTGATTAGCCCTCTTTAAAATTCAGTCCTGTCTGTGTAAGTGAACGTTTCAATTGTCCAACAAGCACTCGGACCCAGAAACATCCAGGACCCCAGTTGTTACAGATATAAGAACAAAGACATACCAAATACTGTAAACTTACTTTGCAACTAAACCCAGTATCATTAGGTTACAACGGAAGGAATAAATTACATAGAAAAAAACATAATGTGATTGCAGAATTGTATTACAACAATTTACTCAGAAGCCAGATGGCAAATAACCACCTCTATTCAGCCTCTTTCTGCTACCGAGTCAGGCTGAACCAGAGGTACAATCACAAAGAAAGAGAAATGTTCTCCTCTGGTTTGCAGGAATAGCCTCAATCAGGGGTAGCAAGCTAGGCAACATGTCCCTGCTCACAATCCCTGCATTGCCAGAGCCCTGCTCACTTGTCTGAGACTGCATTGCAAGCTGGTAGCAAAATCCTCACTCCCATTAGTCCAGGGCCCTGTCCTAAGACCTGGCTTCTTTCAGCTGGACCACCTGTGGGGCTGGGGAGGTAGGAGACACTTTTACCTAAAATCTTTCCCCACTTGTATTAACTCCCCTCCCCAAGAGTCCATCCTCCAATGATATCCATAGCCTAACTTCTTTGTGGTCCTCCCACTAGACTTGCTGCAGCAACACCCAAATGAATTCTGCACACATTAGCTCTAGAAAGGAGCTGTTCTCATAGTGCTGTACCCAGCATAATTAGCAAAACTTGTCAGCCAGACCTGGGCTGCACCAAATGAATGTGCTGCTAGCATGTATGGAGCCAGCTTATATAGTCTTCAGCTTTTTGCATTTCTATTATGGCTGAACACATGCACTGAGAAAATTTGTCACATGTTTGTCAGAGCAAATTTTGCTCTTTGTGAGCTAAACATTGAATTGTTAAAAAATTAGGTGGGGTTTAGCCAAAAGTAGTAAAACAACCCAGTAGTTAGCATGCATCACAAGATTATGAAGTCCTGGTTACAGAACAAAAGATAACTTTCAAAACACTAAAGTTCTGAAAAGGTTTTTATTAAAATAACAAGAAGTTTAAGAAATTAATACAGTGTAATGAAATGATAACAAATCATACACAAATCATTGAACTTCAGTCCTAAAGTATGGAAAATGCATTCAAATTGTGGCATGATTTATATAATACAGCAATGCAAATACTGTACTCAAAATTAATATCCAAGCTAAAGACTGGCGTGCTGGGCAAGGAAGGTTCTTATTCTTTGTAAGAGTTCCTTCTTGACACTGTCTGGTACCAAGGCTGAAATTAAAAAAATAAAAAGAAATTTGAAAAACCCACAACATCTTACTGCATTGAGTATTTATATCAGAATTTCCCCCCAGCAATTCTGTTGATTCCTGACAACAGAACCACCTCCCTTTCCTATAGTATCATCAAACAAATGCAATTAACAGGTGGCAAAGTAGGCCAAAAGCTAACAAAGCTGCCTCCTTTGGGCCTACCATGAAGAAAAAAACAACACTCAGTGACAGGCATTACTCAGTAGTAGGTAGTGCACAGCAACCAAAAAATGATCTGGTTATCTGGATTACCTGTTTCCTCAGAGATTAAGGTTTATGGGTACTGCTTAGGAGTTAAGCATGGATTTCTGCCATACAAAGTAACTAGGACCAGGAAGTAAGAGTTGTCCAAGGACAGTGTTTTTATGAGTTCCTGAGTGTGCTAAATACACATACTTAGATCCTTCATCCTATACTGCTGTAGCTTTTACTATATAGCCAGCCAGGCTCTGAATGGTTTGTGTGTAAAAAAGAAATTGTAATGTCAAGTCCACTTCTTGCAGCTGCTCTTTTGCTTCCCCCTACATGCCAGTCCCGTACTAGCCCATTCTTACAGACACCCCAGCTTTAAAATAATAGGTAAGATGTAAAGCACGTCCCTTTACCACACCAAGGTAACACTAATTATCTTGTTGCAACTAGACTGGTAAAGAGATTTCTCATTTATTTAACCTTTTTAGAGTAAATGTACATACAAAAGAGCTATTTTTTTAAACATGGAAGTCATTCATTGCTAAAAAGGCTCTCAGGACAGCATGCATTTACATATACATGTGGCCTGCTTTCAATAACTAGTTACATTATCAGCTGTTTCCCTGCTTGTGAAATGCGGGTGAGCTAGCACTGCTTTGAGAAAATTTTCTAGAGCACATTTAAACATATGATGTTACTTTTCTTACCTCTGCCTTTAGGAGTGATTTCTGCCACCAGGTCATCAACAGTAACATGCTCTAACCCTTTTTCTTTGATTACCTCTAAAGAAAACCAAAGGAAGTTGTCTTGTTTAAAGCCTTAATTAGAACATTTGTCTAATGATTAAAATATAAAAATCTGTGTGTGTACACACACACAGCATACTAACCTTCAATTCATGCTATATTCAACCTAATCTTGAACTTGCGCACTACTGCAGTTCCTGAACTTTTACTCAGACCACATTACACAAAAAAGGAATAACCTAACCAGGTGAGACATACTAGTAGTGAACCACCAATGACTCATTATGAAAATGCAAATTTGAACTTACCTCCTTTATGAACTCGCTAAAGATTACATACCTGAACTAACATCTAAATTGTCTGTATGTTAATGTTTCTGCGTGCATGTTAGCATCTGCTTTTAAATAATAACTTAAAGTAGGTGAAATTGGAAAACAACCTAATGCTGCAATAAAAATAATCCTGCGCTCTTGAAACGTGTTCTACCTTAATGAGTACTGCGATCAACAATATGCAAAGTTTCAATTGTGTACGAGACTGAAGAAACTTTGCATCTTGAAGTACTGATGATTACTGTGAGCTACCATCAAGTTAATCAGTTGTACATTGTTTTTTTAGCTAAATTTCCTAACAAGGCACAGTCTACAAAATAACAATTTAACTATTAAAAATTTACAGTTTACAAATGAAAGCTTGAGTTTTTCTTTGGGCTCAGGTCAGTGATTCACACTGACAGGCGTTGTTTTCTCATACACAAATGTCTCTCCAAATTAGACTAACCGGGCTGTTGCTACAGGTTGCTGTTTCCTTCCTGCTTTCACCCCCTGCAGTGCTCAGGCTTCCAACCCCATCCATTATGGCTCAGAAGAGGGATGAATTTGGCAATAAGTGAGCTAACACCTCACTCCCCTGGGTACATGTAGTGATCGTGATTTGAAAGGGCTTCTGGCAGGGAACACTGGCAGCACAGCATGAGGTGGAAATAAGGAGACACAGCAGGCCACATTGCATGCCACCTATCCCTGTGCCATTGTGGGACATATCCAAGCTCTTCATGAGGTGGATTCAGCCCTCAGGCCATAGGTTGCAGAGCCCTGCACTAAATAATTGCTATTTGCATATCAAGGAAACCTTTGTCTGTAATTGTCAGATGGTGTAAACTCAGGACTCTTTACACGGAGTGGCACCTGTATCAAACAAAGGGGTATCAAACTCCTTACTCCTGCCCCCTACCACTCCCCTGGGCAGATCCAAACCATAATCATACTAATTTTAGAAGCCTAAGCAGGGCATTGATAACTATAGTGAGAGGTAGATGAAAGGTTTGACATTTTCAGGATCACCCAAAGAATTACAAAGGTATTTGGGACAACTTAGGTGAAGTAGGAATCTGAGAACAGAGAAATCCAAAACAAACCCTGTACTATGAACCACTAGGACATGTCCACGCTTGCGAAAATGTTGGTTATGAAAGCTTTCAGAACCTCTTACCTGCCCAACATCTTCCACATCTTGTCCAAAGATCTTCAGGCAGTAAAGTTCCCCTCTGGAATGCTTATTTGGCTAGAAGGGATTTACTAACCCCCCTAATTCAGGTAATAATTAAAGATACTGAAATTATTCAACTGCTTTTACCTTTACAGTGTGCCTTCAACTGATCCTTCCAGCCACATTCAATTAATTTGGCTCTCAGCAACTCTTTAAGGCTGTCAAAAGTAAAAGATTTCACATGAAAAAGAGGTGATAATATACACAACTGATTTTTTTAAATTACTCTTGCAAGAATTCTGGACCTACAAATTATTTTAGTTATATGCAACAGAGGCCTAACTGCACATTGACTCATGCTGGCAAGTAAAATAATATCATATCCAAAGAAATCCGGAATAGCCTCAGGTTAAAGTAAGCAGTTTTCACTAAAAGGGATGTGATTTTGATGAAGAAGTTCTCAAAAGCTGTTTTAACTGGAGGCTCAAAGTAGGCAGTAAACACCCCTATCATATTTTTACCATCAGATACACTTTGCAAAAAGAGAGGGAAATGCAGCATTCCACTTCATTACAATCAGCCAGAGTGGCCCAAAACAGGAAATTCAAGACCAAACAAGGGACCCCAATTACTTTTTTAAAATATGTTCAATAATATTATATAACATGTTCGTCAGTTTTTCCTGCCAAAGACCCATTTATTTTGATTAAAGAACAATAATGTTTCCACACAACGCTCTTTCAAGGATCCCAGCAGAAAACACAAACTCTTTCAAAGCACTGACTACTCTAAAAATTGTCACAACTAGGAAAGAAACTAATCAAACACAACTTGATTGTGATTCACAAAACAAACAAGCATTAGGAAACGTGTCAATGATATGATGACGATAGATCTAACGATACATGGCATTACGAATATCACAAGAGAAAAAAGGGAGAAGATTGCAAATGTTAAGTGCATGAGAGAACAAAATGCTAATCCAGAGGAGTGAAAGAGAAGACCTGAGTTCTCATCTAACTGCTAATTCACTTTTAAGCAGTTCAATAGGAATAGTAAGAGACCATTCAGATTTCAACATGTGGGAGGAGAAAGGCTGGTGCAGGACACTGCATCTCCCCTGAAAGAAGCAATATAGATTTGCAATCTCTCCACTTAACAACATAATCAAGAGAACACTGGCAGAAGTGTTCATTTTGAGTTTAGAAACCATATTTTCCAGACACTTGATCATTTTACCTTTTTGTTTAATTAAACCTTGACTACAAAGGTTATTATAATTTTACTTTATTTCTGAATAACTTATTTTAATTAACTCTTCCAATATAACAAATAATCCTGATCAAGGGTTGAGGATCAAGAGTGATTTTTCTTTCCTCCTTTACGGCATCATTCATGCAATATTGATTGTACAACCCATATGAAGAGGAAGAAAAGTCTACTTACCGCTCACGTTCTCCTGTTTCTATTAGTTTTTGGTTAATAGTTGCTCTCATCTGTGCATCTTTGTTCATTTTGCAAATCTAAATTTCCACAACAAATCTGTAAAATATTAGATAAGATTTTAACGGTATTACGTACCAAGTATCTTTTGCAACAGACTTAGATAAAAAAAACCCTATCAAATTAATGTATTTTTCCCTTTGGGTCTCTAGTTTTCCAAATACAATTCCATTTAGAGCAAAGTAGCTCAGATGATTGAAAAGCTGTAGCAAGCAAGCATATATTTACTGCAGAAAGGACAAACGCTGCTACGGTCAGTTAACAGGGTCGTCATACGAGTACATTCCCACTGACCCCGGCAGAGTGCGGTGGAAATCACTGCCCACTGCCAACACGATGGGAAACCATGTTATTTGTAGGCTGGCTCTGGGATTAGGGACCCCACCCGCACCCCATACATCTTAGGGGGTTCTGAACTCCTTCCACTAGCTTTTTCCTGTGCGAAGCTATTTCATTGCGCCTTTCCCCCTCCCTCCTTCCCTGGGCACAAGCAGGCCGCCTGCGAAGTACTGTAGGTAACTTAAAACGTGCAAACCGCGAAGGCGGCTTTTGGCCCGCACTCGACTCCGAAGCTGCCCATCCCCCTGCAAGACCGCGCGCGGGACCTCAGCTCTGCCCTCCCGCAATTCGCTAGCGGGGACTCCGCCTGATGCTGCCCAAGCGCCCCTCCACCCGGGCCGGGGCGGCCGAACACCACCCACCCTCCACTCAGCCCCGGCCACTGAGCGCGGCGCCACGTCCCGACAACCCCCACGGCCTGGGCGCGGGGGGCGACGGGAAATAGAGTCCCGGCCCCGTCCGGTCCGTTCCTACGGCCCTACAGCCCTCCCAGCATGCCCCGCGCCCAGCGGCTAAAACTACAACGCCCAGCAATGCTTCGGCCAGAAATGGTTGTTCCCAGAATGCCTTGCATCGTGCCGCGACTTCCGGCTCGTGCTGGCGCCGGCGGCCGTTCTGAACTTGTCCCAGCAGCACTGTCGGCTGCGGCGGGCAGAGCTGGGCCCGGCCGGGGATGGAGGCGGCGGTGAGCTGCTCCCTGCGGCCCCAGCGCCTGCTGCTGGACCCCAAGTTCGAGGGCTACAAGTTGTCGCTGGAGCCGCTGCCCTGCTACCAGCTGCGGCTCGACGCGGGTGAGAGCAGAGGGAGCGCGGCCGGGAGGGGGTGGTGAGCGCGGGGTCAGCTTCGGAGCATCCTCGTAGTGGCCTGGCTGCAACGCCTTGCCCTGTGCTGCTTGTCCTGTCCCCCCAACTGCTCTCCGCTCTCTTCCGTCGCTGCCTTCACCCCCACCCTGCTGCTTGCAACTTCAAGCCAGGTCTGGCCCCCACTTGGCTGGCGGTGGGCAGGTGGTGAGGAGTAGAGGTGAGGTGGTAGGGGGACAGACACGCTCGGGACTGGCAGTGGCTCTGAGTTGGAGCTGAAGCAGCCTCTTGTTCTCCCCACTTGTACTCTGATCCAGGATGAGGGATTTCCTCCTATGTTAAAAGGGAGGGGGTGGAGCATACCAGGAGAGCCGCCTTTTCTGTCCCTGGGAGGAAGGGCAGGTGAAGTGGCTACAGCCTACAAGGAGCTCAGCCGAGGGGGCTGCGGGGCTGAGCCTGCAGATTGCAGACAGATGAACACTTGCCAGTTGAACAGGAAATGAGTGGTGTGGCGGGCCAGTAGGGGGCGCTCCTGCACTGAGCCACCCATGTCACTGCTAACCAGCTACCAAACTTTGGCTGCCTCCCCAGAGCAGCAACCTCTGGCCAGCCCCCTTCCTGGAGCACACTCGTAAGCCTGAGGTAACTGCTGCCTCCACCTGGGGTCTGGTCTTTGTCTGGGCTCTGTGCCCTCTGGGGTACACAGGCCTTATAGATCTTGAGGGTGCTTGACCCGCTGTGAAATCTTGGGGTGTTTCCTTTAACCAGAAGCACAGAAAATAGCCTCCCTTAGTCAGCTGAGCAAAGAGAGCGTGAAGTTGTGCCCAGTCCTTCTCAAGCATCTACCATAAAGCTTGCTATAGTGGATAGCTTTTTTGAGTAGAGAGGGTAGGCATGGGGAGGGGTACAAGGCAGAGAAGTAACAGCAGAATAACTAAGCAAACACTCAGCCTGACAGCCATTTGATCCACTTCTAGATTACTATAAACTACATTTCTATTTAAGTTACTGTAATTCACTACCTGTGGAGGGGCTGTTTTATGCTGTTGTTGTGAGCTCATCACTAAGTTCCCACCAGAAGCAGACTCATTGGCTGCTGACTAGTGCTTCCCAATGACATCACCTTCCCAGGTGAGAGGACTAGTCCCATGACCTGCAGTGGTGGGAACACTTAAGCAGAGAGAGAGAGGGCTCCCCCTCACCTCTGGCATTTACTAGCCTGTTACCAAGGAGACCAGGTGTATCCAACAGCCAGAGTTTGTAACCAGATGGGGAGGGTTTGGGCTGCAACATTACAGCAGAGAGATGGACTGGTGAGTGATTTCTTCACAAGTGGTACCTGAACCCCATTAGTAACAAGCCAGGTCAGGTGACTGAAAGAAGGTGAATCAAGGGTCATAGTAGGAAGGGAAAAACTTTATCTTGGATTTGAATAAATATGGTAGATGGTTAGTGCTGTGGTATTAAGAGTCCTGAAACCAATGGGCTTCTGTTATTTTTAAGGCTTCTACAAGCTATTTCCCTTTCACGGTGTTTGACTTGACTGAATAGAATAAGTTACAAAGCAGTGGTGGTTGGTTGGTCTTGTCAGCTTGAAGTCGGGAAGAAGGCAGCACACGGTGCATCAGACCAGCTGGTGCTGTGAGGAATTGGGCCTTGTAGGCAACAGCGTATTTCATCAGATGCTTATCTGTAAAATGTCTTCTCCAGTTGATAGCTTTACTTATAATGAACATTAAGTCTGTGCATCTTTCTGTAGCTCAGTATGAAAGAAGACTACATGGGCGTTTATCTAATCTAATCGTGTGTGTTAAACAATTCTTAACTCTTGTTCCCCTTCTTTTCCCTCAAGGATGATCGTATTTAATGAAAAACACTCCTGCATGTATTGCATGTGCTGTAGCTGTGTTGTACAGTAAATATTTCTCCCCAAAATCGCAATGGCTTCATTACTGTACCTACAATTTAAATTTAAGCATGTGAAGGAAGATTGGTCCATCTGTGTCAGCATCTCTTCCAGCCCAAGCTCCCCTTCCCATCCTATTAAACTGAGAGACAAAAGGTTGCTCCTCATTTGCTGCTCTCATCTGCAGCATGCATGTATGAAGGGCAACAGCTTGCTGTTCATAGGATAATAGGGCAGGAAGGAACCTCAAAAGGTCACCTCTTCTAGCCCCATCTTGAGGCAGGCTCACCTCTGACTGACTTAACCATCCCAGTCAAGTGTCTATGTAACCTGATTTTGAAAATTTCCAGGGATGGCGATTTCCACAGGTTCTCTAGGTAGCCTGTTCAGTGCTTGTGCTCTCACAATCCAGAAGCTCTTTTTAGTCTCCAATCTTCATTTCCCGTGCTGCAGCTTGAGGTCAAGGCTCTTAGTCCTGTATACTACAGCTGTGATGAACCATCTATCTCCGTTCTCTTTATAATTGCCCTTCAGGTATTTGAAGACTTACCAAGCCCATGTCAGTCTTCTCTATTCCAAATTCAATTATTCCAAGAGTCTTTCATCCTTTGCTCATAAGTGGGGACCTACTGAAATTGCAATTGTGAGATTTTTTTTCACAGAAATCATGAATTTTGGTGGGATCTGTGAAAAATGGTGGGCTCTGTGATTTTTAGTAGGTTCTCTGAGGAAAAAAATAAAATCAAGCTGTAAGAAGACAAAAGGGTGCGAAACCCTGGAGTCCGGGGTGGGGTGGGGAGGAGAAGGAAGTAAATCGGAGACAGCCTGTGAGGTAGGCTCAGTCCAGGGCCAGTCAGAGAAGCCGGGAGTGTTTTGGTGCCAGTTTTTAAAGCACCTACAGGCATGCTGTAGCCTGAGGAGGAGCAGGGATGATGAATTTTAAGAAATCTTCCAAGAAGGCTGAATACATTTCAACACTGGGAAGTGTAAAATAGTATCATGCAGGGACCTTGCATGCAGATGGAAACAGACTTTTCTGTACCATCAGCAATGTAACTGGATGTGTTGAGAAAAAACAGCATAGTTCAACGCTTAGTCCATGGCACACATGAAGTAGAAGGCTGTTGCAGAAGCTGAAGGTTAGAGCAAGAAACAAGTGATCGAGCCCTCCCTGGTTAAGAAGACCATAGAAAGCAGCTTGGTGAGGCGAGAGATGGCATTTTCCCTTGTGGAGGCTTCCACAGTGGCGAACATCCCACTGGAGAAACTTGATCATCCAAAATTAAGGGACTACCTGAACCAAAATATACCAAATGCTAGCAGTTTTCTGTGTCCCAACAAGCTTCACCAAGACTACCTCCCTGCAGTGACTGCTTCATATGTACAGTCCACAAAGGCTGCCTTGGCAGAGTATGACTCCTTTTCTTTTGTGGCTGATGAAGCTACCGACCCTCAAGATAACTATGTGCTACAGTACACTTTATTCATATTGGGGAGCTGGACAGCCCAGAACCTGCCCGTGGTGCTAAACGGAGCTGGTCTACCTCACATCTGTCTCTTTTTTTTTTTTCCCTACCATGTCAGAAGCTATCGTGAGGGTAACGGTCTGTTGTGGCAGGTACTAAAGTACAAGATAGCATTGCCAGACAGGAATACTGATATGTACATGTGCAAGACTGATGTGCTGTAAGGAATGCTGTCCATGGAACCTGCGTGCACAGTTTTCTTGATGTGGATAATTTGATGTCTTCCTTCAAGCACTGTCCAGGCTGTAAGGCCTGGTACAGGGGGTCTGTTGACAGTCAAAATAGGGACTCAAATCGCACTGTGCCACTGCCACTCAACCCTATGATCACAAGGTGGAATTTGTGTTTCATGATCTGTTACCATGCCAAATGTATGCAATCTTACTAGTACTTTGAGTGAGGAGCTGGAAATTGCACTGAGCACAAAGTGCATGCATAAGATTTGCAGTCTTTTAGGGCAAGATGACATTCAAGATCAGATTCATACCACATGATTCATGGAGCTCCTAATGCAGGTTGAAGGCTGGCATGTTGTCATCCACCATGTACTCGAGCAAATGGATTTGATAAGTTAGGATGAAGACGGGGCATCATAAGAACTGTCAGGCTGTTCTCATGAAAAACAGTGGAGGAAGGACACCTGTTCTAGGCAATAGCTTTGAAGCTGAATCAGTACTACAGGTACGGCCTGTCACTCTCATAGGAGGCAGCCAGTTGTCTGAACTGCATTCTTAGTTTTGTTAGTATTTTGGACACCAATGGTGCTTTGAGTTGTGACTCTCAGCTGCTGAAAGCAATCCTGGGATTGGGGGGAAGGGCATGACAACAAATGTGCTGCTTATGTGAACTTTGCTAAAGAGTGCCAGGTACCTATGCCTGTGTTTTGGGACTCTGTGACTAGTTTCCACATCTTCATGCCCTGGCAAAACAGTGCTTCACCATTCCAATGAACTCAGTAGACACTGAGCATGCTAACTCTGTATGAACAAGAGTTCCCTCATGAAGAATGTCTGCAGAACTGCACCTGGATGCAGTATGCTCGTGTTGAATAGCTAGCATGAAGTATCTGTTTTGAGGTTAACGTTCCGTTTCAGTAAACTCTTTATATAATGGCCTTTAATAAAGTGTATATAGTTCATGTTAGTTGCAATTCATTGTGTACATACCTTTATTTTAATAAGATATTTCAGTTTAGAGTTTAATTACTTAGATCGCTTAATAATGCATCAGTTAATGGTTTCCATGACCTGAATCCTATGATTAAGCCCACAGACACCATTAAGGGAAACACGGTTAAGCAATTTAAGTGGTGGTTTGGGGGCATCTGGCGATCTCCAGGGAGGGGTAGGACAGCTGGAGCTTCCCAGCCAGAGGCATGGGATGGGCCCACTGCACTCAGCCTGTGAAAATGGCAGCTGGCCCTAGGATCTGCCTATGAAATTGGCCAGCCGCTGCCTTGAGTTTGGTAGGTTCCAACTCACTAGTTTTATTTTTGTCAGACTCTTTCAAATCTGTCTACCACTTCCTTGAAGTGGGGGCCCCAAAACTGGACACAGTACTGCAGATGACAAATAGAGTGGAAGAACTGCTTCCCTTTATTTGCAAGTGGAATTCCTTTTAATACAATCCAGGTTCTTATCTGAATAAAGCTGCTCTGAGCCTTTGGGTAGGAGGGTTTATGAATCTGAATAATAATAATAATAATATATTCTTGCCCTTTTTTGCAACAAGAGCACACTTTTGGCTCGTGGTCCACTGTGACTTTCAGGTCTTTTTCTAAAGTATTGCGGTGTAGCTAATCATTCCCCATTATGTATTTGTGCTTATAATTATTATATTCCAAGTGTAGAACTTTGTACTTATCCTCACAGTGAGAAGTCAATCAGACGAAATTCAGTTTCTCCAATTTATTCAGGTAATTGTAGATCTTAGCCTTACCCTTCAGAGTGTGTGCAACTCCACTCAACTTGGTGTCATCTACAAATTTGCTAAGCATGGACTCAATCCCATTGTCCAAATTATTAATGAAGATGTTAAGCAATACTGAACCCAGGCCAGAACCCTGGGGAACCTACTTGATGCATTCTCTCAACTAGTGAGTTATTCATAACTACTGATTGAACATGATGATTCTGCCAGTCTTGTATCCATCTTGCAGCACTTCCGTCTCATTTATTCTTGGTGAATTTATGTTGGCTGTTCCTGATCACCTCGTAGTCCTCCGAGTGCTTCAGAATAGATTCATTGGTGGCCTGCCCCACAATCTTTTAGGTCAGACTGCCTGGTCTTTAATTTCTACGTTCCTTTCTCCCTTACCTTAAATGTAGGCAGCAAACTTCTTGCAATATTTAACCTGAGCAGTTCACTGAATTTGAATTTGACCCTACATTCCCAGCCATGTCCTAGCTTAGGGGCAGGCAGTTATTCTGGGCTGAGGGCCGTTTAGTGAGTTTTGGCAAGCCATTGTGGGCCGCATGACAGGCAGCCAGGGGCAGATAATATTAATTTTCTAAATTTTTTTTTTTTAAGAGGCCCCACAGGCTGAATAGAATGGCCTGGCGGGCTATATCTGGCCTGTGGGCTGCATGTTGTGCCCCCGGCAGCTTTCTCCCTTCTGTTTTCTCCCAACCTTTGCCAAATTTCCCCCTTCTCTGACATCACCATACACAGAAGTAGCATATACTTTAACTTCATATCTCCCTTGTTTTCTGAGACCTTCAGATATGCCTCACATGAGGGAAAGAGGAGGGATTTGTATAGGCTGGAAGGCAGAGACTCCTGTGTTTTGATCATTAAGTTCATGTTTCCTTGTAGATCTAAATGATTTGATTACCTTCTAAAGTAGTATTTCCACATAATGGCAGTAGGTGTTGTGTGTAAGTTGGAAACAATGTAAATTGGGGTGTGATAGGAGGCCTGTTCTGATTCCTAGGTCCACCCAAATAAAGCTGGTAGAATCTGTCAAACTTAGAAACTTAGTTCTTTTTGGGGCCCTATATTTTTAGGATCCATGCCTCAAGTGACTTCAAATGTGGAACACCTGTCCCAGCCTGTTCTCTTACAAGGTACATCAAACTTCAAGAGTATCCAAATAAGCACATGGTTTTTAGAGCAATTAACTAAAACTTATCTAGAATTAAAATCCATATAGTTTGTTATAATGCACTCCATTTATGCAGCAGTGCATAACTCTAGGATAAAATATTAATCATGTCATATGTAAGGCCTCTTATTGATAAGCTTTGTAAACAATAAATAATTAAGTCCATGCTTTGTTGATGTTTCATAAATAGGTTGTCTGAAGACCACAAAGTACTTTGTAGATTACAATTTAATATTAATACAAGGCTTTCATATTCAGTCCATGTAAGGTATATATGAGGCATAATACAGATCTAACTGATGGGCTTTGAAATTAAAGTGGATACTGTTTTGAAGTCTGTGTCGTGTTTTTTGTTAGATTAAGGCTGCAATGGTGTTGGGTGCTCATATAAAAAGCCCACCTCTGCTGAGAACTAAGAGTGTGCATCTTGAACACTTAAAACCCAGATGACTTTAGTAGTGTTCTCTGTGCAAGATGAAGAATGTTTTCTCCTTCAGATTGATGTGTTTGGACTGTGGCCAAACTGCATATTAGGAAATGAGACTTCCTGGAATTGCCTAAATCCATAGTGATATGTTTGCAATTTCTAAAATTGTGGTAGTAACAAGCTTGGTATAAAACTGTGGTAATAATATGCTTGGTTAAAGAACCTTAACATTTTATTATGAAAGCACTCATGTGAAACTATTCATATGCATTAATCAAAGCAAAAAGAGGTTTCATAATGTAACCACTCATCTGATTTGGTTTTCCAAACCTTGTAGCATGAGATGCAAGTTTTGTTTGCCACTCTATTTTATCTGTCAAACCTTGGTGTAACTTACTTGGTAGATTCCATCTTTTCATCAGATGTGTGGGCTCTGATTCATTAATGTTTTTAACAGCTACTATGCTGTGCTTTTTTGTTGCTAAAACTCCACACATGGTTGGAATTCAGAAAGATGAGTTGGGCACCTTGGGTTTCTACACCTTGAATGGTAACAGGGTAGGTCAACCTTTTGGCTGGGATTCCTAACAGCTGGCATCCTAGGCAGAGGGAGTGCCTAAACCAGCTACTAGGAAGTGAAGAAAAGGGCTTTTCTATTACTGTTAGGCAGAGTTTATGCAGGTCCCTAGAACTCAGCTTGTGCATTAGTGATAGGCTGATATTTAGTGGTATACTCCTACACAGGCATTTATAAATTGAGGTGGGCAATTATTTTGCCTGGAGGGCTGCTTAATTAGTTTTGGTGAGCTGTTGAAGGGCTGCAAGGGCACCCTACCCCTGCACATATGCTCTGTCCCCTAATTGCTATTTTGGGACCAGAAGTCCCGCCCTGAACACTTGGTCTCTCTCATTGGAAGACCCTCTCCTTGCCTCCAGAAGTACTTCTTTTGTGAGGGGAGGTTTCCCATCTTGGAACCAGGAAAAATCCAAATAGTATACTAAAATGAATGCCTACTATAACTATACTATACAAGCACAAATCATGACAAAAATATTTTTGTATAGTGTATGTAGAGATGATTCCATAACTCAAAAATAAAGTCTTACTCTTGTATATTGTGCGTGGGAGGGTGTGGTTGGGGGTGGTAATCTGTGCATGGTGGGGTTTTGTAGCTGTGGGGGGAGCATAGGGTATGTTGGGGGATGTATATGTGGTGGCAGAGTGTGAGTGTGGGGTTTGTGGTGCAAGGGAGGCTGGGATGTGAGAATCTTTCCCCCCTCCCCCCACTCCTTTCACCGCCCCCCCACTCCCTTCTGGCATCTTGCATGGCACATAGCTCCTGCTGCCAGTGGCAGCAGCAGGCGCTTAAGGTGGTCCTGCCTCTCAGGTGCTGCTACCCAGTGGTGCGTGGCTCCTGCCAGTGGTACACATGGTGGCAAGGACTGCAACCAGGCCAGCCTGCCACTATCATGTGGGGCTCTATGTGGCACACATGCCAGTCCCAGCACTTGCATGCCACCGCGAGAAGCCCTGCATAAGGGAGCTGACTGCCTTCCCTGCTGCCTTGCATGCAGGTCCCAGGACTCTGCCTGAAGTAGAGGGGGGCCCTGCCCCCTGCTTCCTAGGGGAATCCTGGGACCTACATGGCAGGGAGTGGGGAAGGCAGCATGAGTGCCAGGAGCTGCATGTGTGCTGTGGGGAGCCCTGTGCAATATAGGTGGGCTGGCCTGGCTGCACTCCTTGCCACCATATGCAGTACTGGGTGGAGCCATGCATTGCTGGGTGGCAGCATCTGCACAGGCCACATTCAACAACCAATTAATACAATCGGTTTTCTTTATCTGTCGATCCGATATTGGACCGATGTATTGGTTCACCTCTACTAAAAGGAATATCACGTCTACCCAAAGACCCTTGCCTGCCTATGTCCTTAGACCAACATGGCTACAACTAAAAACCCTGCATATCCAGTTTACAAATTTGAGTCCAGTATTAATTTTTTTCTTAGTCTATACTTTTCAATTCAGCATGCAATCAATCTTCCATTTAACATCTGGTTTAGTAATTTAATTCAATAAAATATTGAATAAATATTTCACTTTGATACATTTGTCTGGTGACATTTATTTCCAGTTAACTGTTGTTTGTGCTAATCTCAACTAATGTGTTTCCTTTATGGGCATATTTACGGCAATAGCTTAATTAATTTTTGCTTTCTTTTCTCACTTTTACAATCAGGCAGTAGTTCAGTTAATTTTAAATCCAATAAAGTTGTTTTGTACAGGAAAATATGTTGCATCAGATCAATGCAGATTGACATCAGCAGACCATTATGTGATGTCTTCTGGTAGTTTGTCATGCAAATGTAAGACAGTGCCAAGTTTCGTCCACAGGGTGGCATTGCAAAACTAAGAATAACTTTGTAGGGGAGTATAATCTTTGATGTCCAGACTAAAGGCAAGTTAATAAATTAGCAGGAGGCAGGGGATTGGGAATGGGTGGGGGGGTTGTTTTTGTATTTGTTTAGTGTAAATTGCCCCAGTGATTAATGGGGTAGTTACAGGGTTGGAAGGAAGAGGGGTTTTTTTTGTTGTTGTTTGTTTTTGTTTTTGTTTTTTTTTTTAGGCCTTTCTTAACAACAAATTTTGCGTGTAGTGGAAAATTTAAGTACTAGGCTAATGAAGAAAAAAAGCAACTTGGCTGCTCTCTAATAGTTTTACAGCTTGTGCTATACTTTAGCACAAGCTGTAATGTATATTCACATTACTTGCACAAGGAATAAAGGCCAAAATCAAAGAGAATTCCCTGTTTCTAATTTTTCATTCTACTATTTATTGTTTCATTTTACTTTATTTATATGTATTATTTATATAATATGTTTATAATACTGATGATTACAAATCATGTAATTTTGTGTAATAGACAATTTTATTGGTTATCCTACTATGATTTTTAGCAAAGCTGTAAATAAGCTGCTATTAATAATTGTTTTCTCTATGTTTGTTATAAATTAAACATCTAAGTTGGAACATTTTGGAAAATTTTGCATGGCTATTTTTTTTCTTCTAGTTCATTTTGTGATATTTTAAGGTTGTTCATCTGTTACTTTGTTTTCACTTGAAGAATTTGTTTACAAACTTCCTTTTATCTGTATTAGTTTTGCATTTGGTTGCCACATCTAGAGTAAAAAAAAAAAAAAAAAAATCGGATCAGGCTAAGGAGACTTCCCGTCTACTGTAAGTTCTTTGGTTTTGGATTGCTCTTTTGGTGGTTTAAAGTAGTCTTAGTCAAGGTATTTGTTTGATTGTCCTGGTGACTTGTTGCTTTTTCTTGTACATGGGAACAAGCATGGTACAAGAGATGGCTGTAGTTTGGAATTGAGGAGTGTAAGCTTCCTCACAGTATCCTGTACCATATCTTGCCCAGAAATACAGGTCTGAATTTGAGTTACTTTGATTTATACTGGCTACTTAATCCTTTTCCTCTTTCTTGTGTTAACAATAGGGATCCAGCTTACTAGTCATTTGACATTTCTAGTGTGAATTCTTGTCTGCTAAAAACTAGGGTGAGACACTCTAGACAACATCGGAGAGCTGCTCAGCACAATGGTGGTAATGACTTATGGTTAGTACTAGAGGTGCACTGATGCATTGTTCCAATATCAGATCGGTACAGATATAAAGAAAATGTAACTGTATTGGAAATCAGCTTATTTTTGCCTGATGCAGTTAATGTGACTGATTAAATGCCCCATGCACACGCGGAGCCGCAACGCAGCATGTAGGCAGTGTGGAGCCATGGCCTGGCAGCTTGAAGAGCTGCGTCCAGCTGGTAAGTTGTGGTGGAAAGCGCATGGGGGTGGGGGGCGGCAGATTGAGGCCCCTGCAGTGAGGAAAGGAGGGGCCTAGGTAGGCACTGCCCGGGCAGGGCATGGGACAGCTGTGAGCCCCACCCAGCTCCTACCAGGAAGAGTCCAGCGCAGCTCCAACCTCAACCTGCAGTGGCAGCCCACTTTTTTTTTTTCCCTGTGCAGTTCCAGGGGCATACCCCCCATGCCCTCCAGTGGTAGACCCATTGGTGGTAATCACCCCCCTCCCTCCAGCCAAGCCACAGCTTCTGCCCCACCCTGGCTGGGGAGTGCCTGTCCCAGCACCACTGCTTCCCTCACAGCAGGGGCCTTGATCTGTCCTGCTCATGCTCCTTCCCTTCTCTCTTCCCTTCTTCCACAATAGACTTACCAGCCAGACACTGCTCTTCAAGCTGCCGGGCTATGTATCAGAAATTGGCTGTTGGTCTCAGCCTCTCAAATCGCTGGCACTGCACCCCTAGTTAATACTGATCTTGATAAATTGGAACTAGTTCAATTCAAGCACTTTCTGAAACCCTTCAGTCTTACAGAAATAGCTCTTGTAGAAAAGTGTTGCTTATATGACTGTGTAAAACTACCATTTTCTTAGCTTACTTCACTTGATTTGTTTGTTTTTGTTTGTATCACTTTTTCCTCACTTTTCTATTTTTCTTGTCTTTTTCCTCAATTCTTCTAGTGCCATCAAAACAACTGAACTTTGAGAACTGTAGATGAAACTTGGCCCTTTCCGAGTTATGACCCCAGCTAGATGCTTATCTAACCTCCTCTTGAAGACCCCCAGGGTAGGGGAGAGCACCACCTCCCTTGGGAGCCCATTCCAGACTGGCCACTCTGACTGTGAAGAAGTTCCTCCTAATGTCTAGTCTAAATTTACTCTTTGCTAGCTTATGGCCATTATTTTTCATAAACCCCAGGGGTGCCTTGGTGAATAAAACCTCACCAGTTCCCTTCTGTGCTCCCATGATGAACTTATAGGCAACCACAAGGTTGCCTCTCAACCTTCTCTTACGGAGGCTGAAGGGGGCCAGGTGCCCCAGTCTCTCTTCATAGGGCTTGGCCTGCATGCCCTTAACCATATGAGTGGCCCTTCTCTGGACCCTCTCCAGGTTATCCACATCCCTCTTGAAGTGTGGTGCCCAAAATTGCACGCAGTACTCCAACTGTGGTCTGACCAGCGCCAGATAGAGGGGAAGTATCACCTCCTTCATTCTGTTTGTCATGCATATGCTGTTGTAGGAAATTCTCCCTTAAACCATACCTGACTACATGGTATTTGACAGCTGAGGCCATCAGCTGCCAAATATATATATTTTTTTTTTCTCCCCAGAATCTGCATAGTTTAGTTTAGAGTTGAATTGGATAAAATTTTTTTTGTAAGATTGACGACACCATTTGTTTCAAAGAAACATGATTTTATTGTAGTCATGATCGTGTTGGGAAGATTCCATAGAGTGCTCTTATTACTGAGACACCAAGTCCTTACATTTAGTACTCCACTCTTCTGAGAGCTGGTGCGGAAAAAAGGGCATTCTTGGTTAAATATGTTTGATGAATAGGCAAGTACTAAGTATTGGGCCTTCATAATCAAGCTACCATTCCTGATCAAGTTTAATGGATCGCAGTAATCCAGTTGTAAGCGTGAACTTCTGTGATCAAGTCAGAACGTTATAATTATTTTTCAATTCATGCGCTTCATGTTACAACTGCTCAAAATGATTTGTTTGACTATTCATAGCTAGACTCAAGAATCCAAAAGATTTGATTACTGCATGGCTTATTGCATTATTGGAGGGTGGTGACAGGGGAGTTATTTACACTTTTTCTCTCTTCTCCAGTTAATTTCTATCTTGTGCTTGTTTAGTTTGTTTACCCATTTATTTATTTGATTGTAGCAAAATACATGCAACTATCATGTCAACTGATGATGATTCACATTTCCTTTTATGCAGTAACCCAGTATATGGGATTCTCTTCTAGGGTGTAGGGATCAACGTTCAGTTTCTTCCTCCGAGGAAACTTGAATCAGTATGTTCCGCTTCCCAGGAAAGTGCCTTATGCTGGGTTATCAGGTGATCTGTGATGGGATGCTCTCAGTGTCTTGTGTTGATGCAGGATGTTTACTGAGGTAGACGGTATGTACAAGAGCACTTTAGTCTGACCGTAAGAGCCTTGGGAGAGTCAGCAGACTGTGTTCTAGTCCCAGCTTCATAGCATGGATATGCAAAGTGGAATGAGAACGCTACCCACGTGGACTTGATAGCCCATTGGGAAGAATATTCTTTTAGGAGGTCAACGTGTGTTCAGAATATTTCGGGAAATAAACCTTGGTCTTCCTATTCAGGGAGATGACTTAACTGTTGGCAGCTCCTAAAGATGGAACTGGATGTAGTCCCCAGCATCTAGATACCTTGTGCAAATTTGAATTGCATTTTAACTCGTTTTGAAATGAGCAAAAGCACTTTTTTTTTTTCCCCAATAGATATGTTATCCAGTTCACCCAGGTCCTTCTGCACTGACCCAGGCGCACAGACTTAATCCTTTTTGTATTCTACAGACCTTGGCAAGACTGTAAGCAAATGAAGTAGTGGGCCTCTGGAGCTACTTGGCATAGATGATTCTTCCCCTTTGTGAAACTGATGTAAAACCAATTGCCCCATAACTAACCAGTCAAGCTGTGCATTGGCACCAGGATATTTCTCAAGGAAAATGTGCTTTGTGTGTGGTTCTGTTCTGAAGTTTTATACATAATTTACCTAAATTTTGACCAGGAGTAGCACAGCTGTGCTTATGGTTTTTAAAGAGTCTCTAGAAAATGACTGTTTCAGTCTCTTTCTACAGTGCAAAACCTTAAACGCTTCATGTGAATTCTCAACTACAAAGCTTATAGTTTGCTTAACATGCTGGCATGCAAAGCAGATGGTATCTATTTTGTTCCACTCAGAACAATTATCTGGAATTATCTTTACTAATGTCTTTAATTATATGTGATATAGTCACTTGTTCTCATTTTGTGGATATAATCTCAGTGTTTCCTCTAGACAATTCTAGAGGACTATTGGCAACAGCTGTTTTTAATATCTTTTATACTACTGTTCATTGTAAAATTTTTAATTACATCAAACTAAGAATGGGAAAGATTTTAAGAACCCAGTTGTGAATGGTGGACTTTTTTTTCCCCTCTTCCTTTTTTTGGTACTAAAAGACAATTTTCTGGAAGGCTTGTGCACAGAGACACTAGGTACTTGTTACTGAAACTTTGAAATTTTCTCTGTACTTCTGTACACAAGCATGATATTTTGATCTGCCCTCTGGTTGTTGCTGTGTGGTTGCAAATATCAGCCACTTTGAGAGAACCAGTTGCTTACACCATTATTTTGTGAAGGTGTCCCTCCCCTCCCTTGACCCAAGCTAGCTTTGAGCATTATCTGGCTTAGTGTTCTTTAGGGCCTACCTTATTAATGACAAATGCAATCTCTATCTTAAATGGGTTCAGTTTGAACCTGCTACTCATTAAATGGTTAATGACAGCATTACAAGCTCCTTGTATTAGTATTGGCTACCTCTAGACAATGATGTTCAGGTACACACTGTTGTGGCTTTTATGGCTAGAGAAAAACATTACACAAACCAATTTAAGTGATCAGGAACTGGTTTAAACCTGTAACAGAACAGAAATTTGGTGCACATAAACCTGTTTCAAAATGGCCAGAACTGGTTTGTGTGCAGACTGCATTGTAGGCGGTGACTCATGACACCACCTAAGAAGCCAAACCCCCGTAGTGAAATCAAACCCCTTATAGTAACGCCTGAGGCCAGTT
>JAGPOW010000261.1:28306628-28336158 GCA_030014935.1 Caiman crocodilus
CCCCTCAGCAGCTTATAGGCAGCCACCAGGTCCCCCCTCAGCCTCCGTTTACTGAGGCTGAACAGGTTCAGGTCCCTCAGACGCTCCTTGTAAGGCCTACCCTGCTGCCCACATATCATTCTAGTGGCCCTCCTCTGGACCCTCTCTCCCTGCTGGTGCAGCCCAGCCAAGCTCCATAGATCTGTGCCACCCTGCTGTGGGCTCTGTTAGCACTGGCCCCAGGACACTGGTGTGGGCTCCACATACCTGCTCACTTCTGTTTTCCCCCACTCTCCCCCTGCCACTGCTTTCCCTACTTTTTTGCCTGACCCCCAGCTGCTCCTGCACCATGTTGTTCCTGGCTGCGGGACTCGGCAGGAGCTGGCCCAGCCCCAAGGACTGGGGCAGTTTGCCAGCAGTTCTCCCTTGCCCCCTCCGTCCCTCCCCACCCCTCATCTTACCTGAATTTCTCGCACTAGTGTAGACAGGCACAAACAGCCTCATGATCCCAGAGGATTGCTCAGTCTGTTGATGATCTATAAATGCACACTGGATAACTGAAAGAGTTTAATGCATTCTATTTCATGCAGATAGACAAGGTGATATCTGAGAACAAACTCAAAATGAAAAATGCTGAGAGCTGATCATAGTCATACAGTTGTGCTGAGCTGATTCTTGTGTGGTCAGATCATTTGTCAACCTAGTTGAGGAGAAATAGTTCTTAGGCTGAAGCATAGTTTCTCAACCTGTGGTAAGCATACCTCTGAAAGTATGCAAGACAGGCAGGGGGTACTCGGGTACCTCAGCACTCTCTTGCCCTCTTTTCCTCTCTCTTTCTCATACTTTCCCCCTCTCAAACCTATGGTAAAAATTTGGTGTGCCGCACATTGCGCAGTGCTTTAAATTCCCCAGTAATAATTTGGTGTTCAGCCCTCCTAGTTTTGACCAGCATCACCTCTAGCCCAGGTACATACTTGAGTTGTGCACCACTGGTGTAAAAGGTGGCAACCCTACCCACACCAGCTCAGACATCTGTCATGTCATGGGCCTTACATACATAGCCCATCTTCCAACTTATGGCGCACAGTCTGTAAAAATAAAATGCCCTGGAAAATTGAGTGTACTTCTGAAAATTTTAATAAGTTAGGGGGTTCTTGCTGCTTAAAAGATTGAGAAACTGGGCTGAAGCACTGTGGATGTTTAAAAATTCTTGTACAATCACAGCTGGACTGTAGTTTTGTTGAATGAAAGGACTACATATGCCTTACTGAAAGTCTTTAAAAGGATGTGCTTTTTATAGTCTTCAAATGTGTTTAATTTGTCATTGGAAAAGACTCTATAAAATGCATAATCTGTTTTGATCAAAAAGGCACTAAACTTGTAGAAGGTATTGGAAGAACCTAGGAAGACACTTGGAAAAATATTGATGCAGGGTCTGCAGAAATCTGACTTGATCTAATCAATGACCTAGAACTCAACAAGAGGGGAAAATGTAAAGAAGCTGTTAAGTTTTTCATCACTGCCAAACACACAAATCATAGGTGAAACCCAGAACAAGAGCAGTGCTACTTGCTCTCATGATTTAATTTTAAGTCTTAGAATATTTTGTGGGGTTTGTCTTTCCCTTCCTTAAAGCCCCAGATTCTGAAAAGCTAAGTTTCATGTTTCTTTAGGCAGACTACAAAAGTGGGCAGACAAGAATAGGATGGGGTTCAGCATAGACAAATGCAGGGCGCTGCACCTTGGGAGAAGGAATCCACAGCATACATACAGGCTGGGAAGTTCCCTTCTTGAAAGCACAGAAGCGGAAAGGGATCTTGGAGTCATTATTGACACCAAGATGAACATGAGCCGCCAATGCCAGACGGCAGCCAGCAAGGCCAGCCATACCTTGTCACGCATCCAGAAGTGCATCTCAAGCCGGTCCAGAGAGGTGATCCTCCCCCTCTATGCAACTTTGGTCAGGCCGCAGTTAGAGTACTGCGTCCAGTACTGGGCACCGCACTTCAAAAGGGATGTGGTGCCTAGTATTAGTTTCCATCCAGTACTGAAAATTTCATTTTAATATTTTTTTTAATTTGGTAAGAATCCCCTGGAATGATCAAAATAGGATTTTTCCAGAGATGCGTTCCAATGTGAATGCAGTACTAAACATTAGAATTTGGGGCTTTACGGTTTTGGTTTTGGTTTTTAAGAATGAATTACATATTATAAGTGTGCATAAAGGAATATTTTTAAGGTTAGAAATGCCAGAGTTCCAAATAAAAATGTCTGATCAATCTTAATTTACTTTCCTCTCCACCCCACTTTGCTTGGACATTATGATATTCTTTAATTACATGATTCTATAAAATTTCATCCATATGATCCCCACATAAATCAGTGAAAAAATGAAAGGTGCTTATTTTAATGAACAGCTATTCGAAATGTGCTTTTTCTTTATTTAGCGAATAGATGACTGCTTAATTTAATGTTGCCTATTTAAGTTCGACTTCGAAGATGAACATTAGTTTCCTAGTGTTTTGTTTTTCTCCAAGTACTTCACAGATATTAAGGAATTTATTTTTGTAACGACCCTGGGAGGTGGTAGGATAGGACCAGAGGCATAGAGAGATTATTTTTAAAATATCCACTGATCTTGTGTGTATAATTAAAGGCACATGTGACTAAATACTTTAGCAGTTTGTGATAAGCATAGGCATGCACTTCCTTCATCCATTGCTTTATGTGCTCAGCTTCTCTGCAAGTCGGACCTCTTGATCTTGAGTCTGAAAGTTAGCAAATGAAAAACGTATAATTTAATAACTACCTATAAAATGCTGGGTTTAAGAAAATGTTATAGCATTGTGTGTAAAGATAGAATCCAGGGCAGCTTTTATCTGCCTTAACTGAGAAACCATCCTTTATCTTCCTGAAGTGTCCTGCAAAATATCTTCTCTTAAAATCCTTTTATGTTGGTAATCTTGAGTAGTCTAATGGCATCCATCACTGTAGTAGCTGAGGGTCCACCATCAGGTAGGAGGCTATCTATTTTCCCCATTCTCATAGATGCAGAATTGAGGCACAGAGGGGTTAAGTGACTTGTTTGCTTAACAGCGGAAGAAAGGTGATGAGGTACAGTAACCAAGTCAATAGTGTTTTAATAGTGCATGATTTGAAGCATCTACCAAAAAATGGCTTGATATTTTTACAGTAGTCTTACAAAACTTTTTCTCCCAAGCGTGTGTTGTAAAAATGTACTTCTGCTTTGACTGCATTGCTACACAAATACATACACACAAAATGTCAGTCTCAGATGCTGCCCCTTCAAATGCTAGTCTTCCAATACTACTTTTCTTTCTTAGTATTGGTCGCTTGTATCTCTGTTCACACTTTATTTTTTCATCTCGATTATTGATTGACTTTTTCTTTGCTTTTGTGTGTTATTCTTTCTTGCCATTAGAACAAACACCGAAGATCCATTGCGTTTCTCTTGGTTGTTAATCAATCGATATTTTATATTACTTGCTGTGACTATTTTTCCTTTTGCAACAGACAGTGTAAGAAGTAGCCAGAATGAACTTCCAGTGCCAAGATGTAGAGAGCACCAATAATCATCGAATTCCTCACTAATTTTTATTTTGATGACTTCACTGTCATGTCATTGCTTACATATTCTTACCCCATCTTTGCAAACCTATGTTACTTTGCATTTGCTGTGGGATAAGAGCATACATATCAGTAGTTACAGCATGACGGCTTGATAAATTCACAACCTGAATTACTTTGCAGTAATTTGCTCATGGCCCAGTACAATACTAATAAGGTAACTCAACTTAAGAATGTGGGTTTTTTCATAATTTTTCTGCTTGTCCTCTAGTATGCCATAATGAAACAAAGACCTAAACATAGTTATAGCATCCTTCCCTCCTCACAGGTTTGTGATTTTTCAGTGCAGTGAAGCTTCCTATCTATTGTAGAAGAATCGTGCTCACATTAGGGAACTAACTTGTTCAAAATCCTCATGTGCTTAATCAGTGGAGGATGCTACAAGTTGTTGATAATTATCAACAGTAAATGTGAAGCCAGTGAGTTGCCTGGGGGGGTTTAATATATAGAATGGATTGCAAATTAAAATATTTTAAATGTGAGATTTCCTGTTTAAAATTCATGAAAGTGCATCATTTAAAGGGGTATATTGTTACGATGCATGCAGTACTATGGATACTCTGTAGTTTGAACTATTTTAATATTAAGAAAGTTGTAGATGATGTCATTTCAGTTCATATAATAGTTGCAGAAGTATGTGTAACTAACTTCAGTCTATAGAACTCTTTTCCTGGAGAATTCACCTTTTTCTTGTAGTTTCATGAACATTGGCTATCTCATTTTGATGTTATGTGAAGACCTAGAGTGCTAGCTTTTCTGTCATCCCAGTATTGTAGTTCATTCACAGCTGCGCTACTGTTAATCCACACCAACTCTCAGTGTATTCTTAAAGCTGCAGATCTCCACATGACAAGATCAAATAATTTTCAAGACTCTGAGAAACTTGTCTTCATTTCTCAGCCATACTCATACTAAAATGACCCTTCTTTTACTGTGTTTCTTCTGGCTGCACTTTCTCTTTTACACCCCTCTTGTTGCCAAAACACAGCCTGCCTTTCTTAAAAGCCTGCCTAACTCTTTTGCAAAGAAGAGAACTTTTGACTTCCTTGGAAATAGGCCCTACTATTTTTCTTCCTCCTTTCCCTTACGAGGGTGTGGAGGGGTTGCTGTCTACTCTGGTACAATTTTTCATAGTCTGTTGCTATTTGCCATACTTCATAGTGTGTAAGTCAAGGTTTAAAGTCCAATTTTTAACTCTTACAATTCAACCTCGACTTGTACACTGTACCACCTTTCCCTGTCAGCAGCGCCCAGTTTGGCGCTTAGCTGGTGTGGCCCAGGCAGCACCACTTGTAGGGGATGAGGCTGTGCCAGTCAAGTGTGAAGCCTGGTGCCACTCGCAGGGAATGGGGCTGGGCTCAGCACTCAGTTGGCTTAGCCCCATCTCCTGTGAGCAGTACTGGGGCTGCATCAGCCAAGCACTGAACCTGGCACTACTTGCAGGGGATTAAGCCCTGCCAGCTGGGCACCAAGCCTGACCCTGTCCCTTATGAGCAGTGCCAGGCTTGGCAGTGCCACTCACAGAAGACAAGACCAGTCTTGGTGCTCAGCTCATGCAGCTCATCTCCTACAAGTCCAGTGCTGCTTTCAGGGGATGGGGCCTCATCAGATGAGTGCCAAGCCCAGTCCTGTCTGTCCTGTGTGAGCAGCACATCCCCAGCTGAGCAGCACTAGGCTTGGCTCTCGGCTGGGGACACTGCTCGCAGGAGATGGAGCTAGGCTCAGCGCTCGGCTGGCATGGCTCCATCCCCTGCAAGCCTGGCACTGTTTGCAGGGGATGGGGCTGTGCCAGCTGAACTCTGAGCCAGGCCATGTCTGCTGCAAGCAGTGTTGCTGGGCTTGGCACTCAGGAGCACTGCTCACAGTGGATGGGACCAGGCTTGGCTGTCAGCTAGCGGAGCCCAGGCAGCACCACTCGCAGGGGATGGGGCTGCACCAGGTGAACACTGCCTGGCCCTGCTTGGGCACTGTGCCTATGAAAATCCTAACTTTTTGCTTCAGGAAAACTAGGGTTTGACCTATATGCCGTGTTGACCTATGCACTGTGAAATATGCTAATTTATTTCTGTTATGGAAATGGAACTATTAAATCTGCACAATATATTAGCAGGGGGATGGGACACCTGCTATTAGGTTCCATTCTACCAGCTACTGCAAACAACTATAATAAAGAAGAAAACCTGCCTGAGCATTTTTAAAATCCAATCATCTGACATGAAGATGGGATGACTTGAATAAAATTGAGGGTAGAGCTGTGAGGGTACACACAAAACAACAAACAAACAAACAAAAAACCCCAAATCTGCTGTGAAAGCTGAAGTCTTGTCAAGCAAGTAAGGAGCATTCTTGGTTTCCTTTTGTACTTTTCCTCTAGGCTTCTCTCCAGTACGCTCCCTTACTTGCTTTATATCACAAAATTATACATATTATTTTTAAATGGAATATATTTTGCCTTTTTTGTCCATTTCTGGGAACATCATTACATGCTGGTTCTCTAAAACACATTTCTCCTGGCTTTTCAACATTCAGATTCTGTTGTTTTCAACTGCCATAACAATCGCAGTCATCGAAAAATAGAATCATTGATTGTAAGGCTCAAAGGGACCTCAGAAGATCACTGGGTCCAGCCCCCTGCACCAAGGAGAAAAGACAGCTGGGGTAGGATGACCCCAGCAAGGTGACTGTCCAGTCTCTTTGTGAAGATTTTCAGGGTAGGCAATTACTCCATCTCTGGAGGGAGCTTATTGCATCGTCTGGACACTCTAGTTGTGAAGCAGTTTTTCATAATATTGAGCCTGGAACGGTCTTCCAGGAGTTTGTGACCATTACACCTTATTTTCTCCAAGGGTACCCTGGTGAACCGTTGTTCACCAAACCCTTGACGTACACCTCTGATGTAGCGGTAAGCTGCTACCAAGTCCCCTCTCAGCCTTCTTTTTTTCGGGCTAAAGAGTTCCAGATCCCTCAGCCTTTCCTCGTATGGCTTGTTGCACAAGTTTCCTATCATCAGGAATCTGGGTTTTCCATTTCCCATGGAAAAACAGAGAAAACCACGGATTCCCTTTTTTATTGGAGAAAATGCAGATTTCCCTTTTTTTTTTTTTTTAGCAAAGAAATCCACAGATTCTCCACTTTTGCAAAGGAGTACGGGACTCCAGACTATAAGAGCTGATTGCAGAAAGGGCAGAAAACCCCCAGCCCTGGTGAGAGGGAGAAGGGGGAGGGCAGGACTTGAGCCTCTGAGGCAGCCAAGGCTGGACTCGTGCTCAGACTTGCCCTTTGCCCCTGGAGCATGGAGGTAAGCGGGGCAGGGCTGGGGAAGATCGTTGGGGGCTGAGGGAGTAGGAGGTGCTGCTGGACTCAGGCGGCACACCATAGCTGGAAGCAGGGTCAGGGGGTAAGGGCAGGGGTGCCCCTCTGCGGGGTGGGAGGCAAGAGAGGGTGTTTGTGGATGAGCGATACAGGGTGCAGTGTGGTGGTGCCTGCCATGTGCGGGCTACACACATGCTGCCCAGTCATCTGCGAGGGGGAGGGGGAGAGGGAGGCTGGCATGCTGCTGGAACACAGCTCTGTGGGCAGCTCTGCACCCGCGGGCAAGGGATGGGGGCACGGGTGGGGGGAGTGAGGGCAGGGTTCGCACACAGTGGCCACTGTTGCTTACTTGGAGGATAGTGATGGCTGCTGGCTACAAAACCTCCTGCTGCCAGTACAGAGTCATGCCCAGAGCTGTGTGGCCAGCCATTGGGCAGCAGCAGCAGCATGGTGGTGGCCAGGCAGCACACAGCCATCCCCACCACCACTGTGCTACACCACTATCGCCAGCCAGCATGGTTCTGCAGCAGCAGCGGGAGGCTTTGTAAGTAGCAGCCATCACTGCTGGCATGGGTGGCCGCTGCCACTTACTTGTGGGGCTGCCCATGCCAGCGGTGACTGCTGCTGTGTACAAAACCTCCCACTGCTGCCGTGAAGCCATACCCAGAGCTGCATGACTGGTGGCAGTGGCGTAGTGCAGGATGGTGGTGGGGATGGCTGCATGCCACCCAGCCGCCACCACCACCCCGCGCTGTCTCGCTGCTGCTGGCCGCACAGCTCCAGACATGGCTCCGTGGTGGCAGGGAAGGTTTTGTAGCAACAGCCATCTCCGCCTTCCATGTAAGCAGCAGCGGCCACTGCGTGAGCCCCCGCCATGTCCCCATTCCTCGCTGCAGCTGACCACAGCTGTGCTCTGGCTGCATGCCAGCCTCCCTCTGTGCAAGTGGTGGGTGATTGTGTGCAGCCTGCACATTGTGGACAACACCACACTGCACCCCGCATTGCTTGTCTGCAAAGCCTCCCTGCAGAGGGGCACCCCTGCCCTCAACTCCCTGGCCCTGCTCCCAGCTGTGGTGTGCTGCCTGGGGCTGGCAGTACCCTCCACTCCCTCAACCCCCAAGCCCCGCTTACCTCTAGGATCCAGGGGCAAAGGGATTGGCTCTGTGGTGGCAGCACTTGCCTGCAAAGCCGTCCCAACCTGCTGCCTCGCATCGCTGCAGAGCCGTGCAGCCAGTTGTGGGGCATGCCACTGCATGCAAGCCTCTCATTTCACCCCCATCCGGGCGACACCTGTGTGGCCTGGACACCGTGATTGCCACCGCACTGCTGCGTCCTATGCCACTTACCCACAAAGCCATGCAAGTGGCCATTGGATGATAGCTCAGGGTGCAGTGGCAGAGTTGCAGTGGCGACCTCCATGACCAGTGTCAAGTAAAGGGGGAGGATCACCTCCTTGGTCCTACTTGAGATGTACCTGTGGATGCACGATAGGGTCCGGTTAGCCCTGCTGACCGTGACCTCACATTGTTGGCCCATGTTCATCTTGGAGTCAGTGATGACTCCAAGATCCCTTTCTGCCTCCATGCTCTCAAGAAGGGAGTTTCCTATCTTATAAGTGTGCTGATGGTTACTACTGCTCAAGTGCAGCACCCTGCACTTGTCCGTATTGAAATGCATCCTGTTTTTGTTAGTCCATCCCTGCAACCTATCCAGGTCTTTCTGCAGTCTTTCCCTCCCTAGTAGTGTGCCCAGCTCACCCCAAATTTTGGTATCATCAGCAAATTTGAACAGGTTGCTTTTCACCCCGTCGTCCAAATTGCTGATAAAGAAATTGAACAGCGCGGGCCCAAGGTCCGAGGCCTGGGGGACTCCACTGCCCACTTTCCCCCAGGTTGAATATGACCCATCCACTACCACCCTCTGAGTATGACCCTTCAGCCAATTAGCAATCCATCTGACTGTGTAGGCATCGATGCCACAGTCATCTAGTTTTTCAATGAGGATGGGGTGAGAGACAGTCAAAGGCCTTGCTGAAGTCCAGAAAGACTACATCCACAGCAACACCTGCATCCAATGCTTTTGTGACCTGATTGTAAAAGGCAATCAGGTTGGTCTGACATGACCTGCCCCTAATGAAACTGTACTGGTTGCCCTTGAGCATCATCCCCAATGCCAGCCCATCACAGATGTGCTCCTTGATGATCTTCTCAAAGAGTTTCCCCGGGGTTGAAGTAAGACTGACAGGCCTATGGTTGCCCTGGTCCTCCCTCCTCCCTTTTTTAAAAATGAGGACCACATTGGCTATCTTCCAATCATCTGACACCTGGCCCAAGCACCACGAGCACTCATAACCCTGTGCCAAGTGCCCTGCAATAACCCCTGCTAGCTCCCTCAACACCCTGGGGTGGAAAGCATCTGGACCTGCTGACTTGAACATGTCCAGCCCCTCCAGAAGCACTGTAACCCAGTCCTCAACCTTATGTCTTGAGGCGTTCCCTTCAAGTCCATCTTGAAACATGGTGGGGGAGTCCCGGTCCCTGCAGAAGAAAACAGAGGTGAAGAATTTGTTAAAGAGGTCTGCCTTCTTCTCTGGCGCAACCACCAGATTGGCCAGCGCATCTTGCAGGGACCCCACATTTCCTGGTGCCTTCTTCATCCCCCCTACATATTTGAAAAAGGACTTTTTATTATCTTTGATCTTGGATGCCAGTCCTAGCTCTATGTCTGCCTTAGCTTTCCTAACAGCCCCCCTACAGGCCCAAGCAGTGGAGGTAAGCTCTTCTTTGGAGCCTATTGCACATAGTCTTTAATTAATTTTTCCAAGATTTTCCCTGGGAAAGAAGTTAGGCTACTTGGCTTATAGTTGCCTGGGTCCTCCCTCCTCCCGTTCTTGAAGATGGGCACAGTGCTGGCCCTCTTCCAGTCCTTGGGACCTGATCCTGACCATTTCAGGCTCAACATTAGGCCCAATGAAAGACCAAAGCAAAATAGTCATTTGGGAGTTCAGTTTTCTCCCAAGTGCTGGTGACGAGCTGTCCTGAGTAGTTGAGCAGTGGCCCCACACTCCCATTTGTTTTCCTTCTGTTCCCTATGTACCTAAAGAAGGACTATTTGTTCTTGATTCCCATTGCTAATTGTGGTTCAGTCACTGCCTTAGTTTTTCTAATCTGATCCCTGTAAGTGTGGGCCATTGCTATATAGTCTTGTTTGGGAGCTTTCCCTAGCTCCAATTAACTGTATGTCTCTCTTCTTTCTTAAGAGGATGTAATCATAGAAAATTAGGGTTGTAAGGCCCCTCAGGAGGCCATATAGTAGTTCAATCCTCAGCTCTGAGCAGGGCCATTCTCAACTATATCGTCCCAGTCAGGCCTTGTCTAGCTGGGTCTTAAAAACTTCCAAAGATGGAAAGTCTACAATCTCTCTGGGTGGCCTTGTTGCACTGCTTTTTTTTACTACCCTTCTAGTGAGAGAGTTGTTCCTAATATATAATGTAAACTTCCCTTGCTGCAACATGAGACCATTGCTCCTTGTTCTGTCATCTGCCACCACTGAGAACAGTCTAGCTCCATCCTCTGTGTAACAACATTTCCGTTTGTTGAAGGCCGCTGTTATGTCTCCTCTCAGCTTTCTCTTCTTCAGACTAAAATAAACCCAGTCCTCTCAGCCTCTCCTTGTAAGTCCATGTGCCCCAGCCCCTTTTTGCCCTCCTCTGGACTCTCTCCAATTCATCCACAAGAGCTGGACATAGTACTCCAGATGTGACCTCACCAGTGGTATATAGAGGGAAAGAATCATTTTCCTCTATGCTGGTAGTGCTCTTATTAATGCAGCCCAGTATGCCATTAGCCACCTTGGCAACAAGGGCACACTGTTGGCTCATCTTCAGTTTATTGTCCACTGTAACCCCCAGGTCCTTTTCTGCAGAGCTGCTGCACAGCCAGTCAGTCCTCAGCCTGTAGCGGTGCATGAGATTCTTCCGTCCTAAATTTCAGACTTTGCACTTGTCCTTATTGAGGGCATGAGATTTTTTTTTGGGCCCAGTCCTCTAAGTCATCTAGGTCATTCTGAATCTTGTCCCTACCCTCCAGCATATCTGCTACTCCCCCCAGTTCTGTGTCATCTGCAAACTTGTTGAGTGTGTGCTCCATCCAATCTTCCAGGTCGTTAATGAAGATATTGAACAAAACAGGCCCCAGAACCAACCCCTGGGGCACTCCACTTCATACCAGCTAAACATTAAACATTAAGCCATTGATTGTGACTCTGCAGGGTCTGGGTGTGCAGTGTAGTAATTTTGCTTCGCCTCTGTTGCATTAGGTTTCAATTATCACCTTTTTATTCAGGGTTAACAGTTGGTATGTTGTCATTGTTTCACATCCTCCCATGCATTTTAGTTGGACCCTGTGCCAGTGGTTCTAAACTTTTTTTTACCAGGACCCGTTTGTAAATATTAATGGCCAGTCCCAACCCAGTACCTGCCATGTGTGGGGCAGGAGGCAGATGTGTACAGTAGGGGGGCCCCCAACCAGCCACTTGAGGGCTGGAACTGGAGTACTGTGTCCAGTTCTGGACACTGTACTTTAACAAGGACATAAGAGAGTCCAGAGAAGGGCCACCTTATGATCAGAGACTTGCACAGCAAGCCATATGAGGAAAGGTTTGAGGTATCTAGGACTCTTCAGCCTGACAAAAAGAAGGCTGAGAAGAGACTTAGTAGCAGCTTACCACTACATCAGAGGCATTCATCAAGGGCTCAGTGAACAGTTGTTCACCAGGGCACCTTTAGGGAAAACCCAGGAGTAATGGTCACACACTCCTGGAAGACTGTTTCAAGCTCACTGTTAGGAAAAATTACTTCGCATCTAGTGTCCAGACTGTGGAATAAGCTCCCTTCAGAGGTGATGCAATCACTTACCCTGGAAATCTTCAAGAGGAGACTGGACGGCCACCTTGCTGAGGGTCACCTGACCCCGGTTGTCTTCCCTGCCTGGTGCAGGTGGGTTGGACCCAATGATTTTCCGAGGTCCCTTCCAGTCTCACAATCCTATGATTGCTACCTTTTGAGCCCAATGATTCAGCCAGTTTTCTATCATCCTTACAGGCTCTTCATCTAACCTGTACTTCCTTCACTTGTTTGCAAGAATGTTTAGGGAGACCATATCGAAAGCCTTGATAAAGTCTAGATGCATCACGTTCACTGCTCTCCTTGCATCCACAAAGGCAGTCATCTCCTCATAGAAGACAATCAGGTTGGTCAGGCATGACTTCCCCTTGGTGAATCCATACTGACTTTTCCTAATCACTTTATTCTCCTCCAAATGTTTAGAAATGGCTTGCTTGAGGATCTGCTCCATAATTTTTCCAGGGACTGAGATGACGCTGATGAGTCTGTAGTTGGCCAGATCCTCCTCCTTCCTTTTGTAAAAAATGGGTACTATATTTCCCCTTTTTCAATTGTCTGGGACCTCTCCTGATCCGTATGAGTTTTCAAAGACAATAGCCAGTGGTTCTTCAGTCACATAGGCCTTCTCCCTTAGCACCCCTGGGTGCATTGTGTTCAGCCCCAGGGACTTGTACATGTCCAGCTTTTCTAAATAGTCCCTAACCTGTTCTTTCACGGCTGTTGGCTGCTCACCTCCTCTTCAAACTGCTGCTTGGTGCACTAGTTTGGGAGCTGACCTTGCCTGTGAAGACTGAGGTAAAAAAAGCTATCCATACTTCAGCCTTGTCCTCTTTGACTGTCGCTAGGTTGCCTCCCCCATTCTGTACCCTGACCTACTCACCCTTTCTCTGTCCTTTCTTTTGTTGCTTACAAAGTAGTAGAAACATTTCTTGTTACTCCTCACATCCCTTGCTATCTTCAACTCTAGTTGTGCTTTGGCACTCCTGATTTCATCCCTACATGCCTGTGCAGTGCTCTTATATTCCTCCCTAGTTGTTTGTCTAGGTTTAAACTTGTTGTAAGTTTCCTTTTTAGTATTTTAGCTCACTAAAGAGTCCCCTGCTAAAGAGTATGGTCTTCTGCCATACTTGCTAGTCTTCCTATGCACCAGAATGGTTCATTTCTGCACCCTCAGTAAGATTTCTTTAAAATATCTTAAAATAAAATATCTCCTGGACTCCTTTCCCCCTCAAACTGGCCTCCTAGGGATCCTGCCCATCAGTTCCCTGAGAGAGTCAAAGTCTGCTTTTCTGAAGTCCAGGGTCCTTACTCTACTGCTTTACTTCCTTCCTTTCCTTAGGATCCTGAACTCGGTGATCTCATGGTCACGCCTGCCCAAGTTGCCATTCACTTCTACATTCCCCACCAAGTCCCCCAAAACATCCTGGATTTCCTGAGGAAGTTTTGCACTATAAGTGCTCCATGGCAAGAAGTTTCTTGTTTGTGCTCTTCCAAACAATGTTGGCACTTGTATGTTTAAATAAATAATGTTAACAGTGCATTGTACCACACTTTCACTTTTTCATGGCCATCTATTTTGTACCAAGTGTTCTCTGGCAGTTCTCTTGCAACAACCACTGTAAAATTAGACAGGCTGAGAGGGAGATCCAACTTCAGCAAATGTAGAAATTATAATTGTGTTTGGCTTTAAAGGAGTGTTTTCTGCAATTTGTCCTCAGCTTTCAGTACGTAGAGGCTGAACTGAATAGGGAGAATACAAAGACGTGAAAACTAGAGCAAGGATGTGAACTCTGCAGATGAAGGACTTCTGACACCTTTAAAGAATTGATATTTATACTCCTAATTGCCCACAAACACTTCTGTGTAGGGTGGCCATCATAGAGGACAGTCTCTCTCAAAGAGAAAAATATAGGACATAAAGGCGTCGGGTTTTGTATCAACAGAGGACAGAGTAGCAAAAAAACAGAATGTCCTCTATGATGGCCACCCTACTTCTGTGGCCTCCTAAGAGCTTACTGGTCATCAGGAGCCATAATGTTACTTCCTTCTGAAAGAGCGTGGATGTGCATGGGGAAAAATCATGAAATCTGTGTTGTTCTCTGTGGAGTTACAAGTCTGAACGTGCCCGGAGACCTACTCTTGGACTGCTTTTTGGACCATTGTTTTTCTTAGACAAGGCACTTGGACTCCATTTGTTGAATGACCAGTGCTAAGACACTAATGCAGTCATTATTTGATTGCTTTGTCTAGTACTAATATTACCACTTCATGAAGAATATTAAGTTGGGGCAGGTTCAGAGAAGAACCACATGAATAATTAAAGTACTGGAAAGCATGCCGTGGCAGGAACGTCAGAAGCTGGTTTTTCAAGCTGATAAGAATAAGGTTGAGGCAACTTGGTTGTAGTCAAATAAAATTGTCTGGTACATGTATCAGATAATCTCAATATTTAATCTAGTAGATAAAAGGATGGCAAAGTCCAGTAGCTGGAAGCTGAAGTGGAATTTTTTTTCTTTAATGTTGAGGGGAATTAAATCATTGAAGCAGCATCAAGAGTGGTGGTGAACTATCCACCATTAAAAACATTTAAATCAAGATTAGATTTCTTATCAAAAGAGGTGATGTGGTTCAGGTGTGTCAGACTCGTTTAGCTTTGTGAGCCAGCTCCAGGCTGTGGGGCTCCACAGGCTGGATCTGGACCTGTCCTGCCACCAGAGGCATGTGGTGGCAGTGATCATTTATTTTTAATCAAGGAACCATAACCACAGGGATGAATCCAGCTACTGCTTGCCCTGCCGCCACTGAAGTGTATCCTCAGCAGAATTCAGTGATGGACACTGTGTCCACCCACTCCTCCCCTGAATTTTCAGTCCCTCCAGGAGGTCTGTGGGCCAGATATAGCCTGCAAGCTGTTTTTGACACCACTGCTTTATTCCAGATTTGAAATTAAGAGTCCTGTGGCCCATGTTTTCCAAGAGTTTAAGCTACATGTTCATGATTGTTTTTTAGCTTTATAATCTATGACATACCCCTCGTGACTGAAGAGCTATAGGGATCCTGATAATGTTGAGGGTTTAATTAAACAGACATGACATTTTTCCCATTAGAAAGCTTTTTGTTCTTGTTATCTTGCAGACATTAGCCCATTGTCCTTCTTTAACCTGTGAAGAATGCAAAATAAAATGAGCTAGTATTTTTTCCCCCAGGACAAAAACTGTTTAAGTCTGTAAGTTAGTTTTTTGTGGGGGGGTTTTTTAAAGTTAATTGCCACTTATTCCAGCCACAAGCCTGTCAGGCTGTGTGCTCTACTTCACCATGTAATGGAGGAGGAGCAGCAATGTAGGTTGGATGGACTATATATGTAAAGAGCTGCCCTGCTCTCTTGTCCCAGTTGTGACGGCAGGGCTTCACCCTGAGTGCTGAACCTTGTGGCTTCATATATGTGCGTCATCATAGATTGCATTATACAGTTGGAGTGTATTCGGTATGCACTTGTTTTATCTCTTTTTCTCCAATAAACTGTATTCTTGTATATCATGTTCAGCAAGTCAAATTTATGGTGACTAAATAGATTCAAGTTATTAAAACAGGGAAAATGAATATAATACATTAATCTCCTCTTAAGTATTTAAATTGAAGTAAGATTGGTTGAATTTCCAACTTCATCTTGATCATGTGAGCTAGCCTGGGTTTTGTTTAGGATCAGGTCATGTGTATTTGTACCTGTGGATGGGTTGAGAGAGAGCTTAAAAAATCAATGGATGCGTCCTTTCCCCAGCCCCCATCCTGTATGGTAGGCCAATGACATGTTCCTACTGTTCCAAATCTCTATGGTATAGAGAACTTCATAATGTGTGCAGTGTGTGTACAGAAAGCTAGGGAGGTGGTGGTTATCAGATTCTTGTTACAGAACAGATTGGCATCGGTTGTGCCTTACCTAGAATTAAGATACACGTGGGAAAGAATGTTTGTTTTTAGTTCTTGTTTCAAGGTTTCAGTTGCCATGGATCTGCCAACTTGGTGGGTCATTTGTTGCATCTCAGTGTTAATGATCAGACTTGTAAGGAGACCTTGGTTTATAAGCAGCTCTGGACAGGACATAAACAGAGCAGACCAGTTGTGGTGTCTCGGTTCTTCCCCTCCTTTGTTTACCTACCTTTTTACTGAGTTGAGTGAATGTTGCTGTTTAGTTATTTTGCTAGGAAAGCAGTCCAGATTTAAAGCTTCATTATTCCAGTCACAGTATATTTATTTTGAAAGGAAAATTGTTAAGGTTTAGAGTTTCATTATGCTAGTACCAGTACAGGTATTTTAACAAAAGAGGTTAGTCCCTACAACAGAGACCTTGCAACATAATCAACCAAAAGATTACACAGGCAGGCAGGTCAAGTGAGCTGGGTGAGGGAGGCTTTTATCTGTATAACTGGTAACTAAATTGCCAAGTATTTATCTGCTGTCTCTTCTGTTGACTGTGTTCTCATAGCACCCATTTTTTCCCGAAAGCATCTATCCTCTATATGTTTAGAACAATTGCTCCAGTTCAGAGCTATTACGTCTGAGAGGCTATTAATATAGTCAGACAGCTACAACCCTGTGAATCCCTGCTGACTTCCTGCCCCTGGGACAGGGGGCTGGAGTCGATCCTCTGGGGTCCCTTCCAGCCCAAATGCATATGAAATCTATGAAACCAGATTAGCTCAAATCTTGATTTCCTTAAATTGCAACTATTTTATTTTTTTCATTTTTGCCAAAGGGAGGTGTCTGTTTCTGGAAAGTGTGGGGATTTTAATTAATCCTTGTAGTCTTTCAGTGTTTACACTCCCATGACATTCTTCTTTATTAAAATCCAGTGTTTGGATGGATTAGAGTACACCCAATTTACTGTTCAGCCAGTTGACTTCCTAGTACTCTTGTCATATTTGGAATTCTGATCCCATTTCCTTGTTGTGTATAGCTATAGTCTCCTTGTGTCTAGGATTAGATATGTTGTTGGTTTGTTTTTTTTCCTGTTCTAAAATATAGCCACCATTTCAGTACTTTGTAACATGGGAGATCCAAAAGTAGACACAGTGCTCCTATCTTTTATATAGGTCTTCAAATACAGCGCTTTTTAGAATTTTACACCTGAAGGGTATGCACAGATAGAACATTTGAAACATTTCTAAGTATAACAAGCTTGGAAATGTTTAAAAAATGTAGTATTTTAGCCATTGGATGCATGTCCAGCCCTTGTTGCAGCCTCCCCTTTCCCCTCTCCCTCCTCCCCCCCTCCCCCCCCCACACGCACACTGGGGCACTTACAACAACAGTGATCTTGATGTGGTGGCATGCTTTCCAGTCAGGGGGTGCTACAGGGAGCTGTGGTGACCTGTGGCTCTGCTGTCCCCTCCCTTCACAGGGCACAGGATCAGAGGAGACATTGCCACTTTGAAGCCTGTGTCTTCCTGGGCTGCATCTCTGCTCACTCTCATCCTTTCCTGCCCTCCAAAGGGAAGAGGGGTGGGAGTGGCAGTGATGTCTGTGGGAGCTGTTCCACCATTCTGCTTCTGCTCTTCCTAAGCTCTGTGCTGTTGGAACTGGAGAGGTGCAAGGGGTTTGGAGCCTGGAGAACTGGAATCCTGACTTCAGCTGCACAGCAGGGAAAGGGTGCAGGTATCTTGGAGCTGGAGTGCACAAAGGAGCAACAGTGGCCCAGGTTCAGGAACCTGGCAGCTATATGGTCCACCCCACTATTCTTTCCTCCCTGGCCTTCGGAATGGGGAAGGAAAGCAGAAGTCTGGCTTTCTGAAGGACTTATGGGTCCTCCATCCCTATGCAAACGTAACAGAAAGTGAAACACTTAAAAACAGTACCGCATTTCAAGGGCATTATTTTGGAGCATTTCAGCTGTTTTTGCAACTTTTCAAAAAGTATGTTTGTCAGTCCATACAAATATCATCTTTGTCTTTGACCGATAAATTGATGGAAGTTAGCTGCCTGGAGTTCTGGGTATTTTCAGTATTAAACCCACATCACATTTAACACAATTTAGCCATATGTCAGCACTTCATTAAATCAGAAAAGCTGATACACTGATGCCCAGGTTTCTTACTAAAATTTTAGATACAATAAAATATTTATCAAGTGTTTATTTGTGTCAAATTCCAATGTATAACTTCTTACTTACAGGACACTGCACTACAGAAGCCAAGAGAACTATTCAGACTACCGACAGATTTGACAGCATATGATAATCGACTTTGTGCGTCGATACACTTTTCATCTTCCACCTGGGCTGCCCTTTCAGATGGAACAGGAAGACTGTATCTTATTAAAACAGGCAAGCGTGGAGATAGTGCCTCTGAAAAGTGGGAGGTAAGTGTTAAGACTTGTTTCTCAGAACTATTTCTGTTTTTTAAGGTAATGTTTGCAAAGAACTGAGTGCTTCTGATTTGAGTTGAGTACTTTTTAACACTTGGCAAAATTGAGCTTTTAGTATTCAATTTTTTAAAAACTGTATACCACTGAAATTTAATTAGTATTTGATAGGGGTGCACTGATAAAGATTTTTGGGTGATGCCGATGGCTGATTAATTAATGAGCCGTATTGGCCAATATCGATCTGATTGCCGATATGCAGCCTGGCAACTTGGAGAACAGTGTCTGGCTGACAAGTCTGTTTGGGGGGTGGATCTAGATCCCCCATGGTGAGGGAGGGGCTGGGGCAGGGTAGGTGCTGCCTACCTGCGGTAGGATGTGGGGTAGAGCCACAAGCTGCTTGTGTGGGGTGGGGCAGATCCTGCCACTGCATGCACCCCCCAGGGAAGGTATGGGGGAAATGTTCCCTGCCCCCCCCCCCCCCGATCTGTATGGAGCAAGGGCAGGTTGCTGCTATGGGCTGGCACCAGGAGCAGCCCTAGTTCTTCCCGGCAGGGAGGTAGGCTAGGGCTGCACTCAGGTCAGGCAGTTTTGGTGCTCAGAGAGGAGGCTTATGTGGTTACAGCCATACCAAAATTCGCTGTCAGCCCCACTCTCAACACTGTCCCTTGCCACAGCTCCATCCTGTTCCCTGCCATGGATGGGGCAACCCCTGCCTCAGCCCCACTTCCTTGCTCACTGTTGAGGCCTCAGTCTGCCCCACACGTCCCTTTGGCCCCAACAGACTTACCGGTGGGATGCTGCTCTCCAGCCTGCTAAGCTACACTCCTGGCCATGTGCATGCTGCAGCTGCATCCATGCATGTAGTATTTATTGACGATATTTATCGGACGCATCGGCCAAAAAAAGCCGATTTGCTAATAACATCAGTTTTCTTTTTATCAGTGCCAGTATGATATGGACTGATGTATTGGTGCACCTCTAGAGTTTGACTATAATTAGCAACAACTGCATTAATGATTTTTTTTTCTATTTTGTAGTATGTTGTAAATATTGGCAAAACTGCATTTTAACAACCTTGTTAAATTTTTTTTTTTTTTTTTTTAACTGAGACTTGAGTTAGGGGGCCATTCTACTCTAAAATTTGAGGATTTGTGTACGACTTGTGTCTGTATACCTACAGACACTTTATATACTCCATGTAATATTTCCTCTATCTTTATGCTGAGTTATTGTCTAGCTATTCTTGTAAAACATGGAAATGGATCAAGGTGTTTAAGTAAATGTTTGGGGTCATAAAGGACTTGAGATATTACTTGTTCTGAAGGCTAAAAGCCTTTTCTCACAAAGCCAAGTCCCTTTGTAATAGTGAAAGAGTAAATCTTCCTACGTGTAACATTGAGTTCCTCATTAGCTTCAATGAGATTGATAAACTCCTAGTAATTTTTAATTGCTAATCATTACCAAAATGTTCATTTGGGATGTGTTAAAAGTCCTCCTTTCATGCTACCAGTATATCTTAAGGTAAGTTTTATAACAATATATATATTTTTTTTTTTATGCTGTTTTTACAAAGGCTATTTGTGGGACGGAAAAAAAAAAAGGATTGTAGTGCAAAGAATATTTCTTGTGCAAGAAATAGGTTTTTATGAACATTTGTTGAGACAAAACACTTTATTTTAAAAAGGCTTTCTTATTCAAAAGTTAGTTTGTGGGCCTTACATTGCACTTTAACAACATGGAGAGAGGTTGCTGGAATATGCTTAAAAATGTCTAATTCTTGGATTTCCCTCGCTCCAGGCTTTTTTCCATATCTGGTTCACACTAGTTGAAATATGCCTCCCAATACTGCTCCATGATTCATTGCTTCCTGACATGCAGAGTTCATTTTTTTTTTTATGTATAGTTCACCATTTGTTCCATCTGATTCTGAATTTATATAGCTACTTTATAATTCATGTGTAAACCTTCTTACAAGATATTGAATATAATTAAATGATAGTAATTATGCTTTTCTAACAAATTTTTGTTCAGTATTGAAAGCAAACAATCCAATGATAATGTTTCTCAAAATTACTACCCTGACTTTATTCTCCAATTCATAACATTCATAGTTTCTCAGGAAATACTTGACACGTTTTTTTGGAACACGAAGGTTTAGTAGCGTATACATTGAAGCATATGGTCCTTCCAGTATGGTCAATACAGCAAATTTCAGTCTCTTTGTTTAACCACACAGGACCTTGTTAAAAGTCATAAGCAGTAGCCTTCTACCTCAGTACTTTCTGTGAAGCATGGGATCCTTTAAATGCGTGATGCAGATAATCTTTGAGTTGCCTTTGCAACCAGAGTGATATAGTAGATATTGGAATAACAGGGTTAAAATATGTGGCAGCAATAGCTGTATGACAGTATTTTAGGAGCAGGTAAAGGTGATGACATTTCAGCAGTTGCAGCTTGGTTAAACTGGTACATTTCTTCACCTGAGCAACTGGACTAAAGGGCCTGAATGCGCCTCAAAACTTTATATTAAACTATATGTCTACTATCTGACCAGTTCCTTTAGTATCATCTTTTCATGTTCACCAGGTTAGTAAGTCTTGTGCTCTCTTGCAGTCTTTATGCTTTCTTTTTTTTGTTGTTACAGAGGGCTAATGCTGCTAATACTGTTTTAGCACTGATGTGAAATTTTGACTTTCATAATCTGTTAACATGGTACATTGTTTACTATTCATAACTAGGATAACCAAGTGTTATATGTTTTCTGGAACATAATGTTCCAAATTGTGTCCCCAAACAAAAAATATGATAGGGGCTAGTGGAATAGTAAACCTGCAAACTAGGTCACTTCTAATCATTTTTTATCCTTCAAAAGACTTGGGTTCTATGTCCTGTCATAGATTTGCCCAATTCTGGTTTATATACATAGTGGGCATATTATATTTATTTGATTTTTTTTTTTTTTTTTTTTAAGAGGATATATTTTCCTCCATTTAACTTTTGGGGGGGAGGGGAAAAAAAGCCACTTGCCATAGAATCGAGTATGAGGGTGTTGTGCCCCAGCTCAAGTCCGAGATCGTGCCTGGTATGCAAGTGCCAATAAATATACCAGGGGTTGGAAGTACAGCGGAAGTTTTTATTCCCATCAATAAATAGTACAAGCGGATAGTTAACGTAACAAGCACACAGGTTACTACTACCTTTGGGTACTTGTTATACAGATGTTCACAAGTGTATCGTTTGACATACTTTGCTCTGCCCAGGGGGTGTGATTTTTAGCATTATAATGAGACCTTTTTCTGAACTTCTTGTTATCTTGCTGGTGTCAGGGAGGCATTCTGGGAACCTTCCGCAGTCTACGTGCTCTTAAATCTTACATTGCAAAACTTCCCCTTGTAAAATCTTATTTTGCAGAACCTCACAAGGGCAGTTGGGAGTGGGGGAGAGGGGTCAAGCGGCTGCTGTGGCCCAGGCTCCAGCCCCTGCCCGAGTTGGGGTTGCAGCTGTAGCTGCTGCCTGCCTGCCCTCCTTCCCCTGCCCCACTGTCCCCTACTCCCCATGCAGCTTCTGCTTCCCTACTTGCCCATCTCCCTCCCTCCCTCCCTCCCATGCAACCTTTACTCTTAAAATCATATAAAATGAGGGTTGGAAATAACCTCTGAAGATCACATCTGGTCCAACCTCCTGTTTAAAGCAGAACCACCCCCAGCTAGATAATCTCAGCCAAGCCTTTGTCTAGCAGGATCTTGAAAACCTCCAAGAATGGAGATTCTACCTCCTCTCTGAGTAACACTTTTCAGTGTTTTACTACCTTCATAGTGAGAGTTTTTCCTAATATCTAACCTAAATTTCTCTTGCTGCAACTTGAGACCATTGCTCTTTGTTCTGTTTTTTTTTTTCTAGACTAAACAATACAGTTTCCTCAGCATCTCCTTACAAGTCATGTGTCCCATTTCCTCTCTTGCTCTGTGCACACTGCAGCCTAGAGCACAGGCCCCAGCCTGGCCTATAACCAGAGCGCACAGCCTGCATGACTGATTCAGGGCTGGGGCTGGAGCCATGCTCAGTGCTCCAGGATAAAACAGGAATGGAGTGTACCAGTGTAGAACAAGGGTAAGGGGAGGTAAGAGGGAACAGTAGAGGCAGAGGGGAAAACGGGGCCTGAGGCTGCAGGCAGGGCTTAGGCAGAGTAAAGTGGCAGGGAGGCAGGCAGGCACAAGCATGGGGCAAGCTGATTGACTTCCCCTTATCGCCTGCCCCCCCCTGCAGCAGTGGAAAGAATTAATAAAGTTTTATACATGGAAAATTATAACATTTATAACTTTTTTTCCATGTAATGAATCTAATTATTGGGGTGGGGGGTATCTTAAATGATCAGGGTCATCATAGATTTGAGTAAATATGATATGAATGAATTTAAATGCTAGGTATCTATGTTTCAGTACAAAGGAAACAGTAGAGAATGTCCCTAGTCCTCCAATCTCTGAATTTCTGATATTCTTAGAGTGTATAATTGTATTTTTCTTATTAACATACATTTTTCTTTGCTGCAAAATCTTAGATAAGTCTTCTTTAGTCTGCATGTTGTGGAGGCTGACTATGCAAAACCAACAAAATGAGGCACCACAAAGTGAAAAGAGAAATTGCTGCTAACTTTTTTAACCCTTTTGTGTACATCAAACCAGAGCAAGAGAATCTATTTTTTCCTGTTGTTTTATAGATCTTTACTAGAGCAAGGCAGTAAATTTCCAATTAATATGTACCATTTAATTCCGAGCTCTGAGATTCATACAGTATGAATGGCTCCAAAATGGTCTGCTGTGATGATCTAGTTCTAGTATGATCTCCTGCATAAAACTGACCCTGTGAGTTCTGTGAGGTAATTTCTATATGCACTGGAACTTTGTCAAAAAAAAATCTGAACCACCAATCCTAATTGCATAGATTTCATAGACGTTCAGGCTGGAAGGGACCCCCGGAGGGTCATCAAGTCAAGCCCCAGGGGCAGGAAGACCGCAGGGATCATAGGATCCCAGTAAGATAAGCATCCAAATGCGTCTTAAAGGCATTCAAAGTGGGTGCTTGAACCACCTCCGGTGGCAGTCTATTCCAAACTTTAGGGGCTCAGACAGTAAAGAAGTTCTTCCTTTTATGTCCAGCCTGAATCGGTCGTGGTAGAGTTTGTGACCATTCGATCTTATCATTCCTTGGGGCGTTCTGGTGAACAGACATTCCCCCAGATCCTGATAAGCACCCCTGTAAACTTATAGGTGGCCACCCCTGAGCCTGCACTTTTCCAGGCTGAGTAGCCCCATGGCTCTCAACCTCTCATCATAAGGTCTGTTTTCCTGACCTCTGATCATGCGCATGGCTCTCCTCTGCACTCTCTTAAGCTTCTCCACATCCTTTTTGCATTGTGGAGCCCAAAACTGGATTCAGTACTCCAACTGCAGCCTCACCAAGGCTGAGTACAATGGGAGAATGATGTCCCGGGATTTGCTTGAGAAGCATCTATGGATGCAAGCCAGCGTTTTGCTTGCTTTACTAGCTGCAGCATCACATTGAAAGCTCATGTTCATTTTGTGATCAATCATGACCCCCAAGTCCTTTTCATCTGTAGAGCTAACTAGTGTAGCACTGCTGAGTCTGTAAACATGCTACAGGTTTTTCCTCCCAAGGTGGAGAACCTCACCGGAAGCATGCTGCCTCAGCCAATTCCCTGGCAAGCTCCTGATCAAGATCTTGACCCTGGGTAGGGAGTCTGTAGTAGACTCTCACCATAGTATCCCCTGTGCCATGTTCCCCACAGATTTTAACCCAGAGGGTCTCAAGTCCTCCACCATGGGTGCCAGTGTTGGCTTGCAGGGACACAGCTTTCCTTGACATAAAGAGCTACCACTCTGTCCCTTTCGTCCATTAGATCCTTCCTGTTCAGGGTATAGCCATCTATACCTGTGGCCCAGCCATGGCTGGAATCCCACCAGGTCTCTGTTATCCCTATGACATTATAGTTATTTGCGTTTAGGAAGAGGACAAGTTCCTCCTGTTTATTTCCCAAGCTCCTGACTACACACACATGCCACGCAAGTGTCCCCTTGGAGGCCCTTGCCTTGCGTACAGTTTGTTCCAGGGCTGGGGCAGGGGTGGAATCCCTTAAATGCCTTAGCCTGCTGGCTTTGCAAGGGTTGCTCAGTGGGCCAGCAGTGGTAGTAGTCCCCCCATCCCTCAGTGGGTTTAGTTTTAAAGCTTGATGGAGTAGGTCAGCCTACTGACCTACTACAGTAGGTCTGGCTGAGAAGAGCCTCTTCCCCAGCTGAGAGAGGTGGAGACCGTCCCTTCCCATTAGCTCGCTGCCTCTCTCACCGAAGAATGGACTGTGGTCATGGAAACCAAAGCCTTCCTGAAGACTGTGGCACTGGTGTCATTGGTTGACTACCTGGATCCTCCTTTTCTTCCTGAGTCCATAGCCTGAGACTGGGAGTATTGAAGAAAACACCACCTGTGCTTCCAGAACCTTAAGCCCTGCTCCCAGATCCCTGTAGTGCCTCATGACCCAGCTGGGAGCGCTCTGAACCGTGTCATTTGTGCCCACATGGATGAGGAATATAGGGTAGTGGTCAGTGGGCTGGAGGAGCTTAAGGATTATCTCTGTAATGTCTTGGATTCTGACTCCTGGGAAGCAGCGAACTTTCCAGGCTAAGGACTTGGGGCGGCAGATTACCCCCTCAGCCCCCCTCGTGATGGAGTGTTTCCCATGACAAACACTTTGTGTTTTGTCTTGGGGAGAGCAGGGGCAGTAACTACAGTAGTGCCCAAGTTGCCTGTGGGAGCTGGCAACTCAGCAGGCTCTGCTAGGGCTGCAAGAGGTTTGTATCTGTTGCAGAGCTCCTGCGGTGGGGGGGGCCTTGGTGTGGTGGTCCTTGGGGCCCTTGACCACCTTGGTCCAGCCTCTGGGCTGGACAGTAAAGGGGGTCCCTGAGTCCTCCCTTGTCCTGAAGGGAAACCATGATCTACCCTCCAGCTCCCAGGGGAGAAGGGCCTGGCAGTAGGAATCTACCTCCTGCTCACAGTTCCTGATGGCACGCAGTCCCTGGCTGTGGCCTGGAGCTCCTCCAGCTGACATGCCAGAGACCCCAGTAGGGATCAGGCCTCATAAGGGTCAGTGGCCATGCTCCCAGCCCCAGGGCCTGAAAGTGACAGGCACCTGAAAGCCAGAGTCTCCGTCTGCGTGGAGCCTGGAACCACAGGCTCCATATGGGTGGTGGTCTCTGAGGTGCCAGAGGGGAGAGCCGCAAACCCCGAGGGGACCCAAGGGGTGCAACACATGCCCATCTGTGTCATGCTGCTGGTGGGCTGGCTACAGCTGGGACCGGCTTCCCTAGGGGGCTCACTGACAGGGCCTTGGACCCTTCTGTGCAAACTCCCGCAGTAATTTGCACGCCAGACCCAGGAGTATGCCTGTTTGTGCAGCCTGTTCGCGAGGCTCCAGTCATGTGGCTCCCTGAGGGGCTGGGCAAAGTAGGGGCTGGAGTGAGGTGCGACCTTCCTTGGCCCACTTACCTCTGAGCTGGCTAGGTCCCTCCCTCCCTCTGTTTTACAGTTTGCATCAAATCAGGCTTCATTCCAATCTTACTGATTTGAACGCTAATTTGTCGGATCCTCCTGTGTCCAGGAAACATTCAGTATCTTACTGTAGCACATCAACCCAGTTGCTTGTAACTGTCCTTCCAGTTGCTTCATAAACATCTATCTAAATGTTTCCAGCTTCCATATTAATGTTTTTACCAGCAAAACAAAAATAAGGCTATTAATGAGCTGACTTGTCCGTGCTGTTGATCCTCAGAAATATTCTAGGAACTAAGAAAAAAAGGTTTGAAGAACCAGTTCCACCAAAATTAAATCCAAATATCAGAATATTTAAATTTTGAACAGCAAATTCAAAAATGAAATACAGAGAAGATATAAATGACTAAACAGTACAGATGCTGGGAAGTTGAGATCTGGCTTTCAGATGCATTTCTAGGTTGGTTAGCAAGATAAGGCAGGAGACGGATCTACAGCTTGACTTCCGATTACCCACAAAGCACAAGATAAGCTTATCCCAATGCCTATATGAACTCTCACAGTAGAGCACGGATTCTTTTATCTTTTTGCTTGCTAGGGGAGAATTGATGTTGTGAAGGGCCAGTAGGGGCTGCTTCTATGCTGAGCCACCCACCTCCCTGCACCCAACCACCTTCCAGGCTTTGTGTGCCTCCCTGGGGGTGCCTCATGTCTGGCTAACCCCCTTCCTGGAGCACACCTGCTAGCCTGGGGTAATGCTGCTGCTACCCAGGGTCTAGCCTGATTCTGGCCCTTTGCCCCCTGGGAAACACAGACCTAGTAGTCCTTGAGGGTACTCAACCCACTCCAACAACTTTGGGTGCTTCCTCAGTCTGAAGCACAAATTAGTGGTCTCCCTTACCGGAACCAAGGGGACCCCAGGGCATAATCTAGACCCACTCCCAAGAAGTCTCCCTTGCTAGGTACAAAGAAGAACTGTATTGATTACAAGGAGTAGGTTTGGAATAGGGTACAGGGTGGAACAAGGGTGGGCAAAACGTGTCCTGGGGACCAGATGCAGCCCACCAGGCCATTCTTTCTGGCCTGTTAGGCCCTCCCTCCCCAAAATTAAGAAAATTAATATTTATCTGTCCCTGGCTGCCTGTCATGCGGCCCTCGATGGCTTGCCAAAACTCTGTAAGCAGCCCTTTGCCCAACATAATTGCTTCTGGGGTAGAGCAATGTCAAAAATCCCGTAGACTAAACAGGATGGCTGTGTAGCCTTTGATCACACATCTGAATTACTGCAAGCTATATATCTAGTTAGATCTCAGGTAGCTTACTCATGAGTATCATGTAGAGGCAGGCTGGCAGTTCATTGTTCATGAGTTTCAAGAGAGAACAAGTTTCAGATGGTCCAGCTTCTCTCTAAGTTTTCATCATGGCTACCTCCCCTTCTCCTAGACAGTCCTTAACTTTTATAGACCTTTATGACCTCATTTACCTCGTTCAATGGAGGCCAGCACCTGTTAGCTACCAGCCAACCAATTTGAAATGCATCACTGGTTGCTGGGTAGATTGGCATTGCTTAGAGCAATAGAGAGCCTAAGACCCCCACCCAGGTATGTGATACCAGTCAGGTAAGCGCAGAGAGCAGATTTCCCCTCTCCCTCAGGAATATATCCAACTCAAGGTTACCTAAAGAGATGGGATGTCTGCCTTCTGCAGGGACCATGTTAACCAACTTATCACATAGCAGAGTTTTTGGGGAGAGATGGAGGTGGCATTCTGCCACAGATGTATAAAAGTAGTCATATGGGCAAAAGGTCCTTTTTAGGGCTACCCCTGTCCTAACTTCTCTCTGATTGGTTCATACATAGGGGCACTTAACACTTAGACAACTTGTGATTGGGTTAGTTTCTGTTTGTCTAGGACCTCAGAAACCACCCTAAACCAGTTCTCCAGTAATCCTGGAAGTTGTCAGTAAGCTAAAATATATCCTGGTGAAAATTAACAGAGCACTTCTTACCATTTTTCCTCATTGGCCTGAGAAGTTTCCTCATTACTTACTTGTTGTCCTTTCCTTAATTCATGGTCACAAGTTTCCTAACAGTTTGGTTAAGAAAGCTTAGTATATGAATCCAATTAGTGTCTAGAAGTATATGAACTGCAGAAGGTTATATGATTCACTAATTATCATCAGTATAATTTAGGTTCCAGCATGATGCACATGTACGTACTTCATATGCAGTTCTGGTTATTCACCAATAGTCTGATGTTTAAAACTAAGACTTCTAACAAGTGGTTTCCTGTTAGCCTAAGTTTTATATAAAAAACTTTTACCCATTTGCCTGGCTGGGTATGTTAATGATTTCAGACACTCTGCTGACATGTCATCTGTAATGCTTGCAGAATTTATGCTCTGCTCATTGTGGACCTTCTGCACTCCTGTAGCCCTGCCTAGCCCATTTAGAAAATTGGAGGCTAAGGGTTTAATCAACAGCACACAGCCAGATGTTAGGTTCTGAAACAGGAGCTTAAAAGGCAGAGTCCAGGTCATGTTGGGATGCATGGAACTAAGGAGACTGTTTCATGCTGAAAGGGAAGGCTAGAAGGTAGATGGTCCAGTTTATCTTCTGGTGACCAACTTTCAGTTTTCCCAAGCCCCAGAAAAAATAAAATGTATACTTGATGCACTGCAGAGGGGAGACGATTTTGCTCCTGTTATAATGCAAATAATTATCAAAACGAAAGTCAGAATGGTAAGTAGAAGTAGCCAGCCAAAGGGTGAAAGGCACCATTTGGTTCAAACTGAAGTCTCTTCCAATTGTCTCTTACATTCCTTTTCATGGTGGGTTGCAAAATAGGTAACGTGAAATCTTTTTTTTCCCCATTCTCTTTTATAGATCATGTTCAATGAAGAACTTGGATGTCCTTTCATAATAGTCCATAGTGTTTCCTTTGTAAAATCTGATGTCCATTCAATAGATGTGCTTCTGCTTAGAGTAGAAAAAGATGAACTGGATACAGAAGGAAGTGGCTTCCATGTTTCCTTGGAATGGGTTACAGTCACAGAGAAAAATGAAGTTGGTAAGTATTTTATCTTGGTACTGTATTATACAGGCAGATGATGTAAAAAGCCTGAACAAATCCTTATCACAACTGATTTCACAACACTAGTTATTTTAATAGTTTTGAAAAACTTCAAATGTTTGTCGTCTTTGATATGAAGACTTTGATATGAATTCCTCTGTGGTTCCTGCACATGCTGTCTAGCCAGCTTTTTTTTTTAAGGTCTTGTTTGCCTGAATAGTTGGTTTTACTGAAAAATAATTAACCTTTTTTATTTTTCCTAGATAACGCCCATAACTATATAGGAAGTTAAAGTTTGTGCAATAACGAATTTTAAATTACATAAGTGACATGTAGACTTCTTTGCTATACAAATTTCTTTGTTTTCTTTACCTCCACAGGGAGCACATTCTTCAGTGTTTTAGGAATTTGATTGTTCCCAGCTCATCACTAGAGTCTATAGCTGCTAATTTTTACCTCTTGTATTTTTTTTCTTTGTATTGCTCTGTTTTCTTTCATCTCTTTCTTCTCTGCCTTTTGTCTCCTTCAACCTAAAATAGGCCGGAAACCACTGTGAGGCTTTCTGAGCTCCTTTGGCTTCTGGGGTGTCAAAAATACCGATTATTTTTTTTTTTTTCCTTTTTTTATTAGCTACTCCATTTCTGTTTAGGATCAGTTGCCACAATATTCTAACGTTCTAAAAACCTCTGCCTGCCT
>JAGPOW010000261.1:28336258-28362437 GCA_030014935.1 Caiman crocodilus
CTGCCTGCCTATAACGCTTTATTCGCACTGTGACTGAAACAGCCAATCAGAGCATGAATAAGCATTTGGACAGGAGGTGGTGGCACAGCACCATGATGCTGGGGATGGAGCGGGGAGGCCTGCCCCTTCCCCCATCTGTTGTTGCCTTCTCCAGGGCTGATGTGGGCCAGTGCAGTGGCAGTGGGGGGAGGGAAGAAGTGGGCCTGGGCCCAACGCAGGAGTGGGGGAGGCGAAGCGAACCGGGGTGGGGCAGGGCAGAGCAGCGGGCCCAGCCTGGCCTGTCTCAGCCTGATCCAGCAGCGGTGGAAGGAGGGGAGATGCAGGCCTCTTCCACCCCCTTGGGCCTGGGCTTACTCCTCTTCCCACTCCTCCTGTCCCCCCCACTGCCATTGGGTCAGCCTGGACCCACTGCTCCCCCTTCCCCCAGTGTCAGACCAGGCTTCTCCCCATCCTCGGGCCCAGTCCTCCCCTGCATCAGGCCTTGGGTCTGCTCCTCCCCTCCCCCCACTGCAGTGGCAGGGAGTGGGGGGCACAGGCCAGGACCCACAGGGAGCAGGAAGGAAGTGGGGAGTGGGTCTTGATGGGAGGGGGCATGAGGCTCCATCCTCACCTGCCTCTCCTCCCCCTTCTCCCCCCCCCCCCAGTCATTCACAGGCAATTGGCTAGTACTATATATAATACTTCTAGGGCAGTTAGGATGCTTGTATATATGGCAGTCCTCACGATGTACATGTGATGAAAATGTAATTTGTGTGGCTTAATGGTGTCGCACATTACACATGAGCCAGTTTTGGGGGTTTTAAATGAGTTTGCCTCATTGCAAACTAAACTACATCCAGATATGTTGCAGCTGTCAGCTTGCCCCTGGCCATGGGAAAGGTAGTCAGGCCCTGCAGGAAAGAAGGATTGGGCCCCTTGCTGCTTTTGCTTTCAGAAGTGGTGAAAGGTCTGATCCTCTTTTCTCCCACAGATCCAGCCCTCCTCTTCTGTGTCTGGGAGATGAGCTGCTGGTGGTCCAGGCAGCCCGAGTGGCCTCCTTTTCTCCAGCAGCAGCACCTCCCAGGGCCACCCAGGCAGGCTGCTAGCAGGCCGGGTGCTACCTCTGAGTTGGGAGCAGCACCTGACCCACTAGCCACCTACCTGGGAAAATTGGCCCTAACATGCATTGTTTTAGTAGATTATACTTCAGGGTTTTTGCTTCCCCTTTACTGCACTTTCTGCAACATCTTTTGAAAGTCTGGGTCCTGGGAAACTGGCATGAGGGAGTATAGGTCCCTCATCCCAGGCCTGTACCAGCAGTTATGCTGTTGGGGACTGAGAAACATTATCTCTGTTCTCAAAAATTGCACATCCTGCTACGTATGTGGCACTGGCAGATGCACATTTTGTAGGGACCAGGCATAAAATTTCTCAGATCCCAGTTGTGCAATTTATATTAATGTCTGCTAGGGGCCTTTGTATGGATAGCTATTTTTCTTGATAGCTTTCTAGATAATGGCTTCTTTTGTTTATCTTTCTCTCCCATTTTGTAAGTTTTCCAGAGAACAACATTTAAAAAAAATGCAGTTTTAGATTTTGTTCTCCATCTTCCCTAATTATAACTGAAATACTCCTTTTGGTTGATGGATTTTGTGCACATAAAAAATTATCCACTCGTAAAGAGCAATTTCAGCATGATGCTAAAAACTCCATTAGTGTTAACACCACACTTTCTTGCTGTCGCACCAATATTGGCAACCAGTACTGACCTTTTAAGGTAATATATTTGTGTTTTTAAACAATCTGTTTATGCAGTTTTACCATACTGTGCTTTGGAACATTCTATGTTTTATTCTGTGCTAATTACTGAGAGTCCCTCAGCTGTCTCCATTAGTCATTTTAAAAAAAGTTCTATGGTTGTAGAGGATGCAACAAGACATCCTAACAACCATCTTTAAAAATGGGGTCAAAGACTAAGCTGAAAGAGAGACTTCATCTAGTAAACTTAACTTTTCAGAATAACCAGGCTTTGTGCAAGGATTTCTGTTGGTAGTCTCTCCATTGGCAGGCTATAGGGTACGTATGAAATAAGGGAATTCCCATAAGTGCAGATTTGAAGGGTTGCCTCCCTTCAGCTGCTTTGCTGCCTTCCATATCATGCTGGGTGGTCTCCCATGGAGCCCAGATTCACAGAGTTAAATGTAAGTTGGGAACCTGTGCACCCACTCAAGTTACTCTCTGCAGCACAGTCATGTTAGCTCTTCCTTGAAGCACAATCCATGGACATGTGTGACGTATTGCAGCACAATTAACAATCCATTGCTAAACAAGCATTAAAATAAATGAGTGCCAGTTGTTAATGCTGTTTCACTTTTACCTTCATCTTTTATTTTTGCTCCCTACAGATAGAGACAGAGATAACAATGGTATCAATATCAAAGGATACCAGTCCAAGCTATTGTGATGCCACTGTTAAAGTCTGCTGATTCTGTAGTGATACAAAGGTAGCAAAACCACTCCAGCTTTAATCCCACTATTCAGGAACAGAGATGGGGATGTTTAGCTAACTTTATTGCTATGGAGTCAAGCAACGGTAAACACTTAAGCTGTGCACACACATTTTAAAGAAATCTCCCAGATTCTGTCTCTTGGTAGAGAAACTTAGCCAGAGCTGTGTGTACAAACATTCAAATATTGAGGCCCAGAAGAGTGGAGAGCGTGCAATGTTGTCTGTGCAGCTGGGCGGGGAGCAGTAGGCCTGTGTGCGCATAAGTCAGCATACTCAGCAGGCTCTCTTATTTGCTGGGTGACAGATGGCAGCAGTGCTTAGGGCAGCCCTCACTGGCTGACCCAGGCTACCTATGGTCAATCTGTGTTTCTCTGAAGTACAATGTGGAGGTGGTTAAGTGGGGGGTTACTCTGTACTGGAGAAACAGAGTCCAGCAAGCATCATACTATCCCCCTGGGGGCGGGGTTGGAGTTGGGAGATGCTGGAGGACTCTCCTGGCAGTGATTTTAACCCTGGTTATTCCCAGGTTATTTTTCTCTTGAAGCAGTCACCTTTTACTGTGGGTTAAATAGCCTGAGCATTTATGGTTCCGTACAGTTGTGATTTCTCCTGTGACAGTTGCTGCTGTCCCAGGATAAACTCTTCACTCATACCTCCAGTAATCTATAAATTGAGCATATAAGAAAGGAACATCTTTGAGCATTTTAAATTCTATCCCCTGCCCATTAGGAGTAGGTCTTCTGAATTGTCCAGTGTATGTGGACACAAAAACAGAGAATGGCCTCACTGTACTACTCTGTATTTATGAAACTTATCATGGTGGCACTACATGCAAGGTTCTGACGGTCTTCTAAATCAGTGACTGGCAGCATTTACAAGCTGCAGTCTGGAACAACCTGGCTCCAGTCCAGCATAGGCCAGGGGCCTTAGCCTATGTCCATACCAGGGCCAGGCATCTGGAAACTGCACTCATACTACTGCCACATCTTTCCAGTGCCTGCTCTCTGGCTCTGGGGCAGGTATGCCTTCCAGCCAGGGAACTGAGCCAGGGCATGCAGCTGAATGCTGCCTGGCTCTGGTACTACTCCTTGCTGCCCAACTGCTCTGTGGGCTGGATCCAGCCTGTGGGTTGCATGTTACTAAACTCTGTTCAAAATTGCCTTAGTGCTCTGGGTGTGTCTATCTAGTGCAAGCAATATGCAGAGATGATGCAAGCTAACTTCAGAACTAGAAACTTTCATCCACAAAAAGATGAGTAGCCCTGAGTGCTGAAGTTGGGCACTGTAAAGTTTTTGGACAACTTTAGTATTTGTTTTCTTGCCTTATGTCTTTAGCTTAGTTTACAGCAGTTAATAATACACTAATAGAAGGTTATTTTAATGTATAGCATAAAATTAAGATAAATATTCATTATTAATAGCTGTATAAAAATTATAGAATATTTACAGATTTATGGATGAAGTATTCATTCAGCTGTTCGGCCAATTAATAGGAATTCATCATGTAAGTTGCAGCCTTTTGTATTTGTGCTGTGTATGTCCATGTGAATCCAGTATCTGTCAAAATGCTCAGTTTGCTTTAGAGCTATGGAATTCCACAGCCCAGTCGTTGTTTTTCTTTCGTTTCATTCCTTTTTTTCCCCCTTTGTCTTGAAAGAAAAAGAGTAAGAAAGTAAGCATGGACTCTGAACTCTTGGGATTTTAAATGGATGTTTCATTGATTTAGCAAATGTTTCTGCATGCCTCTGTGAATTTGAAGCTTACAGGATTGATAGACAGCCCTGGCACCTTTAATGCACAGGGAGATTGTGCTTACATAGAATTCTGTTTTGCTAAGGAAAATCTTGGCAAGTTTTTCTTCAGTGAATGTGTTTAGGAGTGGTAAAAAACACAGCTGACATGGAGTTTGATATGGATTGTATCTCCACAGTAAATTGTAAATTGTCTTGGGATGTATGCTGCAATCCTGAATAACAGTTTGCTGCTGCTGATAGAAAATTCTTGTTATAAGCCTTTCCTTTTCTTGAACTGTACCGATGAACAGCCAAAATTGAAACTACAGTCTATATAGTAATGTCCATAAAGCTTCAACAGATAAATCATTTAATTATAAAAAAAATATTAACTTCCTTTTTTTTAATATCCCCATTTAGAATGATGGATGAGCATGTTTTGAAGAAGAAAAAAGTTCCATGTGAGGTTGAATTAAAGAAATTCATAGTCTTAAGTATTTTTTTTCCCTGTGAACAAGCATTTATGATGCTTAGTATTTATTACCAGTAACAAAGAAAATTCTGTGGCACAGGGAGATTGTTGATAGAAATGAACACTTTCCAGGGATAAGCCAGAGACTACACTTTCAGTGATGGTTTAGGTTTAACAAAGTTATGATCACTTAAACCATGTGTGACCATTGGCTGTAGAAAATGTAATTTAATTGTGAGGTGTGCCCTTTGGGACACTTCAGTCTGTCTATGCTGTTCAGAGCATTCATGTCTCTTGTCTAACTCTTGTCTTTTTCCATGTAGACATGCATACCTTTTGTTTGTCACTTCCTTCCTCTTATTTTTATTCCTTATGAATGCCAATAATGTTGATTTGTCATTTTTGTTTCATTCTTGTACATATGCTTTATTGGATCAGGCTGCAGAATAGAAAGGGGTGTTTCAGGTTACTGATAATTTTATATTATTACTTATTACTAACATATCTTGCGGAGAAAAACGGTGATGATTTTCTTGCAGCCAGTATATGGATTTGCCTTCCACTATTTAATCACATGCCATGACTTAGGGGAAACTATGATTACAAAGAAGGAAAATTATCACAATTAACTACTTTGAATTTCGTTTTTTTCCATTAATAATGAAGCAGACAAAATTCTGACCAGTTGTTTATTCAGTTGGGGTATGAACAAACATTTATGGAGGGTTCATCATGGGGAGCTGCTGTTATATGTTGCCTCTCCAGGATCTTGTAATAAACTAGTGTAGCAAAATCTCCCCAACTTCATGCTGCATTCAGGGTCTGTGCTGAAGTGATTTAGCCTATTTGTATTGCTACAGTATCATGCTTGTATAACAGCTACTGCTTATTCCTGAGTGTAGCTCCCCTTGCCTCTTGAAGCTGCTACAAATGTTTGTTTTTTCTGTACTGTTACCATCCTTTTTACAAAGCTCTTTGGAAAAAGCTATTGCGTGTATTACGTAATATTTTACATGATTACTTCCTGACCCCGCTGTAATGGAAAGATTATAATATTTGCAACTATGCATCTCAAAAGGCTTGACACTTCAAGCATGTAAGAAATGAAAGTTTCTACTGTTGAGAGGCAGTATGTTAAAATCAACCTCTTTTATATATGGAGTTATTTATACAGTAATATTTCTTAAAGTTTTAAAGGCTTTAGAGATTTAGATGAAATTACTAAAAAATACTACAGGATCTTCTCTTTTTGTAGTCTTAAATTTTAGCAAAAGGTGTGGAAGGTTAAAGAGACTCGCATTGTTATAGATAGATATCTGTTGTGGCCCTGATTCTAAAATCTGGATTACTTAACATAGTTATTTACAGTTTTGTTTTCTTGAAAAAAGATCATGTCTGTACTAGACTGGTAGCTTGTATTTTATATTTTGTTTTGCTCCTTGAGGAGATGCTCTTGAGCGATGATTTAACAAAACAGATCGTAGTTTTACAAACTGATATTTCTGCTAAATTTACAACCTGCATAAACCCAAAGAACCAACATACGGAAAAAGTGAAAAAAATTAGAGCAAGATGGAAGATATAAAACCTACATTTCAGTGTCTGTATTGTCTTGAGAATCATGGTCAAAGTTTTCTGCTCTGATTTTAAGATTTCTCCTTGGATGACAAAAAGCAGTAATCCTGTGTCATTTCTGTAATTAGCTGGAATGTATCATTTATAAACACCACATATCCTAGGAAGTTTGAAATCTCTCATCTGAGCTATATCCTCAAGCTACTCCCTGACTGGTGTGTGAACCACAAGCATCTCTATCCTTTATATATGAACCAGAGTATCACTTTAATTGTGTTTTGTTGTGACTTTTAACCGTGCCCTTCTTTCAGAGTATTTAGAATATAAAAACTGCCATTTATTGGATCAGACCGTAGATCCATCCAACCTGGTATCCTTACTTATGTGGTGACAGAGTGGATCCTGAGGAGAGAAAGCACAAAATATCCAGAACTTTCTACCCCTTGCTCCTTTCCCAGTTGTTACAATCAATTGCAGTCACAGCAGGGCATGCTTTAGAGAGAGCTCAGGAAACGAAAACAAGTTCCAGCAGTAAGGCTGATTGGTCATGTTATGCGCTCTTTCTTCTGGGCATCGTAGCCAAACTAATGGTGCTGTTGGTACCTTTTTTGCTGTTACTGTTTTTCCACTCCTTAGAGGATTATATCAATTGTTCTACCTTTTTAAAGTTTAGTTATCTGTTCTTGTAATGTCATGCAGATTGTAGTAATGCAATACAGAAGGAACTGGTTAGGATTAAAAAAAGTAAATGACACTCTTATTGAAGTACAGAAGCATTTTAATCAAAGAAATCGTAATCCACTAACCAGTGTTTTCATTGGAGGAGGAGGATTTTTTTTTCTAGATTTAGAGAATTTGTTATGCTGCCCCTTTTATATTGAGAAGTCATAAAATTCAGTGGCTGCTGAAATGCCATATTATACTGTGTATTAGGGGTGGCCGTCCTGCAGCATGGCTGCCACAAGTGGCACAGGTAGCCTCTGTGTGTGACATGCAGCAGATCAGGGATGGGATAGGCAGCACAACAGCAGGAAAGGCAGGAAGCAGAATGCAAAGCAGCTAATCAGGCTGAGAACAGAAAGTTACCCCTTACCCCCAATAATTAGAGCCTATATATTAGAAAACTTAGAACACTTGATATAATTTTCCATGTATAGAATCTAATTATTGGAGGCTTCTCTCGAGTTTGTCCTCCTCCCACTGATATATAACAGGAAAAATAAATCTGGGGTTCAGGTGGCCCTTTTGCCCTCATCTCCCCTTCTTACTGTCAGACACTGCTTTCCCTAGAGCGGGAAGGAACAACTCTGTACTACTACCACCACCCCCTCCACTCCTGCTGCTGCCAGGCCCTGGCTGCATCCCTGTGCCCTGCAGAAATCAGGGGGGAGGGGTACAGCAGATGCCCCCCTGTGCCTCCCCTTTCCTACCCACACATTACTTATGCTTTTATACCTGCTTAAAAAGAGTAAAAACTATACATGATCTTAATCCAAAGCTAAAAGGCCCATGATTTACTATATAGTTCACTGAGCTGGGTCCTAGCAGAGTATTTCAAACCATGGTCACCCTACAACTCAGCATTCATGTATATCCCAGATACCTCCATAAAGGATCCATGTGCTAATTAGCTGACCAGAACTGAGTTTTATTGGCATGAGTCTTGGGATCTTCCAAAAATGTATATGCAGATAAGGCATAGGACAGCCTGGTCATCTTTACCTCCTGGAAGATAGGGCCACACTAATCATATGTGACAAGCAGAGAGAGGGGGCAACAGGGATTCTGGGTGAACTGTTTGGGGCCCCATTTGAAAATATTTCCTGTCACAACCCAGTAAAAAAGGTGCTCGTGCCACTAGCAAATGTGTAGGCCTGAAACCTTTTCTACGTCACAGTTAAAGAGCAAAACTTAGCTCTGTCTCGAAGTTAAAGTGATAAGGCCGCTGCCTTGCTGATGAGCATCATTCCACTAAGAGTTCATCCATCGGTCAAAGATAAGAGAACTAACAAAACTCATGCAATAAGACCCTGGAGGAGAGAGATAAATGATTGATCAGCCAAAATAAAATGCTGGCGGAGGTCACATATAATTAGTCAAAGAATTAGTGTAGACTAATATATATGTATATTAGTCGATACGTAATTCACAGCCTACTACCTAGCCTACTACCTTGTAACCTGAGGAGACAAAGAACTAATGCTTGCCAAAAAATTAAAGATTCCACTTGAAAGCTCATCATTGGACACCTCCGTTAAACACCTTTATCTATAAATAAGTCAAAAGTTTCCTCCCAATTCGGAGATCTCTAGGGAACTCTTTACAAAGAGACCTGAGCACATCACTAGAATGGTTAATAGATTGATCACCCATTAATCACTCCCCGTCAACGCTAATTTTGACATGGATAAGCCCTGCAGGCACGGTAACCTGACAGTCACATGCTCGTCTGTCATCTGTCACCCATAGCTATAACCTGAACTTGTAACCTGAACTTGCATGCTGAACTTATACGCTGAACTGTAGATTAGACAGCTGTAACGAAACAAAGGCTCAGCCTGCGTCGCACATCAATATCCGGGTGACGTAAGTAGACTTTTCTTACAACCAACATGTGTCTGTGCCTAATTAATTCTGCTCCATCTAACTCCCACCTGCCAAACTAAACTGAGCATTCAGCCAACAGCCCAAACATAACTAACCACCCGGCAGTATAACTAGCCGTGCTAGATGTTTCCCAGAGATTTAAGGCTGGTGAACACAAATCATTTGAAATGGGAAAGAAAGGAACAGCTCAGCTGTGGGAGTGAACAGAAAGTTAAAATGTATGCAGTGCAATGGTTCTCTATGACTTGAAAAAGAGTTGGTGCTGTGGGGGACTGGACTCATTGTGCTTTACTACATGTCTTATTTGGATGTTGCACTAACATGTTTGTTCAATATGGGTCATGTACTTTATAGTCATGCTTAGTGTTGGCTGCATTTAATCAACTTCATAGTTGGTTTCCATTATTTAGCACATGCTACTTTTAGCAACAGTTTAATGATGCCAATGTATTTAATGTGTTTTCCTTGTATGTGAATGTAAGACGAGGGGCTTTTTCACTTGTGGTGTTTGAGGGAAGAACTTTGTCATCTTCTCAAGTAAATACAGCAGTTAATGTTAGCCAGAGGTAACTATAAATTTGGAACCTGTGAAAGGTAATATTTTACTTTTGTTGCTGAAAATTATTTCACTGTATATTTCTTGGGAAGGAAAACTGACTTTATAATTCACTGAAATTTGGCAAAAGCAGGAAAACAGATCAATTTCTGAAAAAAAAAAAACAAAACAAAAACAAACAGGTTTTCAGTAATGGTAAAGCCAGTTTCCAAGTGGTAATGGGGGAAAAAAACCCAACATGTACTTTATCGTGCATTACTAAAAATGTGAAGGTAAAAGAATGGCTGCTTATTATAGCAAATGTGATATACTGTTGCATTGTTCTCTCATTCCATTGGTACCTCTGCAGATCTTGTCTCCGTTTTATGTTAAGACTGTTCTTGGCATACAGAACAGTCTTCATTTGTTCTGATCTTGTAGTATTACAGTCTAGCAGTAATTCCTTTTGGGGGGCCTTGGGACACTGTTAAAACACAAACAATAAATAATTACAATGCTACGTGAAATCGATGGTTCATCTAGTAGAGGTCCATTTCCAACAACAATCAATGCCAGGAGCTAATATGAGGTAGCTCCTGGCATTGACACGTCCACCTGTAGGATTTAATTGAATCTTAGCAAGAGTAGTAGATCAAAACTGAGTCTGTTGTATATACAGGATATTTGACGTGGAGGACTGAGACAAATTTTGTGTTTCCAGGCTGGAATATTGTGAATTGGGTGACGTGATTGCATGGGCTTTTTTGCACAAACACACATGCACATACACGCCAACTTAAAAAACCCTTGTTTTCTTGGGTTGTTTATTTTTGTACACAGGTGGTCAGAGATATGAAGCCTTCAAATGTAGGGTTCTCCAGGGAAAGTCAGTCCCTCATTATGCAGCAATAGAGCCAAATGGAGATGGTCTGATGATTGTTTCCTACAAACCCTTCAAATTTCTGCAGGATGAGGAGAGCCAACCTGAAGAAAACGAAGATGGGAAAATAGGAGATAAAAAGAAAGGTAACATTTGTTCTAGTGAAGTTTTTTCAGAACTCTATAACTGAAAAAACTAACTTTTGCATGAACACTGCGTTCACCCAGAGGCTGGGGAGACGCATGGAGCTCCCGCATGGGGCGCTGTTGGCAGCAGCAAGTGGGGAGCTCCCGCAGAAAGCCACAGTGCTTTGAGGGGGCACGGGGTGGGGATGTGGCCCGCAGATGCTGCTGGCAGCATCAGCAGCAGCCAGCAGTGATTGTGGATGACCTGTGGATGCCATTTGGGGGGGGCAGTGGTGACCACCCACAGGCGCCACTGGCAGTTTTGGCAGCGCCTTCTCGCAGATCATGCACCGCCAGACTCAGGGTGCATGTGCATCCCCTATGCATTGCCAATGCTTTTATGCTAAAATAATAAGTAAAAGGCTTGTGAATTTAATAACCTTGCATGCATGTATTAAGACAATAATTTGCTGACTTAAATGCCTACTATCGAGAAAAACTAGCATGAATATTCATGGTGATTAGATGAGCATGATGGTCAAAGTAGATGAGCGAAGATTTAGTGAGAAATTCTCTTGAGCCAACAGAAACTTGATAAATGAGGCCTGAAAGCTCATATCCTTTGTCTCCCAACTATGCAAGCTGATGCAATACAACAAACAAATCCCTCTCTCTTTTCCAAAGAGTTCTAAATATTTTAGTTTATCTTAAGCATGTGCTGTCTCATTCTGAGTTGTATTGCTCTAGCTATTTCAACCCAGCCAGTTGACTTCTGGACCTTCCTGAAGCATCTCTTTTTTTTTGTATAGAACATACTTTGGAATTGACAGAACTCCTTGGCCTGCGATAGATAGGTGTCAACAATTTTGTCTTACTGGAAGCGTTTCTTTGCAGATCATAGCTTTGGTTGTCTCCATGATAAAGAAGGTATGCATGCTACCAAAACCCCTTCCTTGAGTGCCAAAGATCTATACTATCATCCAACACAAGGTTCGTTTATCATTGCTGCCGTCCATCCACCGAAAATCCCATCAGGAGACATCTCTCTCTCTCTCTCAGTGAAAGCTCTGTTTCTCTGCTACTTGCTGATTCACATGAGCATGTCTTTCTGACTTGAAACCAAATTTCATAGTTCATCTTACAGGGGGAAGTGCAAGTCCATAGCAACAGAGGGGCTGTTTTGTTAAATACAGCAAAAGCTATGTTAATCGGCACACAAGCTTTATTAGCCAGACAGCTCTATTAACCGGCATTCGAGGGACGCAGCAAAAGTGAAACCAGAAGTACTACTTCCGGGTTTTGCCGCTGCGAGCAGAGTTTGTCTGTGCCACTTCTTTGGCCCACGGCTCAAGGCAAAGCAGCCTGCTCAGGGCCCCCTTCCCTGGCCCCCAGCACACTGATGCCGGGGAGTGCACCAAATGGTGCACATTTGATTAACCAGAGTCCCCCATTCCTGGGGAATGCTGGATAACAGAGCTTTTACTGTATATGTCTTCCTTAAAAATCAGCCTGTGTGCCTGTTGTTGTATCAGTTATTCAGGTTATATTGTCCTACGCATGGTGTCCTAGTTGCAGGCTTTGGGAGTACTAAAGGAAGTCCAGTCATTGAGGGTGGTACAGAAAGTACACTGAAGCCCCCATGCTATGAAGGAGCTGAGTCTCTTTATGCTACATAACTCCTGTAACTGCTTGCCTTCTCTGCTTCCCAAGATCAGGGCTTCTGGGGATATGGCAAGAGTTACTTTCTCATTTCTCCACTTCATTGAACTCATGCCTGCCATAACGTGATGGTGAGTTCTTGGGTTCAAAAAAACGTGCTGACACGAGGTTACTCTTTTCTGTGTTTTGATGCCTTGTTTGAAGGAACAGGTTATTAGTCCTCTTTCCAAGTCCAGACTCCACCCCTCTGGGCCCAGCCCTCGAGTCCACACTCTTATGAGAGAACTTGAACACCAAAGGCCTCTGTCTCTTGCACCCAGCTTCCCACCTGTTTTCTGCTCCAGATACCAAGTAGCCAGTTGAAACAAAACTGCAGTCCAGCAACACTGTCATTTTAATAGCTTCTCCCTCACTGCCCCACAGTCTGTTCCCTGGTGGTGCTGAGTCAGTGCTCTCAGCAATCCCTCCCAGGTTCATGGCACCTCTGGCATTGCAGCTTTCACTGCTACCTTTAACTGCCATTTTTGCCATGGAAGATGCAGCTGTCTCTTAAGAAGCACCTGATCATTGGCTGGGGAGTCTCTTGGTCTGTGGCAGATGCAACTAATTTCCCAATTAACAAACTTTATCTGTGCTGGCCTCTGCATCCTCTTAAAGGGTCAGTATCCCTAATCCATTGATGATGCCTTAGTCTCTCTATACCTCTGTCCTGGTCTCCATTTCTCCTTGTCACTTCTCTCTGTGTCAACAGGGTTAGGGTTCCCTGTTACACCTCTAAATGCTCCGTGGAGAAAGCAGTAAAAGACAAAATCTTCCAAGTCTGCCAGGTATTCTGCTTCACCGAAGGAATCAGCCTAGGTTACCCTTTTAAAAGACCTTCTCCATACTCTGAACATCAGCACTTGTTTAAACAAATCCACTCATTCCTGAGAAAGTCCAGATGGGATATAGCCTGTATAATTCTGAGACCTCTAACTTGCCTGAGAACAGGGATTCTCAAACAGGGTGCTGCAGCACCCTGGGGTGCCTTGAGGTAATTTCAATGGCGTTACAGGATAGCATGCAGTGTTATCACTGTTGGGTGTGCATGATTCACAAACTAAACTGAGAGATTTAAAATAGGAATCTGTAATGCCAAAGACATTTTGACCTGTTGTGGTCAATTTAATTCTTTGCAACAGGAAAATTGCTCTGTCAATTTTCAGTAGTCAAAAAAGCAAGGGAAAACTAAGAGCTGGCATTGTCCCAGGTGTTTTGAGTCTCCATATGGGGTGCTTCAAGTCTAAAAAGGTTGAGAACCCCTGCCCTAGAGAGTTCTGGTATGTGGTCCTGCTGACTCCGTCATCACAGTACCTGTTAATGCTCATGGCACAACATGACTCAGCTGTGAAGAGGAAAATGGCCCAAAGATCATGGCTTCATCTCATAATTTCAGGCTGACTGGTGGTCATGAACAGAGATTGTACCATAAATGTCCAGAAGATTCTAACTTATTTTGGTTTGTGGCATAAAACTCCAGTAAACTTGATAGAAGAACAAGATTGAAGAGATTTTCGTTTGAGCAATGCTAATGCACCTGCTTCTGCTATAGATGGCAACCATCTGCTGCCAGGTAGCCAGTGAACTAGCTACTAGTGTTTCTTCATTCTGTAATAAGCTATCAGAATATTTCTTCTATGCATTTTTCAGAATACAGCTGAGTTGCACTCTTTCCAAGAGAAAAAGCACAACTCTTTCATTTCTCCAGTTTTATTCTAGGTAAGTATACACTACTATTTAATTTAACTGATTCTGTGTTTCTATTTATGTTTGTCAGACCCTCTTTATTACTGGCAACAAACTGAAGATGATTTAACAGTAACAGTTCAGCTTCCAGAAGACATCACTAAGGATGATGTAACTGTACAGTTTTCTCCTGCTCATATCAGCATAGTATTGAAAAGTCAGCAGCTGCCTCTGTTAGAAGGAATGCTCCATTCATCTATTGACCATGAAAGCTGTACATGGATAATTAGAGAGAACAAGAGGTATTGTATTAAATTGTTTTTATTTTTCCTATTTAATAAACACAATTCACCTATCTTCTATGGTCCCTGGGGGTGTTTACCCCCTTAGCAGTAGGCTTCCATTTTTGCAGTGGGGAGTCCTGAGGCTCCACTACCCTGACACTGAGTCATTAGGTTCAGCAGCTTTGTCGTTCATACCACAACTCCTTTAACTGGTTCAAAAAGAGCATGAGAACCAAGTTGAAGACTTTTATTCATCCTCAAAGCTGTGTATCCAGCAAGTACTTTGTAGCAGCACAAGTTTTTTGAAATAAGAGTTAAAAATAAAAAGCCAAAAATTAGAGCTAAGGACAGCCCTGCAGGAGTGGCTAGGGTAAGAAGCACTGCTCTCCTTGCTCCTAGTGGGTGTTCAAGCATGGTGGTAGCAGGATCCCAACCAGGCTGCCTCATAGCTTGCCACTAGAGACCATCTGTGAGCCAGCACTCACCCTTCTTCCTTCCAGCCTTCAAATGGAGTGAGAGCAGAGGACTGTGTGATCCTGGGGACTGAGAGGGACACAGAGGCATTACATGTGGTGCTAGAAAATTGTTTCCTGAGAAATTGCTGGTTAAAAGCTAAGATTTTTTTTCATAGAACAGATGGCTTTTTGTTCCATGAAAAACACCTTGAACACCTGTATGCTAGTGCTTTTGTTCCAAGAAAAGGACCCAGCTAAATGTAACACTTGCCCATGGCCTATGTCAAAGAATTTGCAGAAGAAATCTTAAATTCAGTCTTAATTTTTTTTCACTAAGTAATAATAAGCAGATCAATGGAATACTAAACAACTAGTACCATTCACTTTTTACATTTTATTCAACTGACAAAATAGATAGCTTAAGAACTGAATGGGTTCAGATCTTCAGTGTCTTCTAAAAGCTACAGTGACTTAATTTTTCTTTCAGTTAAGCTGGGGTAAATAGTGCAACTCCACAGAAGTATCAAACCACTCTAAGTGAAATCAGAATAGACTTCTCTGGGGCTTCATTTTTCATCAGTAAGTGACCACTATAGTTGAATAGCTATGTCTTTGTATTAAAATACATTTTGCTGTCTTAAAAGATAATACTAGTTTCGTTCAGTTAATTCACTAAATAATTGAATAAATGGTGTCCAATATGAATGTGTTTTGTGAAGGTGTAGATTCTAGCTATAGATTAAATAATTTTCTGTGTGGACTGAAAAAAGGCCTATTTTCTTTCAAGACCAGTTTTGAAAAATGTGAGAGCTGTATTTTAAACTTTACTTTTAAAAAACTCTTGTGCAAGGCTGTATATATTAAAAAAGCAAAGAGATTTGCTTGAGGCTAAAAGAAAATGCAGAGCTAGGAAAAGATTTTCAAGTGATCCTTTGCTCTTGATTTGTGAACAGGTCTTGCTTCCATTAATTTACCTTGCTTATACTTGTGAGGGATAAGGGCATGAAGCGTTTTCTTCTCCTTGTTGTCAAGTGGAACCATATTAGGACTCTGTTTGAATTGCATGTTAGGACTCCATTATTTTATTAATGAGGTTAGTATTGTGAAATTAGCCTCTGTATCTTAAAATTACCCACTGGAATAAAGTGGATAATTTTAGTTCATGTTAAGAGAATATTCTTTACGTAATATCCATAGATGTAACCAACCCAGTCTTCCTTCGTAATAGCCAGGCACAATAGGTAGAGAATCTTAACAAGGTTAGTCAAACAAAAAGGTAACATTTATTGTAGTGTTATGGTCTCTATGATTGTGCTGATGCACAGCAGCAGTGTAGGACAGCAGCTGGGTTCTAATGCAAATAGCTCTGATTTTAATAGGAATGAGGCACGACTAATGTTTTTCATTATGCCTGTAATAGGATTACATTTCTGTTTTGTTATTTTAATCTAGAGGCAATGTTTGTAGTAGTGAACCACAGAATGAAAAATTAACATTTTAATTAGTCATGTTCAGCACTTCTTTTCAAAATAAACAGTGTGTGGCTGTATGGTTTGCATCTCTGATGAAAAAGGAGTGGAAGGAAATCGCCTATTTAGAAAAACAAAACAGGGCATCATCCTCCAATACTCTCCCCCAGCCCTCAATCTTCAGCTTCTCCTGTAGCTTACTTTGGATTTCCTGGACCAAACTGAGAAGTTGTTGTACAACTAGCGGTGCTAGTTTGATGCTTGTAATAAGACGTAAAGCAGGAGTAGTCAACATCTTTTGGCCAGGATGCCAAGAAAACCTCACAATGCTTACCTTGGAAGGTGCTAAAGTGCCAGCATGCCAAAAAAACAAAATGAGGGCAAGGGGTACATGGCAGGATGCCCTGCTTGTACCCCTTGCCCCTGCCCCTCAGCCTGAGCTCTGTGGCTATCAGCAGCTACCCAGAATCTGGGCTGGCTGCAGCCAGGAGGCTGCAAACAGCTGCTGCCGCTCCAGCCCTGGGCTCCAGGGAGGTAGCGGATACTGGTGATGCTCCCCACCATGCTGCCCTCACTGCCGCTTTAGCAGAGCAGCATGTGAGACCCGGTGGGGCAGAGCAAAGCGGGGGAGCACAGAAAACTGCCTGCAACTCTGAGTTCCCCACTGCCCTGGTTACACTTCCCCTGCAGGCAGGGGCAGCAGCAAGATGGACAACCCTGCGCTTCTGCCCATGCTGCTCGCATACACACAGGCATCCCGGAGCTTGCAGCTGCAGGCAGCTTCCCTGTGCAGCCCCTTTTCAAGCTGCCGCTCTGGGTTACACACTGTACTCCTGGCCCTGCTGCCCTCTCTTGGGGCCTTCGTCCTCCCAGCCGGCTGCTGGGAGCAGTCTGGGCTCTGTGGCTATCAGCAGCTACCCAAAATCTGGGCCAACTGCAAACAGCTGCTGCCTCCTGGCCCTGGGCTCCAGGAAGGCAACAGGTGCAGGCACTGCACCCACTGGGGCAAGAAGGCAGCAGCTGTTTGTTTGTAGCCTCCCAGCTGCAGCTAATCCAGGTTCTGGGGCAGCTGCTACCAGCTATGGTGCCTGAGCTGCTTGTAGCCTCCCAGCCACCTTCTGGGAACAGCTTGGGCTTCTGGCTAGCAGCCGCTACCCAGAGACGGGGTCAGCTGCAGCCTGGAGGCTGCAAACCGCTGCTGCCTCCTGGCCTTGGCCCTGGCCCCAAAGCATGCTGAAGAAAGTGGGCTCAACTGCCAGGGTTTGCCAACCCTTAATGTAAAGTATATGTTGTAGGTTAGGCTTGTGGGGAGGAAAAACAGAGTAAAAAGCAGCTTGAGCAGACCTAAACATTCTACTGTATTTGACATTCTTCTATGCATTGCTTTTCCTATTAGAACGCTTCCTGTGCCCCACCTCCCCATCTGCTGCTTCTAATAAATTAATTGGGTATAGTTTGAAAATGTATAGTTTATCACCAGTTACATTCTGTCTGAATCCAGGTCATGGAATCATGTAATGAAAGATTTTTATAAATGGTGCTTTTTTCCATCCCATTAGTAATACATGCAGTCTCAAGTCTCTGTTCTATGGATATTAACTACCCATTTTGATATTAAAAGCCATGACTGATGGGAGAACAACTGGATCTTAAGTTTTGAGAATGAACTGTAATCTAATATTTCAGCCATCTGCATTTTTAAGGAAAACCAAATTTAATTAAAACTATTATGAACAAAAAATGAATGCATTGTAAAGTTGCAGTGTTTCATTAAAATAATGTGAGCTGTCCTTTATCTAAACATATAATTCTCTGTTTCCACTGGAGAAAACTTAAGGTATAAGCAGAAATACCCATGAGGTGAAAATATTTGATAAAGATAATATCCTAAAATACCTTATGGGGATCACTGGAAGAGGGAGGGAGTAAGAGGATGACCAACCACAAGAAATATAACAGAAAGAATAATAGAACCCAATCAGAGCAGCTACAGAGACGTTTTTCTTTTTTTTTAAAGATATGAAATGGAAGATTTTCTCTTTTTAAATAAATGTGTGGTAAGAGAAAATTAGCTTCTGGTATTTAAGACTGAAAATATTCCTGTAAAGCAGATGCCCATAACTGTCCACATTTTGCAAATGGGAAAAGAAAGGATCATAAAGATCAGTTTACCATATGTAAGAAACAGTATTGCCACCCTACCCTGTCAAAAATCATAAGACAACCACTTAAAAATCAAGAGAATTGCAATGTAAATCATGAGATGCTATTTTGAAGTGTTTGTGTGGCAGGGGGGTTGTTTGTAAAGGTGTAGGGAGAGGGGTTATAACGCAGAGTAGAGGGGTCCCTGCACACCCTGGCAGTATGTGGGGGTGGGGTATTGTGGGTCAAGAGTGAGGGGTAGCAGCAGGACTGGAGAAGTAGTGGCTTGGGAATGAGGAACAGAAAGACAGGTTGGTTTGTGGGTTGTGCTGCAGCCTCAAGCAGCTCGTTCAAATGTGCAGTGGGGCTGCACAACTCCCTGCCCCTGCACGCACCCCTGGGTTTGTGCTCAGGGTGAAAGCAGGCTGCTTGCTATGGGCTGCAGCTCTGCGCCCTGCTGCTTTTGTTCTGGGAGCCATGCAACTCCATCAGGTGGACATGAGACATGTGACATGGCCAACATGCGGCTCCCAGGTCCAAAGTCAGCAGGACACAGAACCCTGAGCCCACAATGGGCAGCCTGCCTCCACCTTGCGCACAAATCTGGGGGGCATGTGCCCCCCCATGCCTCTCCCAGGGGTCTGTGCAACGGCAGAGAGCCATGCCCGCGGCCCCCCCCCCCCCTTGGTGCTCCTGGACAACCACCTGCGGATTTGTCACACAACCCACCCTGGCCCCTGGCCAACCTGGGCCCCATTCACCCCGGTCCCTGTCCCACTCCCTCCCTTGCCGAGGGGGCCTTGGTCTGCCTTGCCTCCCTCCCCACCATACCTTTCCATTTCACAGACTTACTAGCAAAGCACTGTTCAACATGCATTAAAAGAAAAAAATTCAAGATTTGATCTCTCCATCTGGAGGTCACGAGTCAGAGTTAATTTGACTTGGAATCGGGAGTCTTGTGATTGTTTCCCAAGAGTTGTCATTACTGAAGAAAATGACAGCACCATGAAAAGACTTTAATTTCCAATGTCCAATTTAGAGCTACACAACCAAGAGGATGAGTCTGTCTAGAAGGAGTGGTTTGGTGCTGTAGCACCTAAGAGATGTCCCCAAGTTCCAATTATAGATTGAATTTCCTTATTCTGGGTATGCTACAAATATTAAACCAAAAGACTGTCCCTGTTCAAAAGAATCCACCCATGTCTGAATGCAAGGCATGCCAAAAGTGCAAGCAAATAAGTGAAATATTGTGTTTTAATTCTGCAAGTCTTGTTACTCAAGTGTGTTTCTCAGAGGTGTAGGTTGTAGCCGTGTTGGTCTAAGGACATAGGCAGACGAGGTTCTTTGGGTGAATCTGATATCTTTTATTAGTTCAACTTAAATAGTTGTAAAACAACTTTTAAACAAGCTTTTGGGTTCAAAAACCCTTCATCAAGCTAAGGAGTTGTTTCACAGAGTAATTGTTTTCTGTGTTATCTTTGATATGCCATGTGAGAGCAACAGTCCCTAACTAAGAGAAGAGAGCAGTCAAGCTGCCAGAATACCAACTGCTTTTAATTTTTGAAGGTAAAATAATTGGCTACTAATTACTGATGCAGACTGCTCAGTTAAGTAGTCAGAGTAATTGCTGCATGGAATTTCAAAATGTAGTATAATTAAGAAGAAAGAATTGTCCTAGATCATATTTCACTTTCATGATATTGTTGTCTGCCATCAGTAGCTCATGAAGAATGATCTCACCTCAGAAATGGTCCTGTTATATCCAGGGAGCTAGAGAGTGTTCCTACTTTGACAATGGACTACTACAGGGGCTGATCCTGTTCTACCCTACAGAGACCCTTCTACCATTCTAGCAATGGGTAGATCTATATGACTCAAGATTGCAATTCTATTGCACCCAGGGAGATACTCTTACCCTTCCCATGATGTTTGTGCCAGGATCCATCTCTTCAGGGGAGATGTCTGATAGCATTGACCTCAGGATATAAAAACCCCTCTCCCCCACAAAAAAAATACCAGTGAGGGAGCAGAGGAGAGCCATGGGATAGAAATGGCGCCCATATTTTTCCCAAGAGCCTAGAGGTTAAGGACTTGTCCAGGAAGCCAGGAAGTTGAAGACCTGAGTTTTATGCCTACTTAATTTAGTATATTAGCAGGGGGCCAGGAAGATTCAGTTCCATGTGACTGTTTTCTGTAATTTTCCAATGTCTATTTTAATACAAAACTGTTTTGGAAGCAGGGACCAGAAACCAGAATTCCCTCCTTTCTTTCTAGTAGAATACTCTCTGCACTGGACTTTGGGGTCAGGCTTATTCTTGTATGTTCTCCTACTGCCCTATAATCTTGCTTTTCTTTAAATCCTAATGACCCACTTTCAACAGGAGAGATTGGGGAGTACCCATAGCTCTACCTAGTCCATAACCTGAGTGATTTAGAGCACTTTTCCTCTGACAATGAAGATACCAGTGCAAATACCCCCAAAAGTGAGGTATACGTAAAGCCCAGCTCGCATTTACTCAAGAAATGTTTTACCACTAAGCTAATGGACACTCCACTCCTTTAAGATGTAGATAAATGTTACAATGCAACTGTTCTCTCCCATGCTTCTGAAGCAATGTAAATGTGGCAAAACTGTCCTTATCTTGGAGTCTGAATGAAGCAGTATTAAAATTACAATGGTTTTGCTACTCTTGTATCTCAATAGGAGTGTGCAGAGGTTACAATTGCATCTTAACAGCTTTTATTAATATAATTTCATAAGTATAATAATAATATCCTTGTCTAGACAAGGGGTATCAACTATGTCCCACAGAACTGTTCCATCTCTCCTCCCAGTAAGCTGATGGGCTGCTGCAAGCTGTGGGGCATGGATTGCTATTTGATAACTTAGACCTCAGATTGTAAAAAAACTAAAATTAAAATAATAATAACAGAGCAGCAGAGGAGGGCTCTGGGATAGAAGGCAGTATTTGAGGTCCCTGGACCTTGATGGGCATTCAGTGGCAGATCCCTGGACTCATGCTACCCACCAAACTTGGCCCCACATTGCTGGCAGGCTCCAGCCCCAGGCTGCCACCCGAATGCAGACCCCTGGACCTAGGGTTACTAGATGTCCAGGTTTTCCTGGACATGTCGTCTGGTTTTTTTTGTTTGTTTTTTTGGCCCCCTGCCCGCCATCTGGGCAGGTTTTTAAAATGCAAGTAAATGTCTGGGTTTTTGCTTTTTCCTGGCACTTAGGGCTTGGCTGCTTGGGGCTGGGAGCAGGAGGGGACAGTAATTGGTTGTTGGGGGAGCACATGTTCTCCATGCAGGCCCCAGCAGCTGCTCACAGATGAGGCAGAGGGTATGTGTGTTTGTGGCGGGTGGGGCAGCAGGGCTGGGGGTGTGCAGGGGGACTGTGGATCAGGAGTGAAGGGCGCTGGCAGGGCTGGAGTAGGAAAGGGGGCTTCAGGCTGGGAGTGAGAGTCACTGGCAGGGCTGGGGGGCAGGGGCTGTGGATTGGGAATGAAGGACTGTGGCAAAGCTGTGGGGAGCAGGGGGCTGTAAGACACTAGCAGAGCTGGGAATGGGCCAGGGGGCTGTGGTTTGGAAGTAAGGGGCACCAACAGGGTTGGGGGGTTACAGTGGGTCAAGAGTGAGAGGCGGGGAGGTTTATGACTTTAGGAATGGGAGGCAGAAGTAAGGCACAGTCATCACTGCCCCACACCTTCCATAATCATATGCCCCTTTCCCCCCACCCCCTCCCTCCCACAGGTATCCTCTTTTTTGATACTGGAAATACGGTAACCCTTCCCATGCTGCTGCTGAATGCAGACCCGCTGCAGTTGGCCTTGTGGGTCTGGCCTGGGAAAAGTCCGTGGAGGAGTCTGGTTCCAGATCTGGGCTCTGAGTTTCACACATTTGGTCTAGACCCTAAATGTCAAGAGTTACTTCATGTGACTTTTCTAGCTAAGGAATAGGTTTGGGGTTTGGAGGGGAGGGGGTTTTGGGGTTTTTTTTTGCGAATTTAAACACTTTCAAGAATGAAATAGGGTTGCAGCAGAGCTTTAGTAGAAGTAGGTCTAGATTGCCTCTATCTATTTTGTTTTGTGGTTGTGCAGGGGCAATAAGGTCGTGTTTAATGATTTAGCTACTTAAAAGGCACATGTCATGTTCTAGGCTATAGATTTTTAGCTAGAAAAAGTGACTGCCATGTCACTTATCTGTCAATAGCAACAATCCTTTCTCTCTAACTGGAAAAAGTAGAGGATGGATTAGGTATATATTTAGTTGTCGAGGCCATACTAAAAAGATGTAGTTCTCCAAGGCAATTAAAATAATGACTTTCGTTATCAACAGCTTAGTTTCCTTTTTAAAGACACTCTGAAAATTTAGGATTACTTCACTTTTGCAGCCCTTAAAGTTGTTTTAAAATAATGTAGACACTAATGATTGGATGTAAAGAGAAACTTTTCAATGAAAATTAAAAAATTAAAATGTAAAATTAGCCAGAAAAGCCCTTAATTATTGACTAATACCTAAAGAAAGCTTGAAACATAAGTCGCTGCTGAGAAAATAGCTAGTTAACAGGCTGTATATAAAGGTGTTATTCAAAATTTGCTGAGTATTGCTTTTCTGGAGGGGTATTAATGCATTATTCCAAAAGGCATGGGGAAAATTGAACAAATTTTAAAGGATGCTCAAATTTGAGAACTGAGAAATGGTTGACTAAGCAGGGAGATTCAGGAAAGCCGTTAAGGGCAAAAAAGGGCATACAGGCTGTGGAGGCAGGGAGTAGCTACCAAGGAGGAGTATACCTCCTTGGCTCGCAATTGCAGGGAATCAGTTGGGAAGGCCAAAGCAGGATTAGAACTCAGGCTAGCAACAAAAATTAAGGACACCAAGAAGTCCTGCTTCAGGTATATAGGAAGCAAAAAGGTGCAGGGCAGCATAGGACCCCTTCAGGATAGACAAGGGCAGCTGGTGACAGGATAGGTGGAACAAAGCAGAGCTCTTGAATGAGGTTTTGTTTTGTTTTGTTTTGCCTCTGTATTCTTGAACTAGGATCTAGACAAATCTCCCAAATGCATTACTGACAGAGGCAGGAGAAATACCAGCCCACCAAATGCCAGCGCCGATGTAGTAAAGAGATGCTTAGAGGGACTGGATGTGTTTTGCTTTGTTTGTTTGTTTTTTAAATCGGCAGAAACGAATGAGTTCCACCCAAGGGTGCTGAAAGAATTAGCCAGTGTCATAGCAGAGCCATTGGCATGACTGTTTGAGGACTCATGGTGCTCAGATGAGGTTCCTGAGGACTGGAGAAGGGCCAATATTGTCCCTAATTTCAAGAAGGGGGAGAAAAGAGGATCCGGGTAACTATAGACTGGTTAGTCTCACCTCCTATCCTTGGGAAAACCCTCAAAAAAATGGTCATGGATCACATTGGTTCAGTAGGTAATATTTGTTAAATATAATAAATTATATAGATATAATATTATGTTATATATAACAAAATAAATGGTCATGGATCACATTTGTTCATTAGGTAACATTTGTTCAGCAGGTAATATAATGCTGAAGGGGAACCAGCATGGGATCATAGCAGACAGATCCTGCTTGACTAATTTTGTTTCTTTCTATGACCAGGTCACTAAAAGCTTAAATGCAGAAGTTGAGGTAGATGTTATCTATTTGAACTATAAGAAGGCTTTTGACACTGTATCCCATCCTATTCTTTTAAAGAAATTGAACAGCTGTGCCATAGACTATTACACAGTCATGTGGGTGGCAACTTGACTTAAAGGTCGTACTCAGAGAGTGGTGGTGGATGGGTCGGTATTGACCTTGAAAGATGTGGGCAGTGGGGTCCCCCAAGGCTTGGTCCTTGGTCTGGTGCTGTTCAGTATCTTCATCAGCTTCCTGGATGAGGTCATGGAAAGCACTCTGTTCAGATTTGCAGATGGCACCAAACTATGGGGCAGAGCAAACACACTGATGGAAAGAAACTGAATCCAGGTGGACCTGGACAGGGTAGAAGAGTGGGCAGAGAACAATAGGATGCAGTTCAACAAGGACAAGTGCAAGGTGCTTTACCTAGGGAGATGGAATCACCAGCACACCTATAGGCTGGGGAATGACCTTCTCAGCAGCACAGCGACAACAAGAGATCTTGGAGTCATTGCTGACTGACTCCAAGATAAATATTAGTCATCAGTATGATGAAGCAATTAGCAGAGCTAACCTCACTTTGTCATGCATTAGTAGGTGCATTACAAATGGGTCCAGGGAGGTGATGCTTCCTTTCTATGTGGCACTGGTCAGGCTGCAGCTAGAGTACTGCTTCCAATTCTGGGTGCCATAATTCAAGAAGGATGTGGACAATCTTGAGAGGGCCTAGAGGAGGATCACTTATATGCTTAGAGGCCTGCAGGGAAGGAAAGGCCTTATGAGGAAAGGCTGAGGGACCTGGACCTTTTCAGCCTTCACAAGAGAAGGTTATGGGGTGATCTTGTGTCAGTATACAAATTAATTGGGGGGGCAGCAGGGAATAGGATATGCTCTGTTTACCAGACTAGAGCACCCCTTGGAATAACCAGAAATAATGGCCACAAGTTGATGGAGAGTAGGTTTAGGTTGGACATCAGAAAGAACTTCTTCATGGTAAGGATTGCCAGAATCTGGAATGAGCTTCCAAGAGAGATGGTGCTCTCCTGTACCTTTGGAGTCTTCAAGAGGAGACTGGACAAGCACCTGACTGGGATCAGATGACCTCAGAACTTCTTCCTATACCTGGCAGGGCGTCAGACTTGATGATCCTTTTGAGGTCCCTTCTGACCCTAGCATCTATAGTTCTTTCAGTTGTATTTTGTGATATGGATGCATGCACAGATGTATTTACCTGTGGGGAGATGAATAGGTGAGTTCTCCAGATCGTACTGAGTGGACATAGTTCTTGTAAACCTAGATTTATATCTCCTGCAGTGAGGGATTTGAGTTCAGCAAGCTAACTTGGTGAATACACTCTTCAAGCTAACTTACTAACTTAAACTTGCTTTTTACACAGCAGGCATGCCAACCCGCAATATGGGAGCCATAAGTACTATGAACAGCTTCTTTGTGTGACATGTGGCAGATGGAAGAGGAGACAGGTAGCACAATGGTAGATAAAGCAGGGAGCAGAAAGCAAAGTATCAGATCAGTCAGGGAGCACAGGTGTGGGAACAGAATATTGAGCTACAGCTTGTCCACAGATCAAAAAGCAGAGCAGCAAATCAGGGAAAGGGATTAGGGTGGCACTTGATTTGTAGCATGCCTGCCAAAAAGGTTAACCTCTACTGCTACAAGGAATTCTCTCTTTTTCTGTAGCTTGAATGTTGTTTTTAAATTTTTAGAAGTCCTAGATAGAAAATAACAATGATGTGAAGCCATGCATTAAGTTACTTGCTTTGTTTCATCTGTCAGACAGCACCTTAATGTAGAGTAGGTACTCTTTTTAATGCCAGAATACCCATACACATTTTATTAAAGAAAATCTTAAAACACATGCTCTTTTAGTCCTGCCGTCGACCCCAGTGCAGCAAGGTATTTGTGCACAATGCTGATTTACTGATGTCAATAGAGAACTACTTGCATGCTTAAAATGGAGCAAATTAATGCTTTAATGAAGCAAAAGTTATAAAAGGTTTAATAGAATCACGGAAGAATAGGGCCTAAAGGCAGAAGCGCAGTGATGTAGCTAGACACATGACTAATGGTGTGCTCTCTGGTGCCAATTACTGTGCTGTGACTCTGGTGCCAATGGTGACACATGAAGTGTGCATGGACACCCCCTAAGAGCACTAGTGCACCCCCTGACAGACAATGCTCCCTGCTTAGGTGATGGGCAGGTGGGAGCCCCAGCTAGTGCAGTCAGCCAGAGTGAGATTGGCTATGGGAGCTCCCTCTCCCCTGGTAGACTTGAGCAGCTGACTGGGGGAGAATGTGCTGCCCTCAAGTCAGGTGGCACCAGTTGCCCATGCCTGCTGCAGTTGTAGTGGCAGACTTTTTTTTTTT
>JAGPOW010000261.1:28368085-28378241 GCA_030014935.1 Caiman crocodilus
TGGCCCAGATCCCGCTGCAGCTTCTCCCTCTCCTCTGGTGTCCCCACCTCAGCCCACAGTTTGGTGTCATCAGCAAACTTGGATAGCTTGCTTTCCACCTTCTCGTCCAAGTCAGCGACGAAGATGTTGAACAGCGCGGGCCCGAGGACCGAGCCCTGGGGGACCCCGCTGCTGACGACCCGTCTACCACCACTCTCTGGGAGCACCCAGTCAGCCAGTTTCTGACCCACTCAACCTGTAGAGGTCAATGCCACAACTCTCCATCTTTTTAATGAGGATGGGGTGAGAGACCGTGTCAAACGCCTTCCTGAAGTCTAAAAAGACTATGTTGACAGGGGCGCCCGCATCCATGGATTTGGTCACCTGGTCATAGAAGGCGACCAGGTTGGTTTGACAGAACCTGCCCTTAACAAACCCGTGCTGGGTTTGTCACTCCCTGCGGCTAGGCTGGGCACTGCTCTCCTTCCGTGGCAGCTGCCTACGCCCTCCCGGGGGCTGTTTGCCTTCACCGCAGGAAAGCGTGGAGGATTAGAGCTGCCTGTGTGTCTGTGTTCCCCTGAGGCCTTCCACAGCTAGGAGCCGCCCTGGGCAGACCAGCCTGAGACCCTGCCAGGCTGGGAACTGGCTTCACTCCCGCAGTTCCTCCATCCCTCATCTCGCCTCTTGACTGGGCCTCGCCCGCATCTGCCTGAGTGCTGCCAAGACTTTGGGCAGCAGTGTTGCTGATGTGGGCAAGGCCTGGGGAAGCAGTGGCATAGGCAGCCCCTTGACCCACGTGAGAGCACCAGCTACATCAGTTTGGTCACACATTTTAACATGACTGTCAAATTTCTTCTGGGGCTGCCTTCAAATGGTGGTCGTAATAGGCAGAAGTGGGGCACCAGCTGTTGGGATGGGTGTTCCAGGACATCATTTGCTGTAGTGTGTCACTAGGTGAGCACAGGTGGGGGTTTATGCCAGCTTTGCCTTATTTCAGGCTTGTCCAACATGTGACCTGCAGGATGATAAAATAAAAATATGGCTTGCTGGCCCACTGGGTGATAAAGTTCATGATGCAGCCCCACATTCAAAAAGGTTGGACACCCCGATTATATAATAATATTTTATACACTATACAGTATAACCTCATAGATCCAGAGCTCAAAAATCCAGGATTCTCAGAAATCTGGCACTCAAGCTTCCCCCTTCGCTCCCCCGGATATGTACGAGGAAGCTTGCATGCTGCCGCTGTCCACGAGCCTGCTCCAGGACCAGCTGCCACGCCCTTCCCCTGCCCCCAGCCTGCTCTGTGACCAGCTGCCACGCCCTTCCCCTGCCCCCAACCTGCTCTGTGACCAGCTGCTGCTTGTTTTAAAAAAAAAAAAAAAAAAAAAAACAATTTTCAAATTTCCAGCACATGCTCAATCTCAAGCGTTCTGGATTTATGAGGCTATACTGTAATATATAGCAATGCTCTGGCTATGTGTAGGTTGGGAATAATATTATTTCTAGTGCAACTCCTTGACCTCATGACTTAAACCAAGGATAAATTTGGTTAATTTATAATCTTGATGCTTGAACTTTAGACTTCTTGTTTCTAATAAATTAAAAATGTTCTTACTTACATCTCCCAGGGAAATGATGCATGACTTAATATTGATTGTATGCATAGATGAGATTTAAAAAGAAAACTTGGGAAAAGATGAGCATGACTCATTTATATAAACTTTTCTGTATTTTTATATTATCTGGAGAATCTTTAAGTTAAATTGACAGGTTTTATTTTAACTGCTGCATATTAGATACTGTCCGTTTGGTTTAATTAGAAAGTAGCATCTTGGGAAATGTGACTCCCTATACATCCTGATTTATTAGTTTTGAATTTTTAATTACATTTTAAAAAAAGGAAAATATTGGTTTTGTATTCATTAGTCATTTAGGGACAGAGTCATTTTTACAGTTGTAATGTTTTTAGACTGCATCTTATTGTAGTGTGTTTAGTGCATTTTTTTTTTTTTTTTTTTTTTTTTTTTTTTTTTGCCCAATGTTAACTGAAACTTTAAACTTCCAGTCCTTTGAAAGTCTAAATCTAACTTTAATGTGTTTTTATCTTTTAAAATATTTAAAGCATGTGAATAACTGTGAACATATGAGTAATTCCACACCTAGTCACTACATCACATAAGTACACGTGCTTAAGTATTTGGTTATACTGAGGCTCCTATAACTTCAAATGTACTCTAAGCATCCTCTTTAGCGCCCTCAATTTCAACAAACATTGGTGCTGATAATCTAATGTAAAAAAATCTGTTGTGACGAGCAATAAAAGCTCGGTTCCTTGGGCTGTTTAACTGGGCAGATCATAGAAGAATATGCATTGAGAACTATGCTATACATACACATACATAGGAAAAATACCACTCTCCACCCCAGTAAGCCTTTTTCTGTCTTTTTTTTTTTTTTTAAATGTTTCACAAATATTACTGTACACAGACTGGCAAAGAGGAATAGATTTCACAGCAGGTAAATGGTAGATATTCTTGGAATGAGAACAGGATTAAAAATTATTTAATCAGTATATGATTTATTATGAAAATTAATGCAAATCGATTTACAATAAATTACTGTTTTTTGAATTTTTATTTTCAGATCAACAGTGTGCCAGTGAATTTAGAATTCATATAAATAATCTTTCATTATTTTACTCCAGGATACAAATAGAAATCTCTCTAACTTTTAATGCTAGAATATTTCGCATTTTATGGTTTGAATTATGTTGTACTTTTTTTGGAATTTCTATTCCCTATCTAGAAATGCACAGAGGTTGAATGTCTTTAAAATATCTAAGTCAGTCTTTCATTTTCTCTATTAAACAAGCTAAAGGAAGTTTGAAGTATCACCAACTATAAATAACACTTGCAGTGTTGGTCCAGTGATGGATCTGCAGCCCAACTGCATACTTCTGACCTACTCATGACTACATTTCTCTTTTTTTTTTTTTTTTCTTTCTCTCCCTCTCCTCCCTCTCTCGTCACAGTTCTGTATGTCTCTCTTGGTTTCTTTTGTACATTAATTCAAATATACTCACTCCTGGAAAGACTAAAAATGAGTGCTGTGGCAGATGTTTGAGGAGTAGAAAACTATTGTAGAATTGAATGATATCAGTTATGCTAGCTTACTGTATCACAACTCAGCTACAAATACTTAGGTATCTTAAGCAAATCGGGTACTAAATAAAAAGAGAAAGGTATTGCTAGTTTATAATTCTTTCTTTACCAATTTAACTGAAAATAAAGAGCTTTAATTGATGCACCCTTACTTAAATCATTTAGAAATACTAATGGAGTAGGGCTCACATGTATACTTGAAATTGCAGAACACCAGGACCAATTAACTGGTTCTTTGGCCTATGTTGCCTCCCTTGCTGATGGCTGCTAAATTAGGAAAAGATTCAGGGCCTGATTTAAGCCTTTTCTATAAGCAAACTGCAGCAAGGAAGAATTGAAAATATAGGGTACCTGTAGACATGCTGGGAGACCTGCTCCAACGCAATATAATCACTGCGATTAATCAACTCCGTTGAAGTATGGTAATTACCATGCTCCAGCAGCCTTCTGGGTCTCATGTATCAGCATCCCCACACTTCAAAATGGCAGTGGGGGCACTTAAACTAAAGCTCATTGAACGGGCTTTAGTTCAAGCATCCCCAATGCCATTTGGAAATGGTGTGGGGAGGGGACACTGATACACGAGACATTGTGGCACTTTAATTAGCGCAGCTCTCGGATCCACTCTAATTTAAGTGCCGCCTCTACCCCCAACCCACCCCCAGAGCACATGTAAAAGTACCCATACAGTTCAAACTCATTTGGTCAATGTTTTGGGTGGACAAAAGCATGGAATTTCATGCCTTGGCTGGGAAAGCTCTAAGTCACTGACAAGAAAAGTCAGAATGACAGTTAGCTATTGCTGCCGCTTCCCCTCTTTTCTGCTTCCCCCAAATTTACCTTCCACCTACACTGGAAATTAAAAATGTATTATTTTAAATTCTTTGACTCCTCTTCCCTTTGAGTTGGTTACTTGTACTATTAGAACCTATAATCACTGACTCATTCCATTTGATCATACCCTGTCATAATTTTGAAGGTGTCTTTTATAAATAATGTAGTCTCTTTTCTACCAAGACAGTCAGTTTTCCTCACAAGAATCTTTTCATCTTAAATAACACTAAAAAAATAGTGAATTAAACTGGACAGCAGAATTATTTTAACTTCCATCCTAGCATTTAAAAAAAATTTGCAGGTACATGGATTTTTGACTGATATGTTATTGACCTAAAGTTTTACTCTGTCCAGCATTTGAATCCTAGATATTTAAATACTAACCACAAAATCAAGTATGTTTAGCATCTGATTGTTCCTTACATTCCCAAATGAGTGCTTTATACATGTGTAGAAAAAGAAATTTTCCTGGCTTGTTTAGTCTTCTCAGTTTATTACAAAATGTCAAATACTTTGCTATTTATTTCCCTGAGTTTACTCCCTCAGTGCAGCTATCACTCCATAATCTTCTCTTAATGTTTTAAGCCTTTTTTATGGCTTGAGAAATGCCAGCCAAAGGCCTGTTATGTATTCTTTTCCATTGATAATAGGGTAGGAGAGCCATACATTTTTCTCAATTTTAAGTGCTAAGTAGAAATGCAGGGGACAGTTGCATTTGGATGGTAAATAGGAGCTTCTACAGAGTGAATAACCCTATTTCTTCTTGGCATTTCTGCCAGGATTAAAACTGAATTTGAAAATACCTACCTTGCTTACCTGATATTTTAATATGCAGTCAGTCTAATGACCAGGGAAACATGGAAACTGGTAAAAGACACAAATAGCCCTAAAGCTGCAACGATTGATTATTCATTACATTTACAAACCAGCAAGACTAACATAAAATGAGTGATGTTATAAATTCCATTTTGTCTTTTTCCTGGCCAAACAAGAATTCTTGCATGTACAAAATCTCTCCCCTGATTTTAATGAACAACTAATGTAACTAAATCCTAGAATCTGTTGGAGTATGCTAAACCAAGTAACAAAATCATTAAAGGGTATGACTTAGTAACTTTCAATACCTAAGGACAAATTCACCCCTGGTATAAAGCTTCCGAGTGGCCTAGTTTCACTGAAACTGGACAAATCTACATGCTATGCGGGGAGCCCACAGACCACCCTCCCGCCCCCCAAGCGCTGCCACCCACCCTGAGCACAGCCCCGGCCCAGCCCCTCCAATGCTGGGGAGAGCCCAGCACCTGGACCCGAATGCACAGAAACAGCCTGCCCTCAGTCTGCCCCTTCACCCTCCTCCCCTCTCCCAACAGACTTACCAGCCAGACGCTGCTCTCCAAGCTGCCAGGCTGCATATCAGCAGTCAGATTGGTATTGGCCAGTATGGCTTGTTAATAATCAGCCATCCGTATTGACCAAAAAAATTCTTTATCCGTGCACTCCTAGTATGAATTATGTTTATCGTGAAAATAATGTTTAGTATAGTAAATACTGTGCATCAGACTCCGGATTTTTACTGCATTTCAATATTTTCTTGTTTCAGAATCCAAACCCTGACAAAGGAAATCCCCCTTGCAATGCACAGGAACTGGAGGAATGTGATATTTTTCTTGAAGACAGTACAAGTTTGTGCAGATTTGATGGTAATACTTTGAAAGTCTCTCATGTGGTAAGTGCCACAAAATATTAACTCTAATTAGCCTTGCTCAAGTGAGAGTGTGTGTTAGGTTGATTTTTCTGGTCTGATTCATTTGTTAAGAGTATTCTCTGCTTTTGTTCTGCAAGCCATTAGGTGCATCTACACATGCATTTAATGCCCAGAAAACCTACTGCATAGTGAAATACTTTTATGAAGAAAAGAGTTGCAGTAGTTGAGAATACGTTTAGTCAAAGTAAGCATAAACTGGACATTCTGGTGAATGGATATGAGGTTCAGCAATTTGACAAAAAGAAAGAAAGAGAATGCTTTGCTTAGTTTTTAAATGGTACAATCAGTACTCAAGAAAATTACCTCTTGTCATGCTGAGGTAAACAGTTTAAGATCTATAACTTTTCCATCAAAATATGGCTTCTTAAAGTGTTCGTCACAGTGCATAATTTATATAAATGCAGTAGTTTGCTCAAATACACATTCTTATTGTGTAAACTGCATTGACCACGTGTATATATTAAATCAATGTTATGCACTAAATTCTCAAGGAACTCTTCTAACCAAATTTGAAACAGATGAGATGTTTGAATGATACAAGAAACCATTAACAATGTAGATGTTCACATAATCAATATAATAATATATTTAAGAAAATTAGATGCATTTTGCGAAGAGGGAACTTATTAGTAAAGATGTCAATTTAAAATAGAAGTAAAACATTTTAGCAGTGATTATTTGGGAATGGAGATAATTGGGGTGGATTTGATTTAAATAGAACTAATTTAAATCACTGGTCAAACCTTGGTTTAATCATTTTTTTGCAGAAAGTGCTTTCTTGTCATTTGTTTGATACAACCTCAATACATATTATTCACAACTCAGAGATGGATGTAGATTTCATTTTTAGAAGGTACACACCATACGTTCTATAGCAGTGATTTATTTTGATATTTTTGTAGCTACACAAAACTGAATTAGCTTTGGTAAATAAAATAACCAAATCATAACTGAAGCAGATACTTGTGAAGGCATTGGGTGGTAAACCTTGTGTCCAATTCACTGGAGTAATAATGGATATTTGGGGGATATTTTTGCCACTCTGTAGACAACAGCAACTGTCACCAAAGACGACAGACATTTGAATTGTTTTATTTAACTAAAACAACAAGCTTATATAGTTTGGATATTTTTCTTCAACAACAAATATTTGCAATTATTTTAACAAAACAAGCATGTGTTTTTGAATTTTTAACTATTTTAGTTATAAATGTGAAACTTTGTTTAAAAAAAAAAAAGTTAAATAGATTATTTCAGCCACATCAACATGAAAAACTTAAAATAATGGGTTATATAGAAAACTCAGACTTTACCTTGCTCTTCCTGTTTGTTCATAGATTGGAAAAGAGACTAGCTTTCCTGTTTTTTTTCAGTTGCCAAGTAGTTTCTCAATTTAGAATGAATTAGTCCAAAGGAAGAAAAAATTCTTTTTACACCAGCAGAAGCTGCTGCTATTAAAAGGTGTTCAGTAGTATCTGATGGATTCCGGTGGTTAAGTGACTTCCAGTTAACTGGTTTGATTTTTCTTTAAAACCACATCAGCAAACGTATATTTCTTGAATGGTTCACCCTTAGCCCTGAAATTTATTATAGTTAGTATTATGGAGGAATGATTTCTGGATGCCTGTGCCATAGCCAACTCCACTTCTTCAGCAGTAAAGGACTGATGTTGGTACCAAGTATGGAGAATGTTGGCAAGCCAAGTCCCCCCTACTGTACCCTGTCAAGCCTTTCCCTTTCCCTTCCTGGAAAGTGGTAAATACCAGGGCAAAACAATATCAGGCTTGGCTGAACTGCCAAAATTATGAGAAGCGAGTTTCAAGGCAAATCACAACTGTAAGTTTATAAGTCAAGTGACATATCTTCCAAGAAAATAGGGATGTCTACCAATGGAGATGTAACTAATTGATGCACATAGCAAAGTTGTGAAATATTGTATACTTGAATGGATATGTGTGATATACAAGGTGTACTGTAATTGTTCTGTCACATTTTGGGCATGTAAGCCTTGTGTACTTCCCTCCACCAGTCAGTCTGATGAGCCTGCACACTGTGATTAAATGTTCCCTAGTTGTACTTACTGTATCGTTTCTTTAAGCTTAATAGTACTTTTACTACTCACTACACCCACAGTGTGTGGCAAAGTAGGGATGAAGCTAAACCATGGAGGAGTGTGGCGTGGCTGGCTCAGCTATGTCCAACAGCTTAGTTCTCCAGAAGCCCTCTAAATTTGTTCAAGCAACCTGCTTTCAGGAAGTGGTGTGGTGGGAAAGCCAATCCCTCCTGATACAGCCCCGGCCCAGCTCACACCAAGGCTAAAGCCCTTGACTTCAGAAGGGCCAGCTTCAATGAGCTTAGAAGACTAGTGGGGGAGGCACTGAGGGCCCAGAAGGTAAAGGAGATGGGAGTTCATGAGGGATAGTTGTACCTTAAGGGGGTGATCCTTCAGGCCCAAAGGATAACAGTCCCTGAGAGAAGCAAGGGGGGGTAAGTGCGCTCAGAAATGCCCTTGGCTCAGCAAGAGCATTCAGCAATGCCTGAAGACTAAAAAAAAGGAGGCGTACAACCAGTGGAAGGGAGACGCTATCACCAAGGAGGAGTACTCCACTTCGGCCTGGGAGTGTAGGAGGGCTATTAGGAAGGCCAAGGCAGAGATGGAACTTAAGCTAGCGTCCAGCATTAAGGACAACAAAAAGTCATTTTTCAAGTACACTGGGAGCAAGAAGAGGGCACCAGGCAATGTAGGCCCCTGTAAGACACAAACAGTAATCTGATGGCCACACCATATATGAAAGCTGATATTTTTAACAGTTTCTTCGCCTCTGTTTTCCTGAACAGGGACTGGGATATCCCACCTACCAGAGGTAGGGACAATCGTGGGGAAAGCTCGATCAAGCCTTCAGTCAGTGCAGATGTAGTTAGGGGTTGTCTGGAAGGGCTAGACATTTTTTAAATCTGCAGGTCCAGATGCCCTTCATCCAAGGGTGTTGAGGGAGCTGGCAGGGCTTATTCGTGGTCATCTGGCCAGGTGCCAGGGGATTGGAAACTGGCTAATGTGGTCCCTGTTTTTAAGAAGGGGAGGCAAGAGGACCCAAGTAATTATAGGCCTGTAAGACTCACCTCGGTGCTCGGGAAGATCTTGGAGAGAATCATCAAGGAGCACATCTGTGGGGAGCCTGCAGGGGAGATCATGCTCAGGGACAATCGACATGACTTCACCAAAGACATGTCCTGCCAGACCAACCTGGTTGCCTTATACAACCAAGTAACTAAATCCTCAGATGATGGTGTGACTGTAGACATAGTCTTTCTAGACTTTAAGAAGGCCTTTGATACTGTCTCTCACCCCATCCCCATCAATAAATTTAAGTGACTGTGGCATTGATGCCTGCACAGTTGGATAGGTAAAAAAAATTGGCTGATGGTGCGCACCCAGAGAGTATCAGTGAACAGGTTGTACTCAACCTGGCCAGATGTCAGCAGTGGGGTACCCCAGGGCTCGGTCCTCAGACCCGCACCATTTAACATCTTTATCAACCACTTTTAATGAGGGGGTGGAAAGCATGCTGTCCAGGTTTGCTGATGACACTAAGATGTGGGGCAAGGTGGACACAGTTGAAGGGAGAGAAAAGCTGCAACAAGATTTAGACAGACTACAAAAGTGGGCAAATGAGAATAGGATGGGGTTCAGCGTAGACAAATGCAGGGCACTGCACCTTGGGGGAAGGAATCCACAGCATACATTCAGACTGGGGAGTTCCCTTCTTGAAAGCACAGAGGCGGAAAGGGATGTTGGAGTCATTATTGAGTCCAAGATGAAAATGAGCCGCCAATGCCAGACTGCAGTCAGCAAGGCCAGCCATATCTTGTTATGCATCCAAAGGTATAGCTCAAGCCGGTCCAGAGAGGTGATACTCCCCCTCTGTGCAACTTTGGTCAGTACTTTGGTAAGAGTACTGCATCCAGTACTGGGCACCGCACTTCAAAAGGGATGTGGCCAGCCTGGAGGGGGTTCAGAGGAGGGCCACCCACATGGTGAGAGGGCAGCAGGACAGGCCCTACAAGGAGAGACTGAAGGACCTGAACCTGTTCAGCCTCAACAAGAGGAGGCTGAGGGGGCACCTGGTGGCTGCCTACAAGCTCATCATGCGGGGATCAACAGCTAATAGGGAGAGCTCTATTCTCCCCAGCACCACCTGGGGAAACGAGGAACAGTGGTCATAAGCTGATTGAGAATAGGTTTAGGTTGGAGATCAGAAGGCAATATTTTATAGTTAGGGTGGCCAAAATCTGGAACCAGCTTCCCAGGGAGGTGGTCCTTGCCCCTACCTTGGGCAAATTCAAGAGGAGGTTGGACGATCACCTGTCTGGGGTCTTGTGAACCCAGCATTCATTCTTGCCTGTGGCAGGG